>CAOKZL010002491.1:0-190270 GCA_948472985.1 Iguana delicatissima | reverse complement strand
AAAGTAGAATAATAGCACTACTAAAGTGTAGTGCAGAAATGCCCAGAAAGGTGGATTAGATACAGGCTGCTTTATTTGACCTAAGGCCCGTGTACATTGTTTTGTCCTTGGGAAGTTACTCCATGACTATCTCCTCAGCTTTCCATTAGGTGAAACACTTGAGCCCCAAGTGCAATCCAATAATTGCCATTTCTAATTGGGTCGACTGACCAAACCCAAAGGGTGCTCCTCACCAATGGCTTCTCTTTCTCCCGGAGACAAGTGACTAGTGGGGTGCCACGGGGTTCTCTCCTGGGCCTGGTTTTATTCATCATCATCATCAGTGACTTGGGGTCCATGCTTATCAAATTTGCAGGTGACACTAAATTGAGAAGAGTAGCTAATACTCCAGAGGACAGGTTCAGAGTCTAAAGTGACCTTAACACGCTGAATTGCTGGGCCAAAACTAATCTAATGAATTTCAATAGGGAGAAATGTAATAAAGTACTACACATAGGCAGAAAAAATGACACAGATATAGGACAAGTGACAGCTGGTTTGACTATAGGACATAGGAAGGAGATCTTGGAGTCTTAGTAGGCCGCAAGCTGAACATGGGATATTTCAGGAAGGATACTCAGAAGCTGGAATGTGTTCTGAGGAGGGAGACCAAAATGGTAAAAGATATGAAAACTATGCCGTATGAGGAGTTTCTTAGGGAGCTGGGTCTGTTTAGCCTGGAGGAGAGAAGAAGCCATGTTTAAATAATTGAAGGGATGTCATCCTGAAGATGGAGCAATCTTGTTTTCTGCTGCTGTAGAACAGCAAGAGCAGTTTGACAGTGGAATAAGATCCTTGGGAGTGTGGTGGAGTCTCCTTCTTTGGCGGTTTTGCAAGAGTGGCACCTGCCCGACCATGAAGCTTCGTGTGTTTGTTAGTGCATCGTGCAGATCACTCCTCACAATCGCACGATGCTCCTGGCGCCCTTTGGCATGGCAAATGCTGTGCAAAAAAGAGCCTATGTTCTGGACAATGAAAGTATCTGCAAGGCAGGTGAGAACTTTGCTAGACTTTATATTATCAGCAGAGTCTGACTTCCAATAAATGTTAGGAGAGTTGCAGTCTCCCAATTACTATTACATCTCTCTTTTCTGAACGTTTGATCATCTGTTCCAGAAAGATATCGTTCAAGTCCTCAGTCTCGCTTGGGGGGCCTCTACTAGAGCCCCTCACAATGAAATCACTGTCTCTCTAATTTTTCCCAGATGGTCTCAACCTGGCTTCAAGGATTTAAGTCAAGGTCCTTCAGCATCATCCCAGAGCCTCATAATCCCTTGAGACCTCTTGAAGGCTGTGCCTTGCAATGTCATTGTTCTTATGTGAACCAAAAAGAAGGGAGTAAAAGCCAGTGGTCTTGACAAGTCATGTCAGCCTCTCTGTTACATCATGGACTTTTGTCCCACAGAGACAGCACAACTCTTCAGACATCCTGTCAGGCCCACAAAGCACTGCTTCTGTTCCTCTCAGCAGTGAATCTCCTGCCACCACCACATATCTCACCTGGAGATTGGCAGGGGCCACTTCATGTGTTGAATCTTCTAACATCATATACATCTGCTCTGTGGACTGTTATTCTTGCCCCTATTCCTCATCCTCATTGATAAGAGGGAGGGCTTCAAATTGGTTCTGTAGCTATAAACTCACAGAATAATCTCTTGTTCTTCTATGTGTCCCATTCCTCCAAATGTCTACTTCTTGTTTTTGGGAGCTGTCCTCCTCTTCAGAGGCATCTCCTGTGTGTTCTTCATTCAGGATGGTATGCTCCACTCTGTTCAAGAAAACTTCTCACTCCTGAATATGCTGAAAATTGGATACAAAGGCATCAAGATGCTGAACCTTCTCCTCCAAGAGTGCCACCAAATACCCTTGCTGAAGGTGTTGTAAGGCCCTGCTACTGGTATGGTTTGGACGGCCACCATACCCAATTGGTGTTATGTTTAATAGGCAACAGAAATAATTGGTGTTGATATCAAAATCAAGCCTGCAAAGTGACCGTAAGGTCAAACCAGGCAAGGCATTGTTCTGACGGTAAATGTGAGAAAGAGAGGAAAGTCAGCCTAAATGCCCTCAAGCTGAGATTAAGTCACTTGCCAGGCACAATAGCCAACACCCTGAGGATGATTGATTTAGGCGGAAGCAAGATGAGTCCCCCTGATGACACCAAGCCAGAAGCCCACCAGATTTAATCCGATCCTTGCATTACTCCGATCCTTGCCTTCCTCAACCCTTACCCAGGGTTAGATTAACCATCACGTCTTTGACAATCAAACCCTGTTTACATTAACAGGTGAATAGACTATTGTGAGGACAAAATTTCCCCTTTGTTTCTCACCCAGGAACTTCTCCACCACAGGCTATATTTTGGGAACATATTCCCCTGGATTCAGGCTCACATTTTGCAGCCTCTCACCCTTCTGAGAGTTACTCTATCCGCCTGATCCCCGAACCGAGAACTGCCCTTGGGTCCATCACTCAAGTCACCTCATCCTGCTCTCCAATTCTCATCCAATCCAGTTAGTGCTTGTGCAAATCTGCATGTGTGCGGATGATTGTGTGTGTGGATGTTTTTTAATAAAACACAATTTTAATTCATCCACATTGCTGTGTCGGCTGAGTCTATCCTGTGAGAGCCTGTAAACATTGGTAGTAAAGGTCTCGCTAAGTTGCCCCCCTCTCATTTAGCCTCCTTATTTTGAGCTAATTAATTCCCCACCCTTGCAAGGAGGTACCGGCATCATGGAGTGGCCCTTGTGGACCCAACTTTATCAGGCAACAGTGCAGCTACCTACGTCCTCTGGGAAGAACACAAACATACCACAGTTGTTGCAAGAGTCTGCAGCAGCTCCCTCACCATTGTTAAATGGGGAATGGGAATTAGCAAGAGCACCACTAGCAAGAGAAGAGGCAGGGCAACCTAGCGAGATATTGAACCCAGTGTCCCCACTTCAGTGGACTTTCTCTTCAGACTGCCCGGGCTTCTGGACAGCTGTAGTATTTCCCATACAAAACCTCCTCTTAAAACTCTCTATCCAACTCCTACCTTTATTTCAATAGTTCTCTATGTGAGTGTGTTTGCATATACATGTTTGACTGTGTCGTACATCAATAAAGAAATTCTTATTATATATCTCCGTTTGCTCCTTGACTCGGCCTGACCCTGTAGACATTGGGTTCAAGATCCCGCTAGGTTGCCTTGCCTCTCGTATTGCTAGCGTGTGCTCTGCTAATTCCCTTCCCCTTTGTGAGCACATTGAGGTGTCCCTCCCGGGACCCCAGAAATCAAGGAAACATTTTGCATGGGAAATACTGCACCTGTCCTAAAGCCCGGGAAGTCTGAAGCAAAGTCCATAGGAGTGAAGATTCTCAGCATGAGGGGCTGAGGGGAAGGCTTGCCGAACGAAACGACAGCAAGGTGGGGTGGAAGCCAGGAGAGATCTGAAGAAGTGCTCAAAATCAGGGGGTCTTACAGGGGAAAATGTGCCAGCAGGCTAGTCCGTTCCTGAGGATAACAACGAGTTTCGGGCAGGAGACAAAGCCTCCGAAAGGTCAGTACTTTGCATGATTGAGTTATGACAGAGTTGTCAATAGAGTACCCAGTATGCAAATGTGGAGTGCTTGACAGTTGAGTATTGGGCTCGTCAAGCTGCCTGCAGGGGGCAGGGAGTCTTTTGCAAGCAGCGTGCATCCATAATGTGATCTTAAAAGGGTACTTGCCTTGAGGTCTGCTAACGCGGCAGTCTGGCTATTACTGGCCTGCCTGGATCAGTCTTGAGTAGTTCAGCTATTTTCGGCCGTGCCTGTGTGCGTGCTTCTCCAGGGGCCTCGCAAGCACGTGGAGAAGAAGGAGTGAAGAAGGCCAAGTTATTGATATCAAATGATATCTGATATCCCACAAGCCCGGGCTAGAAACTACGGTAACACCATCCGTATTCACTAGTCTTCAGTAAGCACTGAAAGAGAACTCTGGGCCTGCCCCTCAAAACTTCCCCACTAAACGTGCATGCCAAATGCCTGGTGGCCTTGCCCTTATTCACTGACCTCCCATTCACTGAGCTCTAGGGACTGGACCTGCAGTTGTATAGAGAGCTATTGGCTCCTTGCTCCTTCACCAGCCAATTCTCTGATGCACTTCCTCTCAGCAGATGACCCACCCCCTGACACCACGTGCTCAGACAGAGGGCCTGGCCTGCACACAAAAGAAGAAAAGAGCACCGGCAAGCACATATGCAGGCCTCCACTTGTTACTGCAGTTATGTTATGTCTGGTGAAAGCACTAGATATCTCTTTATAGCAAATACAACCTCCTCTGACACCCTGCTCCACGTGTTTGCAAGGGCCACCGGACGAGCACGTAATAGGCGCGGCCGTTAATGGATTTACATTCCAAACCTCATTTAGGCAGGCAACTTCATGCCTCTCCGATGCTTCAGGGACCATTTTTCTTGCAAACCTGCCTTGCTCAGTGCGACTTTACACAAAGATGCCCAACTGAGTGCCGGCAAGTCCTTTATGTTGAGCCATTTGTATACTGGCCATACTATTGTCATCAAGCGCTAAGCTCATCATATAAACTTGACCTTTTCGAACGCCTTTTTCCAGCTCCAAATTTCCTTTGTTCTCACCGAGCATGTCATGGCCTGTAGGTAAAATCCACCCTATAAAAGGTCCCCGATTCCGAGCCTTCCTTGGATTACTTTGGATCACCCTGGACTTCCATCTAGCCTTGCTACCGCTGTGTCCAGCAAGTCATCCCCTCAGCAAGCCACGCTGAGTTTCCTCCCGTGCAATCTCCGCTTCTCTCTAGGACTACGTAAAAAGGTGTCGTATTACCCATTCCTCCGAAACTCTCCATTTGTACTTCTAGTTAGCTGTGTGCATGTGTTATCTTGTTTGTTGTTTGTCTTCTAATAAAACTGTTATTTTTGTTACTTTAAGACTGGTCTGGTTGCTCCTCTGACTTGACGCCGTAGACATAGGGTTAAAAGATCCCAGCTGAGTTACCCTGCCTCTCGTTAGCTTAGGAGAGTGCTCGAGTCTAATTTCCCCCATCTTGTGTTTTTATTTGGTTATTTGGGCGCCCCTCCCTGGGACCCCCCATAATACAGAGTAACACACTCTGCTCCCACAATCAGCCTTCACCAACAGACACAGACTCACCAAAACAGAACAGTGGAGTAGTGACGAGCACAGAAGCATACCTCCATGCAGCTCACACAAAGAATCAGCCTCTAGAGAGAGCTGGTGGCTGCTGCCCAGTCTGTCCATACATTGGAACAAAGAAAGGGCCCTCCAAGACTGTGCTCTAGCAATAAATCCAGCGTACATAAAGAAACCAGGCAATCAATTTGACAAGGTCTTATCTATCTGGTGTCTTTTTAACTTTTTTTCCCCCTTGTCTTCCCTGTTTTTCTTCTTCTTCTGGCAATAAAACAGGGGAAATACACCTGCCTATTCACCCTGCAGTATGTTATCTCTTGTGGATTGAAGGGGATGATCTCTTAGAGAGAGATGCATTATAAGGGATAATGGATAAACAACTTTTTGTAAGTACATTTAATGATATGACAATAGAGGAGGAGGAGTCTCTATTAAAAACCTTTCAGACTCTGCCTCCTCCACTACAGACTGAAATCATAGATAGATTAACTTCTCTATCAATTACTTTACATAAATTGCATGGAAGCGGGGTCTTGGGGATGTTAAAACCAAGTGGTATGCAGCTGGTTTCAGCAGCAGCCAATCTAGAGAATAATGAAACATATGAAAGATCCTCCTTGGGGCAGAAAACAATACACAACACTGAACATCTGGGCGTAATGAACTGCAGCAAAGAACCAGAGGCATTCTCCGCTGGTAGACACAACCAGGTGGTAAACATGGACCACATTTTTAGGGATGAGCATCATGCTTCAAAGAGAGGACACTGGAGGACTAATGGACCCATATTCCATGATGACAGTGGACATCTGGTCCAGGCTCAAAAAATGAAATGACAATTAGAGGACAGTGTGGAGGAAACTAAATCTATTAAACAGCCTGTACCTTATTGTGTTTCCTTAGTACCCTATGACGTAAAATCATCTCCTTTGGCAAACCTTCAGGTTAAATTCTTGTCCTGGAATGTAGCGGGATGGATTTCTAAATCTAAGGATCGCGTGGTTTCTGATTTCCTACAGGAATTTGACATAATTTTGCTCCAGGAGAGATGGTCTACAACAAAACTGGATTTTAATGGCTACATTGTTTCGGAGCAACCTGCCATAGCTCCAGTTGGAAAGGGAAGGCCAAAAGCCGGACTCGCCATTTTGTGCTCTACCTCCCTACATGTTTCTAACATATGCCTAGCTCTGTGTGGTCGGATTCCTATGGCATGTGTACTTGAGTTTGGATTCATGTGCTTATTATTAGTTAATGCGTTTATCCCCCCAATGACTAACAGGGAAGATATCACCCGACAATTGGAGACATTAGAAGAATACATAGTCAAGTTGGAAGTGCAGTTTCCTAAATCACACATAATGGTGATGGGGGACTTTAATGCTAGAATTGGGCCAGACAACAAGACCCTCTTTTCCTCCCGTTCCTGGCACTTTAACGATTGGAGGATCATGTACTTAACACCAACAGACACTCAAAGGACACAGGGATTAACTATGCTGGCATATGTCTTGTACAGATGGTGGGGCGCCTTGCAATAAGAATAATCAATGGGGACCCGAAGTTTGAACAAACTGGAGAATACACATATACATCAGGAAAAGGGAGTAGCACAATAGACTAGTTTCTAACTCTATCTATAAACACATACTGCAGTTTTCTGTGCCAGCTAGAAGCGAAAGCGATCATCTACCCCTCTCTCTGAGTTTGGGAACCTCTTCTGATACTCGTTTAAGCCCTCAGAAACAGCTGGTCATCTCAGCAGTGGTGATAACCTGGAAAAGACTAAGATGGTCTGATAATGTAAGCGGTAAGATCTCAACATTACTAAATTCACCAAGGTATAGGGAGCTTAAGAATTCCATTATAGGGTCACAGAATACACAAGTTGCCCTGGAAAACTATTCACTGTTCACTGCACTGTTGGCTAAGACAATAAGGAGCATGGAAACAAGCTCTTTCATTGTTAGACATAAGAGGATAAGTACAGGATTAGACTTAGAATGTTTGGAGGCAAGGGACCTCCTGAGGAAAGTGTATCTTAAGTACAAGGAAGACAAATCCCGCTCTTTGCCAAAGAGCTACTATACTATAAAAAAATACTATAAAACATTGATCGCTAAGAAGAAAAAGGAAACCAGGTACAGGCAATGGTCAGCATTGCTAGCTTCCTCTCTACAAAGGAATACCAGACAGTTCTGGACCATGGTCACAGGCATGCTAGGCAACCTGGAGGGTGCACCCCAATGTAATATTCCAGAAGATGTATGGGAAGCTTATTTCTCCACTTTGTTTAAGGACTGTGAAGAGCTCAAAGCAGGGCCGTTGGAAGGAAAGCGTATTGGCCCTGTGGAAAATCTGGCCATTCCACACTGGCCCCCATTGACCCAGCATGAAGTTGTAAATTTTATCTGAACAATGAGATCTGGCAAGCCCTAGGGCCAGATTTAATCATGCCCAAGCTCTTAAAAGCAAATATCTCATGGTGGGCACCTTTACTGGCAACCCTATTTACCCGTATGAACTGGACAGCCCAATTACCTGAGAGCTGGTCTCAGGCCATTGTCATTCCCATATACAAAAAAGGAGACAAAAACGACCCTACCAACTATTGCCCCATTAGCTTATTATCTGTAGTGGGCAAATTATATGGTTGCCTTCTTAACAATTGTCTGACAGACTGGATAAAGTCAGAAAAAATACTGGGGGAAGAACAAGTTGGTTTTAGGAAGGGTAAATCAACCACAGATCATTATGTAGTTTTAAATCATCTGGCCAAAAAATATTCAACAGCATATAGCAATAGGTTATATGCTGCCTTTATGGATTTGAAATCGACATTTGATTTAATACCCAGAGATAGATAGTAGGCTAAACTCCTCGCTACCTCTATTGACAAAAGATTACTTAGGCTAATGATGAAGCTATATAGCAACACCACAATACAAGTAAGATGCAGAGTAGAGGGTAATCTTACTAAATCCATCCCAGTAAAAAGAGGTGTCTGACAAGGATGTATCCTTGTGCCCACATTATTTAATTTGTATCTCAATGATCTTGTCCTTTCTGTCTCTTTGGAAACTTTCACCCTCCTAAACCAGCTTCAGTGAGTATTCCCTTATTCCTATATGCGGACAATGCTGCTCTCCTCTCCTTTAGCAAGACTGGTTTGAGATGAATAATAAGAGCTTTCATGGAGTATTGTGAAAATAACCAGCTAACTATCAACTACAACAAATCTAAAATTTTGTTTTTTTCCAAAAAACACTCCATATTTAATTGGGTTATAGCTGGTCATAAAATAGAACAAGTGAGAAATTTTAAATACTTGGAGGTTATTTTTCAAGCATCTGGTGCCTGGGTATTGCAGCGGGCAACCGCTATACAGAACGCAACCTGCAATAGCAGAGCAATTGTCCGATTTTTTTATACTAAGGGGGGACAATTGATTCCAGCTGCACTTAGGGTATTCCAGACCAAAGTTCCTCCCCAACTGCTGTTTGGTATCCTGGTATGGATTCTGGGTTTTTCATTAACAATGGAACGAGTACTCTCAACATTCCTCAGAAAACCATTTGCGGTCCCAAATTGTGTCCCATCAGTAGTTCTCCGTCTGGAGGCTGGTTGCACATCACTTGAATGCACAGCATGGATAATGGAGTAAGGAACTGTACCTTAAACCCCACTGGCTGGAGGAACCATGGTCCCCCACTCATTTCGCCACTCTTGTGCAACTGTACTAGGTGGATATGAGACCAAGGAGTCCATTGAGGTCGCACCAACACTCCAGGCGATTGTGCAACTGCCCTTGTGTCCATCCCTCAAGAGCTACTACTGGAACTCTGCATATTAGCCCGCCCCCCAGGCGTATGTTACAGTCTTCAGGGCCAACTGTAACTATGAGGCCTAATGGTCATGTGATGGAGAGATGGGGCCTCCACAATGGCCCTGGGCCTGATGAGTAGGTCTGCAAGGTGGTAGTCTGTCCACTGAGGCATGAAATGTTTGACAATCTGAAGAGGACCAGTTGCTTAGATTCCATGAAGAGCCATCCACCCAAATAGAGGCCTAACCACCCAGCCACCCCTTCAAATCCTCACAACTTGATCAACCACAAATTCCCAAACCTTGATATTGCAGGGCACCCATTCAAACCTCCAAAGTCAATGGAATCTGAAACTAAACTAACCATCTCCAGCCCTCTTCCCACTCCCTGGCAAAATCTTCCTTTAATCGCTTTCCTGCCTAAGAATCAAGGAAGCATCATGATTCCCATGAGTCGTTTGTTGCCTAAGGCTAAGACAGTTAGCTCATTCTGGACCCCACTGTCCACTCTCCCAACTCCACTGTTTTCTGTGCCAGACAGCCATGAACTCCTTCGCCCTCCAGGCAGAAATAGGGCATTTAAGCCCTGACCCTGGTCTAGCCAACTCACACTACACTGGTTGCTGGGTATCACTCTGCCACTCTGATTCCCGTTTGTGTACCGCCCACGTTGTTCTTCGCTTCTCTACTGGATTGGTAAATATTACCCACTTTGTCCTAAACTCTTGCTATCCAAAGTTTTCCTCCTTTTTTCCCCTTCAGCTAGCCTCGTGTGATTGGGAGACTGCTTGAATCTTGTGTGGGTGTGATTGTTAATTCCCCCAACAAAACACATTAAGCTAACTTTTGACTCTTGGGCTGTTTTTTCCCTGCACCCATACCAGATGTAAGAGATTCTGTAAGGTTACCCACCTACTCTCAGGCTTCTTCTATGAGCTAATATTCCCACTATTTCATGCATGGCAGGGGGTTGGACTGGATGGCCCGTGTGGTCTCTTCCAACTCTACATTTCTTTGATTCTATGATTCTATGGAGGCACTAGCACTGCAGGTGGACCTCTCTTTACCAGTGTCCCTGACTATATTTATAATTAAAGGAAGGAAGGAAGGAAGGAAGGAAGGAAGGAAGGAAGGAAGGAAGGAAGGAAGGAAGGAAGACAGACATTCATATCTTCATTTTGGAATTAGTTATATTCTGAAATTCCAGTGTAAGTCAATCATCTCTATTAAAAATACATTTTAAAAAACTGATTTTTGTTCCTAGACAATTTATAACTTAATTGATGAACTGAGTTTTACTAGTTAGTGACCAACAGCAACTGCTAGGAGATGTGAAAAGCTCCCAGTCTTGGTTTAGCTGCAGTTCCACCAACTACCTCCTGCACCACACATGGTCCTGCCATTTTCTTTTCTAGTCTTTTAAACTGGGCTCTGAGATACGTTGTGAAATATGAATTTACTTCATGTCATTCTTTTCATTTTCCTTTACGATATGTGCAGATTAACAACCCATTTATGATTCTGTGATCCGTGATTTCTCCTTCTCTTCCACCTCTCTCTGCCTCTGCCTCTCACAAACATGCACATACATTCATTTGCTGTCTCTCCTCCTTTTCAAGGATCGTATTCAACAATGGGGAGAGATGGAAGCAGCTGCCGTGTTTTACCCTGACCACACTACACAACTTTGGAATGGGGAAGAAAAGCATTGAGGAGAGGATCCAAACAGAAGCCCAATATCTTCTGGAACAGTTATGGGACACAAAGGGTAGGGTAGCTCCTGTCTTCCTGTGCTTTTAGAGCTGTTCTCCTGACTTTCCAAGAGTGTCTTCCTTTCTTTCCTCACAGACCCTGAATGGAAGAGTCTGGGTGTTTGGTCCTGAGCAACAGGATTCTTTATTATCTTCAGATGACTCAGAAGGATAGGTAGACTTTCCCATCAGGAGGCGGAAGGTGGGTCTTCAGAGGTACTAAATCAAAGGCCCACCTCAAAAACCTGGAGGGGACCTGGGCAAGTGTGTCTTTCCTACACAAGTCTCAGTTGACAACACTCAGTTCAAAGCTAATGATATAGCGATAGCAGGGCGAAACGTTGTTACAGGGGAAGGAGAGATAGATGTTTAACACCTATCTCACCATCCATTCGCCCTGCTACCACAAGGTGTCTGGAGAGTGAACCAAACCACCCACAGAACCTTTCCTTGCTCCTGTGCAATGCCAGGTCAGTGAAAAAGAAAACTCATATCATCCATGATCTTTTAAAGGATGAGGAAGCCGACCTGGCATGCTTTACAGAGACCTGGCTGGAAGATGATAGTGGTACAACTTGGGTTCAGGCCTTGCCAGCCGGATACTCTGTCAGTGAGCAGGTAAGGGGAAGTGGGGGGGGCCAGAGTAGCCTTGGTTTACAAAGACAGTCTTACGCTGACCAGGATATCTGTCCGGAAAACAGACCACTTCGAGTATATATACCTGAGCCTGAAGGCAAGGGATAGTCTAGGGATTCTGTTAGTGTACTGGCCACCCCGCTGCCTATCAGCCTCCCTGCCGAGCTGGTGTCGGAGCTGGTGTCAGAGTCAGCCAAATTTTCGGTTCTGGGAAACTTCAATATCCCATTTGAGACCAGTTTGACAGGTGCGGCTCAGGAATTCATGGCATCCATGACAAAAATGGGCCTATCCCAATTAGTCTCTGGGCCAACACATTGTGCATGTCATCATCACCATCATCGTTTATTGATTAGTCAACTGACCATATCAACAATAAAAATATAATACATAATACAAAAATACAGATACAAAAATTACATACACAAATGGACTCAGCTCATATAAAATTAACTAAAATAATTAAAACATGTAAACTTAAACTGAATAAATAGTGAGTTTGATATGAGAAGTAAAATACCCGGTAAACAAGAAAGATAAAATAACAAGTATAAAAATTCAGTCATAATATTTAAATAAGCTCATCGCCATGACGGGGGACCCCATTTTGCGTGATAAAAAGATCTCTCAGGTAGGCAGCTTTTGTAATAAATTTTGCAATCCTGCGGACTGAGTGTGAATTTTCTCCGGAAAGAAAATAGGTCAGTGTAACAGTTGGATCCCAATTGGTCGTTCTAACCAGAAGTGGTTGTAAGTATTGGGATCTCACCTTGGTATATATACAGCAATCAAACAGGATATGCACAATATCCTCTATGGCTGATGCGCCACAGATGCATGTTCTTTCATGGTATGGAATTTTTCAAAACCGTCCTATTGTTACCATAGAATTAAGTTGTTCAAATCTAGCTCTGGTGAAAGCTATTCTCTGTCTCTGTGTTAGGTTCAGCCTAAGATACTTTTCTAGACCAAATATAGTTTTATTTTTGGCTAACCAATTTAGAGACTTCGAACCGGCCAGCAGAGCTATATCTGTTTGGGCACTGATGTCCAAAATTCTTCGTTTTAATATTTCCTGTGCTGAGTGCCCACAAGATAATAAACAAGGCGGGGAAAAGCCAAGCTGGTGCATTAGTTGGAACAGTTGGTATATCCAGGAATTTGAACGCTGGAGATCTAACTGTTCATCTAAGCAAAGTTTAGGGAGTCTTCCTGGGTCCATTTTGAGGATCCTTAGCCAGCAGTTAAAAACTTTTATCAAAACCTGGCACTGAATAGAATGTGCTCCTAATTCTGCTCTCAGTGCTTGAGCCGGAGTGTTCTTATCTGTTCCTAGTATCCTCCTTAAGAGGCAGCTCTGTGCCTGCTCCAAAAGTGGTACTTTCATTTGACCCCACAATTCTGCCCCGTAGGATAGAATAGGCATGATTTTAGCCTTATAAACTTTTAGAATAGGGGATATACTGGAGGGGTGGTTATAGTTTATCAATTTATAGAGTATATTAGAGTTGACCGTAGCTCTCTGTTTGTTTCTTCTAAGATGATTTGTCCATTTCCCTGTGTTTGAAAAGGACAACCTGAGGTATAAATAGGAGATGACTTGTTCAATTGGGACTCCTTCCAGGAACCAATTATATTTTTTGGACCTTTTCCCAAATATCACCACCTTAGATTTATCTTTGTTAATTGCTAAGTCATTATGGGAACAGTAACTAGCTAGGCTCTGTAAAAGCCATCTCAAACCAACCTGCGAATGGGTGATCAGAACCATGTCATTGGCACAGAGGAGGGCATTGTGCATGTCATACCCTTGATGCGGTCTTCAGTACAGAACAGGCACAGCTGTGGGAGGAGATAATAAATGCTACCACATTGTCATGAATGGATCACTTCCTGGTCAGGGTTAGACTTTGGACTGCTATCCGCCCCTGCAGGGGTGGTGGACCTATTAGAATGGTCTACCCTCGAAGGTTAATGGAACCTATTGGATTCCAGAAAGCCCTGGAGGGTCTTATGGTTGGTATCACTAGTGATCCTGTTGAAGCCCTAGTTAATGCCTGGAACTGTGATCTTACTAGGGCTATCGACACGATCGCTTCCAAGCATCCTTTCCGGCCTGCTTCAAATCATAATCCTTGGTATACAGTAGAACTCAGGAATATGAAACAGGCTGGACAACGACTAGAGCGCAACTGGCCGAAATTTGGACTCTTATCTGACAGGACATGCTATAGAGAATTCCTTTATTCCTATGGAGTGGCAATAGATGCAGCGAAGGAAACTTTCCTCTCTGCACGTATTGCGTCCAGTAGAGCTGTTCAGGGTGGTAAGGGATCTGACTCAGATACCCACTCCCCTGAACTCGCTGTTAGAACCTAGTGTAGCTTGCTGTGATGCTTTGAATAATCATTTCACAGATAAAATCTCTCAGATAAGAGCCCATTTGGATGCCGGTGTTACTGCAGAGGTTACCAATGATGTGTCCGGTGACTCCGTGGACAGGATTATACTGGATCAGTTTCAGTCAGTGAGTACCGAGGAAGTAGACAAGCTCCTTGGAAATATAAGACAACTTACCCTCTTGATCCATTCCCTCCGTGGCTGGTCATCCAGAGAGGAGTTGCAATTAAGACCCATTTAAGATACATTATTAATGCATCCCTTAGGGAGGACAATTTTCCAGCTTGTTTAAAAGAAGCGATTATACGGCCGCTTCTAAAAAAGCCCTCCCTAGATCTCCTGGATATGAATAATTATAGACCAGTCTCCCATCTCCCATTTTTAAGCAAGGTGATCGAGAGGGCTGTTGGCCTTCAGCTGCAAGCTGTCTTGGATGAAACAGATTATCTAGACCCATTTCAAACTGGCTTCAGGGCAGGATATGGAGTCGAGACTGCCATGGTCGCCTTATTGGATGATCTTCGCCTAGGTATCGACAGGGGAAGTGACCCTGCTGGTATTCTTGGACCTCTCAGCGGCTTTCGATGCCATAGACCATGGTATCCTTCTGGAACGCCTGAGAGGGCTGGGGATCGGGGGCACTGCACTTAAGTGGTTCCGGTCCTATCTCTCAGGTAGATACTAGATGGTGATGCTTGGGGACAGTTGCTCCTCAAAAAAGGAGCTTAATTCTGGTATTCCTCAGGGCACTGTCCTGTCCCCAATGCTATTTAAAATCTACATGAAACTTCTGGGAGAAATCATCAGGAGGCATGGAGCAAGGTGTTGTCAGTACGCTGATGACACCCAGATATATCTCTCCATGCCTCGGATAACAGCATCAACTAAGGGTGGCATCTTGCCTCTGAACAAATGTCTTGAAGCAGTAATGGACTGGATGAGGAAAAACAGACTGAAGCTGAATCCAGATAAGACGGAGGTACTCGCTGTTAAGGGCTCTAGCCCAGGTATGGAGGTCTGTCAACCAGTCCTAGACAGGGTCACACTTCCCCTGAAAGACTATGTCCGCAGCTTGGGGGTGCTCCGGGACTCGCCACTTCAGAGGACAGCTCAAATAGATGTGGTAGTGTCATGCACCGAGATCTTTGGTACTTTCGATCCAGAGAGTAGTTTAGCCACCCTAGACTATAGGAACCTCAATCAAGACACGTAGGAAACCAGATCTGGGTTTAGTCACTATTCATGTAACATTTATTAAGACATAAAATACAAAAATCACATAACTACCAAATAAGTACCAGGAGCTCTTTCACACACGCATTCACACCAGCATACTCACAAACAGTCCTTTCGCCGAACATTGATCAGATGTTCCTGAAAAGGTGGATGACTCCATTGCTGCGGTCGAAGAGTCACAAAGAAAGGCTGAAAATCTTCCTCTCTTTATACCCACTTTTCTCACCTCTTGGAAAAAGACATGTTTTGATGGTTGCCATGGTTCCAGGACATTCATTGTATAAAAGCAATCAAGCAATTAAAAGAATAGTTCATATCATTATGTACCTTACTAATAAAAGGAGCTAACAGAAGAATAGCTCATATATCATGTTGTCAGGAAATCTACTATGCATCAGACCTATGTATCAAATGCCTCAGTAGTTTTCAGTCATGTAAGGTAGGGTCAGAGAACATCAGCGCTGCCAGCCTGAAGGTGTGTGGTTTTACAAACTTTCTTCTCTGGCCAAATCAGCATTCCATGAGTTCTCAATTTCACAGTCCAAAGAATCCTCGCCTCACAGTCCAAATCCATCCTGCAGTAATGCAATGCGCACGGTCATTTTCTTTGGTTCAGGACTGTACCTTTCCACCGGAACCCATTCATTCATCACAGTGGCCAGGAGTGCCTGTTATCAGTTTCGGCTGATACACCAGCTGTGCCCCTTCCTGGAGCTGGAACACCTAAAAACAGTGGTGCATGTGCTGGTAACTTCACAGCTTGACTTCTGCAATGAACTCTACATAGGGCTACCCTTGTGCTTAGTCTGGAAGCTTCAATTAGTTCAGAACATGGCAGCCAGCATGGTCACCGGAAGACGTAAAACTGACCATATAACACCAATTCTAAAGTCTCTCCATTGGCTGCCTATTAGTTTCCGGGCACAGTACAAGGTGTTGGTTATTACCTTTAAAGCCCTACATGGCTTGTGGCCAGCCTACTTGCAGGATCACCTTCTCCCATACAATCTGCCCCGCACACTAAGGTCATCTGGGAGGAATTTACTGCAGCCGGTCAGAACTAGGTTGGCTGTGGTTACCCAGAGGACCTTCTCTTCTATCACTCCCAAGTTATGGAATGGCCTGCCTGAGGAGACCTGGCACATTACCAGTCTTGACTGCTTTAAAAGAGCAGTCAAGACTGATCTCCTCCGACAGGCCTTCCAAGACTAGCATTTCCACCACCTTCCGTCAATTGTCTTGCTGTTCTTTCAATAGTTGATTGATAGTTGTGTGTTTTAGGGGGTTGGTTTTAGGTGGATTGGTGGGTGGGGAGGATTGGGTATGTTTTTTAATGTATTAATGTATTTAATGTTATTCGCCTCCTCAATCTATGTGGAGAGGTGGGATAGAAATAAATTTATTATTATTATTATTATTATTATTATTATTATTATTATTATTATTATTATTATTATTATTATTTATTAGAAACTTATGTATTTTTCATCATTTGAGAGACCAGAACTCTTAAGGCTGAAGTGAGTGGGTCTAAAAAGAGAGGGATGAAGGGAGTCTAAGGACTCAGGTGATAGATTTCAAAGCCATGATTGTTAAGACCTTACCTCAGCACCCAATCAACCATACACCCTCAATGGAGAAGTGCTGCTTGCAAGAGGGGAAGTTGGTGATCCATGGATGGTGAAGCCACACTACTGTTCCTGCCTTCCCTTTCATAGGTGCTGGTGCTGGTACCTGTGTCAGTATTGGCAGATCTCCCATCCAACATGGAATTGCTACTGGAGGAACAGCAGTAAAAACCAGTGGATTCATAGTTCACATACCAGAGATCCACTGGCTTCCCCTGGCAAGGTCTGATGCCAAGCTCACCTGTAGCATTAGGGGTGCTCATTGAGACAGGCTGATCTCAGAGGCTGTGGTGGGAAGATGTAGGTCTGGGACAAAGAGGCCCAACAACATTACATAGCCCAGGGGATATCTCAGTCTACATGGAAATGAAGGGTTCCAAGGGTCACCTTCTGTCAGTTCAGGAGTTTACTCAGAAGAGACTGAGGCCTCCCATGGAACGTGAGGTTGGTCTTCCCAGTTGCCTGGAAAGTCCACATCCTGCCCAACCAAGGCAGGATCAACCAATTCACCGTAAACATTTTTAGTTAAAGCAGAAGCAGGACTTCCAACCTTGGCTGGACCAGACTGCAATTGGCTAAATGCTGGGTTGAGACAAGACCATTCCTTATTTTTTTCCTTCCAGAGCAGCCCTTTGACCCTACCTTCTTGCTCAACTGTGCCACCTCCAATGTAATCCGTTCCATCGTCTTTGGAAAGCACTTTGAGTACAATGACAAGAGGTTTCTACATATCATGGCCTTGTTGGGTGACAACTTCAAAGCAGTTAGCTGTCCCTTGGGACAGGTAGGTCCTTTTTTCCACATGGCATTTTATGAAAAATTTTAATTCATTTTGCATACATTGTGTCTCTGTGTGGGATGGTGGAGGGCAGATTTGTGACCTGAGGAACTTACAGCCTAAATTTAGCCCATGGGAGAAACATAACAGATTTAGTCCTGATGTATTCTTTGAGAACACAACTTTTGTATGATAAAACTCCTCTGTTGCTCCCTTTCTGCTGGCTGCCAATCTGTTTCTGGGCACCATGCAAAGACCTACAAAGCTCCATGCAGCTCATGTTCAGCTTGACTGAAGGAACTTGCCCTTGCCTTGAGATCTTCGAGGACACCCTACTCTCTGTCCCACCATTCTCACAGGGACAAATGGTGAGAAAGGGGAGAGAGGGCCTTCCCAGTGGCTGATTCCAGGCTCTGGGACTCTCTTCCTAGAAAGGCTAGATTGTCACCTTCCCTGCTATCCTTTTTCAGGCAGGGGAAGACTTTTGTGATTCTGAAGGCCTTTCAAGGCTGAATGTTCAGGAGTAAAGAAGCTTTTCAGAATGTGTCATTTCACTGTTAAACTACCTTGAGTTGTAGACTGGGACAAAGAACAGACCTTGACGATGAAGACAATGACCATGGTGGTGGTGATGGTGATGATGATGATGATACCAGTGGTGTTAGAAGGAGAAGCAAACTGGCTATAATGGACAGAACATGGCCCTTCATCCTAACAAGTGCTTATATACTTAGAAAAGAACTGATACAGCCCACTTGATCTGATCTTCTTGTGTTCCATGTTTTTTTTTGTGTGTGTGTGTGTGTGGCTTTTTTTTAAAGCTTGGCAGCTACATCTCATTGTCATCTGTGGACAGAAGAAATGTGCATGTTACTCATTTCCTTGTGGAGAAAGTGTATTTGTTGCTGTTATTGTTTTATACTTTTAAATAGTAATTTTTGTCATCATCATCATTATCATCATCATCTTTATTTATACCACACTTTTTCCCCAGGTTGGGACTCAAAGCGGCTTACAACAATTAAATAGTTAAAACCCACAGAATAACTGTTATTGATAAATTTTTGTTTCTTTGCTCAAGAAACCCCACCAGGAAGAACAGAGGAAGTCACAAGGCCACAGTGAGACCTTACATTTTTTGCTAGGTGTTTCTCTGTTCAGAAATGCACACATGTTTTGTCTGCAGAAAATGATGATTTTTGCAAGTGAGAGCTCTATCCTCTTGGCCTCATGTATTTTGCACAGCAATTTCTGCACATGAAATACCATGTGCTTTTCTGCATAGAGAAACATCTACCAAAGTGTGAGTAGTGACCCAGAGCTTCAGAGAAAGCCTCATGCTCTCTCATGGCAGGGAGAATACTATGGGAGTTCCTTGCTCTTTTTTATCAGGTTGAAAAATACAACAACTGGCAGCTCTTTGAAGGCAAGCCCCAGTCTCTGGAGCACTTCTTCCCCAGCACCCTTGTCCTTAACTTTGGGAGTGTCTTCTTTGCTCCTTCAGAGCACCCAGATATCTTAGAGGACCTGAAAGGGTTGTCTAGATGTTCTGCTGGAGAACCTCCATTCATCTTCCTGTGCTCTTGAAAAAGAGGGAGAGTATTTGAACTTGAGCGATGTTTGTTCTTCCCTTCTTCCTTTTCTCCTAGTTTGCCAATACCTTCCCTTCCTTCATGAAATTCATCCCTGGACCTCATCACTGAGTAGTTACAAACACCAAAAAATCCACAGATTTCATTTTGGAGGAAGCCAAGGAGCACAGGGCTACCCTGGATCCCAGCTCACCTCGGGATTTCATTGACTCCTTCTATATTAAAATGGATCAGGTAAGGCAGAACCATGGATTCCTCAAGGTAAGAGGACGTCCCTGGGCTTGAACCATCCTCAGCTGGCAGACACCAATAGAGGCCAGTGGCTTCCTTGTACTTGGGATGGTGAATCTGCTCTTGTTTCATTTGGAGCTTCAGAAGAGCTGTTCAAAGTTCTGAATCTGATCCACTGGATCCCCTATTTGAAGTCTGTCATGGGGCCACCTGAAGTGACTGAGGACTGCAGAAACTGCGGATTCCTAGCTGGTCCTTGAAAAATGTCAGGGGAGGAGATCTTAGTGGAGAATCCTGAATTCCTTCACCACATGGCAAACCCCAGGATTTCACATGGACTCCAGTTGCTATAATGAGCCGGTTTATAAATATTTTTATTAAAGTACAGAATAAAAATATACAGAGAAAACAATCTACATACTACATAAAAAAGAAGACAAGAAAAAAAGTTGAATATATAGAAAAAGAAAAATCAAAAAGAGAAGAAAAAGAGGAGAGAGAGAAAGAGAGATGACTTCCTACTTTCCCCCATCTGCTATAACTAAATCTTAATTAAGACTTCTCCATCTTTTTAACATTTGACAAAAACACACTTCTTTCATTAATACAAATATAAAAGATAACTTGCCATGCTAGGTAGTTATCCTGCAGAACATTAATAACAATTTAGCTCCAAAATATATCCAGAAATAATAATGAATAACGATTGAATAAAGAATACTTCTTTTTAAGCAAAAGGATCTATTCTTCTAAACTCTTATACTCCTAAAATTTGATTTTTGAGCTTTAAAATTAACAATTTAACATGGCCATTAGCTGGTCTTTTTCTATCTCTGTCCCACAGTTAATTCCTTTAATCACAGCTTCCATGTTTCTTATAATCCTGAAATTTAATTTTTAAACTTAACAATCCAAGCAATCCAATAACTATTAATCCAATGCCGTTGCATTAATCTCTCCTCTATCTTTTCTATAACAAAATAGATTATTCCCATTGTATAATTCTTATTTTTCACACAACGTAACTCCAATATAAAAATTCATATCAACAGTTCTTCCACCCTTTTTGTTCTAACGGTAGAGCAAACCTCCTCAAAATTCAAATGAAAAGGAAATCAGCCCTACATCAAAGGCCCTTAGGAAAACTCTTGAAACCCATCTAAGTTATCTTAATTTTATTATGTGCTTTCTTCCTCAAAGACTGGCAAAATACAAACTGAAGAGGCTGTGCCACATTCAACAGTACATACTTTAAGCATGTTTTTCCACACCCTTCCCCCATTTTGATTTCTGCCTCCTCCCTTGTATGTTGCCAAAGTTTTCCACAAGTCGTCACAGCTTCAGTGTTCTCAGACATACTTTTCATATTTCCAGCATTCTCAGTGGTAACGATCTGGTCTCCACCCACCTGCTTGTTCAACTTTTCATCAGGTGTTGAGGTTGTATAAACCATCAAGGTTGTACAGTCTCTTGTTGCGTGATATTTTGGCGTTCCTTCCTCTGGCAATATATCTTCCTGTTCAAGCTTGTCCAGATCTTTTGATATTTGATGCATATTTGATTTGATAAAACACTGCCTCTGCTGAGCTTGGGGGGAATTCCTTTTCCTCTCTTGAAACACAGACATTTTGCCAAATCCAGCACTGAAGCATCTGACAAACAGTAACAGATCTCACCAATGTTTTTAAACCTTGTCCACTCCTGTCCAATCCAATGTCTCTGTTTACCAAAACAAACACAGTCTCTCATACTCCCTCCATTTTGCCAAAATTAATAAATCCAAAAAGTTTGAAATGCTTAAATCCAATATAAAAAGTCACTAAATCTTTCAGATCTTCCAGATATTGCTGCTGCTAACTCTTTTGTTCATTACAGACTTTATTGTTTTCAATTCTAGTTGATGTTTCTGTCTTTATTCCCAAAAAGAAGGAAAGTTACCAAGGCAGAAAATTTCACTTCTGGGTTCAAGATTCCTTTAGTTCCAGATGTTAAAAATGAAGTTTAAAAGCTAGATGCTTGATAAAGAAAGATAATATTTATGAGCCCAGTGACCTTGAAGGAGTTTTTTTCCAGATCTTCAAACAAATAACAGGAGGAGAACACAATGAAGGCCTGGCTCTCCCAGATAGTTTCACTGACCATTCTCTGAGGTTTCCATGACATCTCCTGTATTATGAAGCAGTCCTTTTGGGTAATCCCTTTGATCTTCATTTTATTCCGGAAGACAACTGAGAATGAGTGATTGTCTCCTGTTGACAAAATGAGTTGTTTCCTTCCTATGCAGAGCTCTGCCAGGCTGGAGGTATTTCCCCTCCATCTTCACCTGAAAGTCATCATAATTGTCCAGTTTAGATAATGTCTGGATTCCCCAGACCATTTAGCTCTCAGTTGACTGGCTATGTAAAGTTTTTCTACCACCTCTTACAGTGTATAAAGTTGACTCTGTTGATTCTCTTGTATGTTTCTCCAGGAAAAACACAATAGTGCATCTGAATTCACCATTGAGAACCTGCTCATCTCCACATTTGACTTGTATATGGCAGGGACAGAAACAATCAGCACCACTCTCAAATTTGGGCTTCTGATTCTCCAGAAATATCCAGAATAGAAGGTAAAACAAATACACTTGCCACATACCATAAGTTTCCCGTCAGTCCTCTTGCGTTCTCTCAGGTTTTTTTGACTATACCTCTGTTTTTCCAGACTGATAGAAGTTCTGTTTTGCTGCTCTGGGTGAGGACAATTTTAATCCTGTGGTGGGACACACCACCATATCTAAGACTGAAAATGGGTGACACAGAGAAATGGAAGACTACTTGTAGCTTTTTACCTTCACATACAACCAATTTTCATCTGGTGCCAGGTGTTGAGGATGGCCCTTACAAGAAAAAATATCCTCCAGACTATTTTTGAATATGCAGGAGAATTTATTTCCACCATCACCTCCCACTGAAATGTTTTGAGATTTTGCATGAGGTTGTAAGAGACAGAAGGACTTTGGGTTGCAAAAAGGAGTGGACACTTTTGATAGTCCCTTGGCTTTTTTTCATAGTTTTAATAACCCTTAGTTGCCCATCATGTTAGATAGGAAATGGCTTCCAGGGGTTTGGAGCAAGATTAATGAATCGTAAATCATGGAGTTGGAAGAATCCCCAAGGACTGTTTAATCCAATCACCTAATGCCAGAGCAGGAATCTGAAGCAATAAGGATCCCTGTTACTGGCGGGCATCAAACCTCTGTTACTGCAGGTTAGGCCTCCTTGGAGGTAGCATAAAGATATCATTTTGATATCATAATTTGGCTCTCTTCCACCACCCTTCTCCACATGTTTGTGAGGCCCCCGGACAAGCACAGAGCTAGGCTTGGCCACTAATTGCTGGACATTCCTTTCTCCACCCAGGCAGGCCAGAAATAGCCAGATCCTTGCTTTAGGAGATCTCTCTGCAAACACCCTTATTATGTATGCACGCGGTTTACAGAGGACTCCCTGCCCCGAGCAGGCACCCTGGCAAGCTGAATACTCCACTGCCAAGCACTCTGCATTTGCATACTGGCTAACTCTTTGTCAATTCGGACTTAACTTAATCATGCTAAATTTTGACCTTTCCAAAGCTTTGTCCTACTCCTAAATCACATTGTTTTCCCCAAGTACGGAATAACCTGCAGTCACATTTCTCCCTATAAAAACCCCTGATTCCGAGACCATCCTCAGATCACTCCCAAGTTCCAACCACCTCACTTTGCTTGGCGAGCTTCCCCTCAGCTTCACGTGCTGAGTCAGATCGAACCCCAGCATCGCTCTCTATTCTTCCAGGCTTCAGGACAGGTTTCGTATCACCCAATTCAACAATCCCTCTCAAAATCCCCCTATACCACTCCAACCTTTACTTTCCTTAGTTACTTGTGTGATTGTGTGTTGCATACACTGTGTGTCTGTATTTAATAAAATCTCAATTATTCTTATAACTTGGTGTGCTTCTTGGCTTGGCCTGACCCCGTAGACATTGGGTAAAAGATTCCGCTGCGTTGCCCTGCCTCTCGCATTGCTAACTTGTACTCTAGCTAATTTCCCCAAAGTTGTTTAATTGTGAGTGCATATAGATGTCCTTCCCGGGACCTCCAGTAAACAGGGTAACACCTCTGTTGGGAAACTACCCACGAAGTAGAGTCCTCCACCATCAAAGACAATCTTTTCCACTGCTTAAGAGTTCTTATGATCATGATATTTTTCCTAAAGTTTAGCTGGATTCTCATCTTCTTCTCTTTAATCCACTGGTTTGTGTCCTAATTATTGAAGCAGTAAAAAGCAAGTCTCCTCCCCGCCCATCCTCCTCCTGATGGCAGCCCTGCAGATAGTTAAACATAGTTATCATCATAGCTCCCAAATTTCTCTTCTCGAGTCTAAAGCATTCTGCGCCCTCAAAATTTCTTCTCGGGGCTTACCTTCCAGACCTTCTATGTTTTTGGTCCACCCTCCCTGGACATGTTCCAGTTCGTCAATATACACCTCAAAACGTAGCTCCAATGACCAAAGAGGAGAAAAAAACCAACAACCACACACACACACACAGAAGGCGAGAAATGACAAACACAATGGCCATCAGCATTACAGAATAGACTCCGGAGAAGTTGGTGGTGGCTGATTAAGAGCTCAGCAGCCTTCAGGCAAAAGCCTTTTTTCAGGGATAGGGATCTGTCTGTAAATATTACCAAAAATGCCCTGGGAGTACACTGAACAGGAAAGCTGCCAAGATAGGCTGGGAGAAACTTGCATCTTCGTTTCTTATTCATCCTGATGGTAAGAAAGGTTCTTCCAGAAAGCAAGCTGGTACTGAGAAGCTTAGATAGAATCCTAGAGTTGGAAGGGGCCCTTTGGGCCATTGGTCAAACCTCTTGCTCAATGTAGGATCTCCAACTAAAGCATCCCCAGCAGGTAGATAGCCAATTTCTTTGTGGAGACATCCAGAGAAAGAGAAGCCATCAACTCTCTAGGCAATTGGTTCCATTTCCCAACTACTCTCACCATGCTCTTTTTTATTTTCACTTCCTCCTTGAGTTTGTTGTGCAGTCACATTAATCTTGAACTTTGTGGTGCTGGGTCTCATTGAGGATGATTCCTAGATCTTGTGAGACCACCTAAGAGGTGGGGGACATTGGGGCCCATCCACAAGACCAGCGTCTCCTCACAGTATGCGGGAATTATAGCTCAAAGGAGACCTTCAAGAGGAAGGTAATGGTCAAATCTTTTCATCTACATATACCAGTACTAACTGCAGAGAGGACTTCAGTTTAAATGAAGTATTTTATTTGAATTGACAGATATGAGAACTCTTAACAACTATACAAGGCTATTGGAAAGTGAAGCAGGAAAGGTTGGATAGAGAGATCTGTGGTGAAGAGGGTAATATTTACCAGTCTGGAAGAATGATGTTGAAGCGGAAGGACTGTGACAGCATCTGAGGGTAGCATAGAGAAATGGCAATGTGATATCTGCTACACACTATGTCCAACGTACTACAAGTGACTGGAGTTGAAGTCAGGATTTATATACCCTATTTCATACACTGAAGGGGTGTGTAGAGAAAGCTGTAATGTCTTTCCCACAGGACTGACAAAGAGGTCGAGAATGGGCTGATTACTTTAACTCTGGAGTGACAAAATATTGATGGGAGTCATGACAATCTCTTCATGTTCAGTCAAGTAGTGTGTATAGGGAATATCTCCTTAGGACAAAATTGAAGGATGGTCTCTGATTGCTTCACCTGGGCAACTTGCCTTCCATTGTATTCAGAAATGCAAAGAGCCTAGAGTGGTGAAAGGATTAGCACAGACACTTCAGTGTTGTTTTTTCTCCCACCTAATTCTTTCTGAATTTATGACCCTGAACACATCTCAAGTCAGCTTGACCTCAAAACTTGTCCATAGTCAGTGTGCCCTTCGTCATGTTTTCCAGTCATTAATATGTCCAATTTAGGAAAACATCTTATCTCGTGGGAGGGGGTTAGTGGATGGTAACAATCTGATAGTAGGATGATGGGATACTGGAGATTTTAAGATTACAGATTTGAAGTCTTTTTCTGGGCACTTGTCCAGAGGGAAAGGAGAAGATAAGACACCAGAAAACATGCCAAAAGACAACCCAGATGTTCTTTTAGGGGTAAAAAAAGATAGAAGGGAGAAAGTAATGTAGTGAGATCAAGCACAGCTGACTTCCTCAAGAGAGGAAAAGTGAAAGTCCATCCCAGAAACACAAGAATGTGCCAACTGACCATCTGTGCAAAGAAATATGCAAACATGGATCCCCCACAGCAGCAAGAAATAGAGGCAAGCACTTCTGGTTTCTCAAAAGGGTTGGGAACAAGAATACAGATTCTTCCTAGGAGGAGCTACAAGGAAAAAAGAGTCTAGATGTGACTTTCAGATTCCAGGGGATGTGAGCTTTTTTCTTTTTCCCCAGTTAGACTTCAGGCAACTGAACCATAGACAGAAGTCTTTTCTATGCTGATTGCTAGCCTCAAAAAAGTAGGGGTAAGAACTCTCTCTAATTTCTACAGAATGGCATTTTAATCAGATTATTTTAAATTCCATTTCAGAGACAGAATAGACATGCCTCTGTGCCTTATAAGCCTAGGGAGGTGTCCCAGTGTGCTATTTGGTCAATTTTCATTGGATCTGTATCATTTGTTGCAGGCTGATGGTGTGAACAAGACTCCTGGATCTGTCTGTCCCACCACATGTATTCTTGATCATCTTGGCTTTTGAGACCGAGCAGACTTGGAGTGATTGGGTGGGTCCAAAGGGGGCTACATGCCTCAGTGTTTGGGGGGAGTTGCCTGTTGCCTTGGAAGACACTGTTACACACTCGCTCCTGAAGAGGACCTCCCTGAGATACATGAGAGAGCCTGCCCTGTCAGTCATGTCCCATGTTTGGGCAAGGTGCTTGAATTTGTGGTGGATATCCAGCTTCAGGCACTATTGGAAGAAACACGTTGTCTGGACCCATTTCAGTATGGTTTCAGGTCAGGATACAGTACAGAGATGGTTTCAGTTGCTCTAATGGACAACCTACTCCAGGGGAAAGACAGGGGGGTGCTACTTTGTTGATTTTCCTGGACCCCTCATTGACTTCTGATACTACTGATCATGGTATCTTACTGGAACAGCTGTGGTGGATGTGTTACCCCAAAATGTGAGTGATTGTTAGTCCACCCATGGTGCCTCTGTGAAACAATGGGGAATATTATCTCAAAAGGAGAGGCCTGCAAGAGGGGTAACCTAGCAGGCTGTTTTACACCTGTATATACTACTACTAATGCATGAACAAAGAATAATTGTTTTACTGGGGGAATTAACAATCACACACACAAGATCTAAGCAGCTGGAAAAGACTTGAAGGCACATGACAACAACAACAACAACAAAATATAAAAATAACTGAAACTTACTCAAAGCATGCTACACAGTTAAGAAGTTGAAACAAGAACATGGAGTTTTGAAACCAGGCCTGGGTACAGAGTTGGGCCCAGTCAATTAGTCTCCAAAGGCATTAATGAACAAACATGTTTTCACTTGGTGCTGGAATGGATCTATCCTTTTTTGTAGGAAGGGTCAGAAAAATCTCCTAAAACAGAAGCAGGATTTGAGTTTCTTCAGCCATGTCCACTCATGCCAGATGACTTGTTATCCAGGTGAGTTTTTCAGCAAGGGATAATGCAGAGCTGATAGGACTGGGGTGAGGTGATCATACTGCTCAGCAACGGTGTGATGTCAATGTCCTTGGGGTCCTTGAGGGCCTTCAGCTTGAAGTTCTGGAGGATGGTGGTGAAGAACAAGAAGAGCTCCATGTGGGCCAGAGCTTCCCCTGCACAGATCCGCTTGCCTTCAGAGAGACCCAAGAGGGAGAGGAAGAAAAGAGTTGTCACACAGGGAGAAGAGTAATTTCTTTGGGTGCCAGATCAGTGAGAGGTGGGCAAAGGCATTGCGTGTTTATTCTTTCTGCTGTAGATCTCGCTAATGTTTTGCTGTTGTTTCTGGTTTTGCTCTTAGTAAAACTTGACACCTCCTTTGTGGATTAAGCAAAGTGTGAAAAGACAGGGAGGAGACACTCCATAGAGAAGATGAGGTTGTGCACCTCCCTGAGCCCCAGATGGGAATAAAGGCAGAAGAGAAATAAAATATACAAATAATAAATGTGATGTTTGTCCAAGGATATACAGGATATTCATTCAACCTTTGGAGAAAGGTAGGAGAAAAGAAGAAAGGAAGAAGGAAAAAAAGAAAATGTGATACTTCCTATACATGAGTTTCAGCAAAATGTACTTTAGCTTCTAACTCCTTTTCCATTGCACTGAGAATTGAAAAAGAGGATGAGAAAGTGGAGAAGGAGGCAGGGAGAAGGAGGGGGAGAGGAGGAGGAGGAGGAGGAGGTAGTTGTGATAGCTGATAGCTGATCTGATCTGCCCCTATTCCCTGCCAAGGACAAGGGATCATCACTCCTGTAGCCTTGATGTGCTTTACAGCCTTTATATTTCATGCAACAAGACTGAAACCATATCTTAATATCACTTTACCTGTTTTCATGGCTATGTCATAAAGCCTTCCCACCCTACACTGTTACGTGCTCTTATTCCATTTTCAATGTCATATGGAATCCTGGGGTTTGTAGTTTGCTGAGGCCAAAGAGCTCTTGGGCTGAGAATTCCCTAGACTGAGAGTCCCAGGATTCCATAGGAGGTTGAAAGTGGAATAATAGCACTATCACAGCATAGTGTAGAAATGGCCCTAAAGAAATCTTGGGATGCTTGTGTTGTCAGGGGCTTAGAATTCCCTCCCAGAAAATTCATCTACCTTGGCAGTTCCAGTGAGTTTGCGTTAGAGCGATTTAGGATGGAATTCACAGTACTTTCCCAAACTTCAAACCCCATGATTCTGAGGGACGGAGCCATGGCAGTAAGAAGGCCATCACACTGCTGTAACTGGGTAATATGGTTCACCAGTAGAGTTCTCCAGGACAGAGACGGCCTCCTGGCCGTGACTTTCTAGTGTGTGCAAAATCTGTGAATGCTGCTGGTGGTGAAAGACCCAGACAGCCTGGACAAATGTGATGTTGGACCTTTGGTGAACAACATCAGAAACACAAGGCCACCACACCTGCAACAATCTCTGGTTAAATGAATTCTGATCATGTGTCTGAAAGAAAACAGGAACTCCTTTTGCTCTGAAGCACTTTGCATCCCACAGGCAGGGTGACAGTCTAGTGTAGGATGGAGATGACACCTCACTTGACTGCCACCACAATAGAAGATGAAGGAGACCCAAAAATGAATGAACATCACCCAGACTCTGGAGATCCCTCTACAGAGAACAATACAATGGGTTGCTAATGTACTTAATGCACTGTTATGCATATCCCCTGACTAACAACACACCCTGGAGGATATCCCATTTAACAATAGGTCATCACACAGGCCAACTGTAACACATGCAAATTACTCCCTCCTACCTGGGCACTACACAAATTTATGTACTCTCTCTCACTTCCATGCCACCAGATCCTCTGAAGATGCCAGCCATAGATGCAGAAGAAAATACTAATAGAAAACAGCCTCAAAGCCCAGAAAACCCACAACAACCTATGGATTCGGGCCATGAAAGCCTTCAACTTTACATAGACCCCAAAATGCTCCCCAAAGGGGAAGGGGTCATTTTACCTGCTGAAAGGGGCATGAAGTAGTCACTCTTCCTAAAGGTCCCATCTTCATTCAGGAAATGCCCTGGGTCAAACTCTGTGGGGTTGGGGAATTCCCTGCTGTCGTGCAGCACCGAGATCAAAACAGGACATATTGTGGTTCCCTGCAAAGAACAAAGTATCCATAGGGATATTCTGTTTTATCATCAGAAGGATGAGTTCAGATGCCCTGAGAAGGAGCAAACCCCTCCGTGGTCCCTCCAAGCCAAGTAAGGTTAAAAGAGATAACTCTAACATTTGTTGTTTTGGGAGCAAATTGAAGTAGAAACAAAGAGCTCACCTTGGGAATGAGGTATTGTCTTTGGTTATAGCATGAGGTACACTCAGTGGGATGAGTGAGATGAACCTTTGGATCTCATGGATGACAGCATCTGTGTATGGCATCTGTACACGGTCAGCCATGCAAGGCCTCCGTGCGTGGCCAACCACTTGGTCAATCTCTTCCTGCACTCTCCCTGTTGTGAGACAGACAAAGTTCAATACCAAGCCACAAAAATCACCCAGGGCAGCTAAAGAGACATTCATCATGGTGCAACCTAAGAGAAGCTGAAGGGTGGGAACAGAATGCAAGGGAAACTGTTGATGTATTTGTTTTAACTTCCATCATTACCTTCTATCTCTGGGTATTTCTGGAGGATCAGGAGCCTGTATCTGAGAGTGCTGCTGGATGATTCTGTTCCTGCTGCAAATAAGTCAAAAGTGGTGATAAGCAGGTTCTCTGTGGTGAACTCAGAATCCCCTTTATTTTTTTCCTGGAGAAACAGGAAATGTCACTGCATTCAGTAAAACATAATATATGAAGTTTTTTAAAAACATCAGAGATTGAAAGAGGAAGAAAAGCTCTACGCAGCCACTCAGCTGAGAAATAAAATGGTCTTTCATGGAGAAAGATCCTTTGCTCCACCAAAATGTGTCTGCTGTCCTTGACCTGAAGGGATCCAGAACACCAAGTCTCCTCCAGGAGTGTCTAGAGGGTAGACTATTGGTCTTCAGTGTCTGTACACAAATGCACAGAGCATGGGAAATAAAGTGAACTTGAATTTTTAACACAGGGAGGCAAATACGATTTACAGGTGTTAATAAAACCTGGTAGGATGAATCTTGAGACTGTAGTAATGGATGTATATAACCAATTTCAAAGGAAGAAAACAAACAGCAAAAGAGGAAGAATTGTATGTCAAGTATGTGTACATCTGTGAGAAAAACTATGACACAGAGCACTGAAAACAGGTTTTGGGTAAAAATTAAAGGGAGAGAAACAGTGGCATCATTGTGTAGGTTCTGTTATAGAGCACCAGCTGAAAAGGAATTGAAGGTTCTTAAAGAGCTAAAGTGAAATAAAAAGGTGCGAAATAGTTATGTTCAGAGCAATTCAGAACCACTGTCAATAGTCTTTGAAAGGATGACAAAAGTCTGGAAGCCCTCAAGCCCTATCATGAACAGCTGAGGGGGGAAATATATTTAGCGGAAAAGGAAAATAAGAGGTGACATTGCTGACATCATTGTCATCACCACCATTTGCCTTAAAGTCATTTACAGGTTACGGCAACACTAAGGCAAATCTAGTGGGTTTTTCTGGCCGAGTGGGGATTTTAACCCTGGTCTCCACCATCTTAGTACGTGATATCCATCACTGAAGATCTGAAGGGATGTCATACTGAAGATGAAGCAAGCTTGTTTTCTGATGCTCCAGAAACTAAAACATGAACCAGTGGATTTAAATCATAAGAAAAGAGTTTCTTCCTAAACGGAGAACCAATTGTTAGCAGCTGTACACCTCCATGCTTTGATACAGTTTAATTGTCAAAATATATTGCTTGGCAGATATGTTTTATTGGCATAAAATATAAATTATAATCACTTGTGGCTGAAAGGACATGTGGAGAAGGTACCCTGCCTGGAAAGCAGGCCAAAAGACAACCCCAGCGTGGCCGGGTTGTAAGAATTAGCCAAGAAAGCCTGCCTTAATGGGTCTAAGCTAATACTTTCAACAAAACAATAGTCAAGCTCAGAGGCCAAGGCAGGACTCCTGCTGTGTGCATTTCCTACAGAAACCCTCCTGTCCTCCTTCCTTAGTAAACATTTGCCACGCCTCTTTGCAGTTATCCCTCTTCTTGCAGCCTCTTAATTTCAGTTAATCCTTCATTTTTACATTTAATTGTATGTTCTGATAGAATACCTCATGAGGTCCGATATGTCTTGAGTTAACACCGTTTACAGTAAGAACTGTTTGACAGTGGAATAAATTGTCTCAGAGACTGGTAGACTCTCCTTCTTTGGAGGTCTTGAGACAAACGTTGGATGGCCAACTTTCAGGAGTTTTACAGTTGGGGATAGGGGCTTAACAGAGCACCAGACTAAATCAGTCTTGAGGTCCCTCCCAAGTCTGTGGTTCTAGGATTCTATACAGCTGTGTGGGCACAGTTGGAATGAAATTTATACCAGGCGAGTCAAGAAGGGAGATCAGCTGGCATAAAAAGTGCATCTTATTTGGGGACATCATATTGAGGACATTTTTTTTGAAAGCTCAACCAGCATTATTTTGCTCATCACTGTTATACCACTTATCCTCATTGACCACAACATCATAAATAGTCCTCACCACTAAATCCTCAAACAAGAATAGTGACCCTAAATAAAATGTAATGAAACAGTCTGGCATAAACCCCTGGGTGCAACAGAGGAACTCAGGGGATTGGTTAAGAGGATCAACCTAGAAGGAGACACAGCTTCCTGGACAGTCTAGAGGCACAGGATCTCCTCCTATCTTGAGGAGTCCATGATGTTGTCTTACCTAGTCCATCTTAATATAGAAGCAGTCAATAAAATCCCGAGGTGAGCTGGGGTCCAGGGTAGCCCTGTGTTCCTTCAGTTCCTCTAAAATAAACTCCCAAATATTTTGCGTGTTTGCCATTATTTTTTTATGAGGTCCAGGAATGAGCCCCATGAAGGAAGGGAAGATGCCGGCAAGCTAGAAGGAAAGTTGAAGAAACACAGACATCACCTAAGAAGAGGTGGAACAGAAGTTCTTTAGAAGCTGTGGCTTTTCTCTGCTTCTTTTACTCATCTCTCCAGCAGGATGAAAATGTTAAACTTTGCATGGATCTGAATGAAGAACCTCCTCAGTATTCATCAATCTGCAAGAGAACACCAAGAATTCCACGCAACTCCCAGATGCTCTCTGAACTTTGTAAGGTGCTGGCCTGTGCAGAAATTCACATGATTTGTCCATACAGAATCCACGTTCGTTGCACTGGGAAAAGTGTTTTTCTGGAAAAAAAAATCATTGTTCCCCTTATAGGAAACAGATTTTTGGTGTAAAAAAGTATTTTCAGTGCAACAAACAAACACAGGCAACTTTTTCCCCCCAGTGCAGATGAATACTTAAAGTGAGAAGAATCAGCAGCCCTGTGATTGTCTCTGGTGTTTCCTGGTGTGGTTTCCCAAGCAAGGAAACAATTGAGAGTAATAATTAAATATCAGTAAAAATTAACCAAAATAAATTTCCCACCCTTATATAAACAGATCAAGGTGACAACTTAAAAGGATATCTGTTGATTAACAGGGTGAGGCAGAAGGAGGAGGAGGAGGAGGAGGAGGAGAAAGAAAAACAGAAGAGAATGGCCAGCAGGGAGAGAGAACTGGTCAGGAAGCACTTTAAGAGAACTGAATTAAGAAATGAATTTGAGAATTCTTTCCTGGATCACTAAAGGTTTTAGTACTCCTCAAAAGAAGTAAAAAAGGATCTTTTGGGAAAAAAAAAACTAAGCAAAAGATATTTTGGAAGCAAATCATGCCAAGAGAAATGGAGCATGCCAGATCCTTTCTGGCTGCAGAATCCAAGGTGGGGTGAAGAGCCACTGGGATAACTGCAGCCCAGCGAAAGCCTTCTTCTCCAAGGAGTCATCGTGTCACCATCTCCTTTTAATCCACCATAAGGCAACAACCTATTCTTTTTCCTCTCTCTCACCCATCACAAAATCTCATACTTGCAGGGAGGTACTACATACATCAAACAAATAACAATTTCACACAAGAGTGTAATTTAGACTGGCTTGTGAAGAACCCACCTGTCCCCAAGGAGAACTAAGAATCTCAAAGTTCTCATTCAGAAAGTCCAGCATTGCTAGAAATTTCTTGTCACTGTATTCGTAGTGTTTTCCAAAGACAACAGAACAGATGACGTTTGAAGGACCACAGCCTACCAGGAATGTGGGGTCAAAGGGCTGCTCTGGAAGGGAAAAAAAAAGAAAGAGCTGTAGTCAAACTCAACTCTAGGTCTCCCAGAGTCATTATTTGGTAGCAGGGACTGACACACTTCTCTGCTACAAGATCTGCTTTCCTAGTGGTAAATCTAGACTCTTTAGGAAGCCCAGGGGGCAGCAATAATCTAGTGGTAAATTCATGCAGTAGGTTGTGTACAGCAGTGGAAAAGCATCATAGCCCTTTATCTGGTAGAATTCCAACATCTCCTGACAGCAGGGGACAGAATCTGGTCCAGATCACACCAGGGCTAACACTGCAGATCCCCATGGTGCACCTTGTCCCCAGATAAGTCCAGCAGAAGATGCACCTCTCAAGTTACAGAGAGCAAAGGAAGCTGAAGTGCACAAGAATGACTCTTCTCCCATCCCAGTAACTATGAGAGCAACTGTAGTGACTAAGAAGAGGCTATAGTACCTCAGTCTCTTCCCAGAAAAAGGATGTATAGTAGGTTTGGAGCTTTATGCCAGATTCCACCTGAACCTCAGGAAGAATTTCCTGACGGTCAGGGCTGTCTTGTAGTGGAATGTGCTGCCACGGAGTGTGGTGGAGTCTCCTTCGTTGGAGGTTTTTAAGCGGAGGCTGGATGGTCACTTGTCGGGAGTGCTTTGAGGGTTTTCCTGCATGGCAGGGGGTTGGACTGGATGGCCCTTGTGGTCTCTTCCCAACTCTACATTTCTATGATTCTATGATTCTAGTTGGCAGACAGGAAGGATGAGAAGAATCTCCTAGAAGATCATATGGAGATACCAATGGAAATGATGATGCTTGATAGGGGCTACCTACCCTTCATCTCCCTTAACTGCTCCAAGAGATACTGGGCTTCTTCTTGGATCCTCTCCTCAATGCTTTTCTTCCACATTCCAAAGTTGCAGAGGGTGGTCAAAGTAAAACGCCGTAGCTGTTTCCACCTCTCTCCATTGCTCATTAGGATTCCTAGAAAGGGACGCGAGAAAGAGAATGAGAAGTTTGGCTAACAGGGTCAAGACCAACAGACATTTCATACAGGTATGGTGAAAGAGACAGCATAAAGTGAGCTTGTGTCTGTTGGGTGAAATCCCCCTAGTCCTGGAAAGTCTTTTCGGAGAGTTTGTTGGATTAAAGGTGTTCTGCCTATGGGAGTAAGGCTGTTTGTATGACTGGGATAGGCTTGCTTGTGGGTTTGTTTGTGTCCTGTTGTTCTATTGTGCTTTGGTGACCTTTTGTCTGTTGGGTTAAGGCTGATTGTCTGTGTGAACTGAGTGGGGGCTTGGTTGTGTGCTTGTTAGTATATGATTGTCCTTCTCTGTGTAGACCCAGGTCTGCTGCCTGAACACATCATCTCAGGAGGGGAGGGGAGAGCATCTGCTGAGAGAGAGTGAGTCAGAGACTTGGTTGAGGAAGGAGCTACCAGCATCTAGCTCTCTATATAACTGCAGCCATGGTCCCTGGAAGTGAGAGAGCTAGAGTGTGGCTAATGAGGCAAGTCCAGCAGGTGTTTGCATTTCTTGGATAGGACAGAGCAAGATGTCATGAGTGAACAACGTACAGGTACGCGTGCGCACATGCACGCGCACGTGCACACACACAGAGAGACATCTTTATTGAATAAGTCTTCAGATAAAAATAAGAGTAAAAACAAAAACAACAGCAATCAGGCACATCAATAATCACTAAAACTGTAAAATACAGAGTAATATATGCATTTTTTTAAAAAATTCAGATTAAAAATACCAGCCCCTCAAAGTCATCGATAAAACCCCTCTAGTAATAAAAAAAATCACATGAGACATCTAGGCGGACTCTTATCTGCTTCTTGCTTCCTCAGTTTCACTGCTTTGATTGTGGCAGGGGCAACCCTGAGAGGAGTGAGCAACATACAGGAGATGTTCTGAGGAGGAGGTCAGTTCCAAACATGTGAGGTAGACATTTGGAGGAATATGACATATAGAAGTAGAAAGACCATGACTCATTCTACAGAACTGATTCAAAGCTCCCTCCCTTCTCACTGATGAGGAGGAGCAAGACCAAGAGCAACAATGTCAGTCCCAGAGAATATGCAGATGACTTTGCACGTGGGACGGCCCCTCCCAATCACCAGAGGAGACATGTTATTGTGGTAGGAGACTCCTTGCCCGGGGGAGCGAAAGCAGTGGTTTGCAAGCCTCATACAATGTCTTGAGAGGTGTGCTGTCTCCCAGGGGCAAAAATCTATCAGGTAAAGGAGGATGAGAAGACTCATGAGGTCCACTGACCATTACCTCTTCCTTTTGGAACCAATGACATTGAAGGCATAGCTTTCTTTATATCACAAGGGACTAAGAAGCTCCCAATAGGATGCTGAAGGACCATAATGCCATTTTGTCTCTCTTCCCACTTGAAGGACATGGTCCATGAAGGGAGAGAAAAAAAAATGGAGATGAAGAACTGACTCCACAGATGATGCCCTCGGGAATAGTTTAGCTTCTCGGACTATGGCCTGTAGTTTCTTGAAGGTGGACTTCTGGCAAGTGATGGGCTGCATCTCATAGCAATTGGCAGGAATATTTTTGCTAAGATTCTCACAAAAATTTCATCAGCAGGGCTTTAAACCGAATCGTACTGGGGAGAGAGACAATATTCCTGAATGCAGGAGATGATCAAGTGCTGGAGATCAAACGTTATAGAGAGAACTGAAAGAATGGTACAAGGACCCCAAGATGGGAAGGAAAAAAAAAGAACTTAAATAAGTAGCTAGGGGAAATGCTCAATGGTCTTAGATGTCTCTACTCTAATGTACAGGACATGGGAAATAAGATGGATGTCTAAAGAACATTCAACACAGCTAAGATTTAAAAGAGACATTACAAGAAGTGGAAAGGAGTGAAAATCACCAAAGAAGAATTTAAACAAACAGCCAGCAAATGCAGAGAGAAAGCTAGAAAAGCCAAAGTGCAGAACAAGCTCAGGCTTGCCAGGGAGGTTAAAAACAATAAGAAAGGATACAGTCCTTTACCTGAGAGAAAATGGAACACATGATGTAACAGGGGAAATGCAGCACAGAACAGGTAAAGAGGAAGTGCAAAAATACCTGGGTAAACTAAATGAATTCAAGTCCCCAGGACCAAATGAACTATATCCAAAGGTGTTAAAAGAAGTGGCAGAAGTAATCTCAAAATCACTGGCAATAACCTTTGGGAATTCCTGGAAAACGGGAGAAGTCCTAGGAGAGTGGAGAAGGGCAAATATTGTCCCCAACTTCTTAATAGGAAAAAAAGAGGACTGAAACAGTTACCATGCAGTTAGCCTGGAAAGATTATCGGGGAAATAATCAAACAGTCTGTAAGCACTTAGAAAGGAATGCTGTGATCACTACAAGTCAAAAACAAGTCATGCCAGATTCATGTTCTCCTTCTCTCTCTCTCTGTCCCTCCCCTCCTTTTTGGCAGAGTTGCTAGCTTGGTAGCTGAAGGGAGCGAGGTGGATATAGCATATCTTGACTTCAATAAAGCCTTTGACAAGATCCTTCATGATATCCTTGAAAACAAGCTAGTAAAATGTGGGTTAGACAGTGCTACTGTTAGGTGCATTTGTAAACTATCTGACTGCTCCTCACTAATGGCTCCTCTTCATCCTGGAAAGAAGTGATTAGTGGGGTGCCACAGGGTTTTGTCCTGGGCCCAGTGCTATTCAACATCTTCATCAAAGTCATTGATGAAGGAATAGAAGCATACTCATCAAATTTGCAGATGACACCAAATTAGGGGAGACAGCTAATACTCCAGAGGACAGGACCAAAATTCAAAATGACCTTGACAGATTAAAGAGCTGAGCCAAAACTAATTTCAACAGGGAGATGTGTAAGGCACTCCATCTGGGCAGAAAAAACGAAAGGCATAAACATAGGATGGGTGACCCCTGGCTTGACCACAGTGCATCTGAAAAGGATCTAGGAGTCTTAGTAGACCACAAGCTGAACATGAGTCCACAGCATGGCCTGTCAAGCTCATTCACTCTAGCCTCTGTAATTCATCATCATTTTCTACTAATTTTCTTATCTCATTTTGTTCTCCAGCATATTTATGTCACTCGTTCTGATTCCCATTCCAGTTTTCAGAAAAAACACACACACCACAATTTGGTTCCCACCTGACCCCACCTTCAAACCAGCAAACCCCTCAGATTACCTTTTCCCTTGGCATATTGATCAAACAAGGGCATTTTTCCTCTGCCTGAAAATTCCTCCGCCTGGTCAATCAGGGCTTCTTTGACTACATCGTAGCCATACAGCACCACAACAGGCTCCAGTCCAAAATGCAGTGCAAATATGGGGCCATACTTCTCACTGAACTGAAGGGGGGAAAAGAGACACATTATAAGGTGTCCCAATGCTGGGGATGCCTGAATTTTTAGTGACACCTTTGTATTCTTCAAATCTTTCCTTGGGGCTATCCTTGTAGCTCTTATGGCTATATAACATAATCTAGCCTAAACTGGTGTTGTTGTTGTTGTGAACCTACAAGTCCTTTCTGATTTCTCAAAACCTGCAGGCAAAGCTATCATTGGCTTTCCTTAGCAAGACTTATCTGGAAGAGGTTTGGCATTGACTTCCCCTGAGGTTGAGAGAGTATGACTCACTCAAGGCCCACCTAGGGGGTCTTCCATGGCTGGGCAAAGGAGATTCAGTCTCTGGTCTCCTGGAGTCCCAATCTACCTCTCAAACCACCACACCATGCTGGCTCTCTTATTATACATAATAGAAATAATCCAAAGTAAAAGTAGTAGTAGTAGAAAAGAATCATAGAAAAGAATCCTAAGTTTACATCATGGAACCAATTGCACACTTTCCCTACAGCCCATGGCCTATCACTCCCTCTCCTTACTCTGCTGTTTCCCCTGATAGGCTGCAAGCTCCTTGGGGCAAGGATCTGTCTGCTTATGATCTCCAAATTGTTCCACGCCTTGTTGGCATTCTCTGTAAATATGGAAACTGAAGGTGGTTCTCTCTTTTCAAGAGAGTCCCAAGTCAAGTAGCAATCCTGCAGTGAAGTACGTCATCCCTTCTCATATCCTCTACCCTCTCATAAAAGTCTGTTGAGGAGATGCTAGCCTTCCTTCTTCCACCGACCTTATGGAGAGCCTGATCCAAGTGGTTGGTTGTCAGCTGTAGAATGTTCCCAATGATGGGCAGAGGATGGGGGCCTGGGGGGTGCCTCCCTTTCCTCTGACTGCTGCTTTTCCACAGTGCAGAGAGAATGAGGCAGGTGATACAGATGACCAGGAGAGCAGTGGTCAACCCCAGAGGCTACATCCCAGCATTATTCGTGACAGCAGCTCCAGATTCTAGGAGAGGGAGGAAGAGTTACTGTGCTCCACTGCCTGAACTTTATCAGCTGCAAAGACACGCCCATGTAGGTTTATCTGAACATACTGAGTTAATCATTACGCAATCCAGCTTGTGGAAATGGACTTGTCTGAACTTCACTGTGTGTTCTCTTCTGTATTGGTTTTTAAGTTATTGTGTAACTATAATATATAGCACATGGGAGAGAGAAGAACACTATCGCCACCACAAACACAGTCCTCAGGAGAGAGGCCAGCTCCTGCCTGCTCACTTGCTTTCTAGCTGCTGTGCACCTTCCCTGGGAAATTGCTACCTCTGCACTCCCAGCAGAACCAGGTCCCAGGTACTCCATCAGTTCCTGGCTAGTGAGGTAGAGGACCACCTGTCCCCCTTTACAAGGGGACAAAAGCTGGAAGCTGGCTGTGGTGGGCCATTTGCAGAAGACAATTCAGGATTGGAGAGGCGAGGGCCAGTCCTTTTAGTTAGGAAGGGGAGGAGTACATTGGACTCCCTCCCCCCGGTCTTTATAACTTTAAATAAGCTGCCTGCTGACAAAATTAAAAATGTGGTATTCATAGAGCATGAGAGGAGAAGAAGCTCTGGAGCAGCCATTACAAGAGTGATAGATAGAGGGATGTATGGGGCTGGGAGACAGTCCTATTACCACAGGATAGGGAGATTCACATGGCATTTGAATGTTACCGCCTTAGCTGGTCCCCTACTTCAAATAGTCTAGAAACAGACCTCCTGGGCTGAAAATGCTGCTGCTCAACACCAGGTCAGTAAATGGAAAAACATCCTGGATTTTATCCTGGATGTGCATGTCAACCGTTCTCTGTACAGCATCAAGTGAAGCCTGGGGAAGCAGGGAGGTGGAATTGCAGTGGTCTGTCGGTATTCCATTTCCTTCCCCAGGTGCCTACAGTCTTCTGGGTCAGAGTGTGTAGTTTTGGGTGCGAGACAATGTCTCCGAAAGGTTATAATTTAGCATGATGGAATCAGTGCCAAATTAACAATGGTGTAGCCAGTATGGAAAGGCGCAATGCTTGACAGTAGATGGTTCAGCCTTTGTCAAGTTGCCTGCTCGGGGCAGGGAGCCTTTTGTAGGTAGTGTGCATACGTAATGTGGTGTTTGCCGGGGAGGTCCCTGAAGCTGTGACATAGCTGGCTATTTCTGGCTTGCCTGCATTGATTGAGAATATTTCAGCAGTTAAGTGCCAAGCCTAGTTTCTTGCTTGTCTGGAGGCCTCACAAACACGTGGAGAGGGGTGGTAGAATAAGGCCGAATGATGGTATCAAAGTGATATCGGGTGCTATCGCCAGGTAGGCCTAAACTGCAGTAACAAGGTGATGTCTGGATGCTCGGATGGCCTAGGGCCTGCGGATGTGGACATACTTTGCCCAGCCTGCAACCAACCCTTGTTCATTGTCTCTCCTTGCGTCCATCTCCCTTGTCATCCCCAGAGACTTTGATAACCTCTTGCTTGGAAGGATCTCAAAACTTCTCACCTTGCCCCCCAGGAGGTCTTCCTGATGGGGCAACGGTCTCTCATGATTTCTGTTGCTCCTTTGGACACTGACCCCAATAAAAGCAACTTAAACTCAATACCTCATTAGCCCCTTATTTTCCTAGAGAGGTAATCAGCTATGTTGCCTAGATAATGATGAGAGCCCATTGTCACATCATGGTATCCTGAATAGACTGACAACCATGCATGTTCCCAAGAAACAATGCATACAGGCCAGTGATGAGCCCTTAAGCATCAGCGGTAGAGTACACATTTAAGCTGTGGAACCCCTCGTAATTGTGGAACATTTACTCTGTTATCACACATGCGGTCCCAAGAATATGTGCAGCATCCCAAATTCCAATCATGTTTGACTCATCACAATGAACTACAATTCCCATTGGTCAGGTGGCAGTTCTGCCTTTCCAGGAAGAAAGGTCATGAATTAAGGGTGCATTTGTTTAAATTATTTGCTCCTACAGGGGAAAATGAATAATTCAAATAATTTTCTCCCTGTTGCATGAACGTATTTGAAATCTGTGAAGATGCCTTGAACAGAGGAGTGGGAGGAGCCTCGTAGTTGTTAGCAGGAAGTGGGCAGAGGTGGCATCCAATCAAGAAGGCCCACGCATTGTTGGCAAACAAAGCTGGAGATCCTCCTAGCTTGGTTTCCTGCTCAGGATTCTTTGGTCAAAGTGCTGAGAATTGTTGCCAGATCCACCTATTTTTGCACAATGACCTTGTTTGTATGCCTCCTGAGCTGTTTGCTGAACAGCTAACAGACATCCGTAAAACCAAGCGCCCCTTCTGGCAGCATGCTACAAACATTTTGCTACCTTGCCTTTGGCCTCTCACCTCCATGGTTGCTGCAGTCAATTCAGAAAATGTTCTGTAACATTACACATGCAAATGTAGTATAGTCGAGAATCTGACTGCTCCTATACCCCTCAGCAAACACGCCCACTTCCAGAGCAGTGTGCACTGCATGAGGATAATGGGAACTGTAACTCAAAACATTTGGAGGTCCTTTGTTTGGGGAAGGCTGTGCCATCGACTTTCTTTAACTGGAGGCCCTGGAAACAGGGGTTAGACAGCTACCTTTCAGTGGTGCTTTAATTGTGGATTCCTTCACGTCAGAGAACTGAACTGGATGGCCCTTGTAATCTCTTCCAACTCTATGATTCTGTAACTTTATGCATAGATTCAGATTTTCTAGGTGGGGAAATTTACCACGGGAGCTGGGAATCAACTACTTCATTGCAAGTGCACACATGTTCCACATACACAATGGTGTTTGAGCAGCCGAATCTAGGAGATCATGGGTGCTGTTTTTGGAGAGGGGTACGTGCCTCTGGGCTCCATCTCTGTCTCCACGCACTCACTTCCACTGCTGCACAGGGAGTTGCTCAGCTTCCTTAGTTTTTTTACGCAATTATGTGGCATCTCTGGGTGAGCTAGGGCGGCTGTCCTTCTCCTCTCCTCTTGCATGAAATTGTCTTTTTTTTCTAAATAAGGTATTTTTTATTACAAAATCTGTAATGTCTGCTTTCATTCAACCCCTCCTCCTTATGTACACACTTCCAGGATGAAAACCCTAAAATGCACACGTTGAAACAACACAAGGAGCAGCAGCTTCCCCTCTGTCTTCACCTTACTGCCATATTCCTAATTTTGCTTATCAAATTGTGTAAATATGCCAAAAAGTACAACATCATATGCCAATTAAGTCAGATATTTGATATAAAAAATGTAACTATGAGCACATTAATATGAAATGGATATTTCTTATGAGGAGAAAAACCTGACATGAGAAATATTTGATACAAAGAAAGTACTGCAGATATTTCAGTTTCAACCATTTTTTTAAAGGAAAAAATAATTCCCCCTTGGTCTGAAAATTTCCTGAGACGTTACATCTCTGAGTGGTCTTTCTTTATTTCAATAGAAAATTCATACATCCCATGCTTGAATACTGACCACGTTTCCTTCTTCACAGTTGCACTAGGAAGCAGACAGCCTTCTGCTCATCCTGTGGATTGGGACCCCTGCTCCTTTAGACTCTGGACAATGTAGTCCCGACAATTTAGTCCTACCAATCTGATAATCATCTGAACTTCTCTGAAGCCGCCAACTTATCTGACAGGCTGGTCTTACCCGTTTCTCATGGAATCTGAACTTAGTTGAGGTGGGTTGGCTTTTGCAGATGCATCAAGAAGTGATTGGCCAGGGCCTGCTGAACTTCCACAAAATGTGGGTGCATTGGCAGAGATTTTGGTTGAACTGTATGGAGCAGCAAAATGTTTTTTTGGCATCCTGAAAATAAAGAAAATTAAGAGGAAAACCACAAGTCCAAGTAAGGGAAAGCATAAGACATCTGTGAGGTTGGGTTAGGGTTAGGGTTAGGGTTAGGGCTTTTGAATTTGTCCAAGCTGAAAGCCAAAAGAGCTTTGGCCATCATCACATGGAACCCCGAATTGAAGGGATTTTCGTATTTCCACATAGGTTATTTTGCTGGCTTGCTTGCTTGCTTGCTTGCTTGCTTATTTATTTATTTATTTATTTATTTATTTGATGTTTATAATTTCCCCCCTCCCTCTTTCTTTTCTCCATCCTAGGGAATTTTTCTCTAACTCTCCAAGGCCTGAAACATCTGAGAGGTCAGCGGGATGGAATCAGGCATGGGTGACCATGGGCAGATCTGGTGGCTTTGGAAAGTCAGGATTCACGAAGACCTTTGCACTGGGACCTGTCAGCTCTCAGCAATGGTTAGAACGAACCCATGGAGCCTGGGGGAGAAACAGCGGGGTCATGATCCTGCCCCTTTCCCTTGTCAAGGACTGGTTTCTCTTCAAATGATGCACTTTATTTTACTTACTGTGGTGCAATACCTCCTCAGACCCAAGCTCCTTTTCCTAAAGTTGCAGAGTATTTAATGGGCTGAGATTTCTGTGTTGGTCAGACACCATCTATGATGCTTTTGCTGGTATTTGTGAAGCAATAAATCTAACCTTATCAGAGTGTGAGTCTACTTTCTAGTGATGGTCACCATAAGCCATTACACATAATAAATAATTTTTGTATTCATTCTCCATTTCCATCACCCTTTTAAATGACATACATACATACATAAATATCAGACACTTAGGCCATTTCCGCACTAGACTTTTATAGCGCTATGATTCCACTTGCAACATCCTATGGAATCCTGGGTTTATGCCGCCACCATCTTTCCTCTCTCCCTGTCCTTTCCTCCCTGCACCTTCTGTAAAATGTGGGCTGTTTCGGCGTTGCCTTTGGGAGTGACTGGCTTTTTGAACTGTGGAAACCTAACATTCAGAACTAGAACTACTGCCTTAATTTTGGCATTGATGGACGCTTTCTGTGCTTAAAAAAAAGGGGGGAGGGTTACCAGTTTTTAGCCGTTAGAAGTCTATCCTGAGCAGTGATTTAGGGCAGTGTTTCCAATCTATTCGATTTTGGAAATAACTAACTAACTAAATAATAAATAAATAAATAACGAAAAAATTTTATGGTTGGGGGTCACCACAACATGAGGAACTGTATTAAGGGGTTGCGGCACTAGGAAGTTTGAGAACCACTGTTCTAGAAGGAGCAAGTGTGTCATCTCCTCAAGACATAATGGTTTTCTGGTAGTTTTCCCCTACAGTCATGTGCTCCTATGTCTTCTTTTGAATGCTGTGCAAGGGGCTAACTGTTATGGGGCTATGACTGTTAAATGGCCGAAGGGGAAGCGTGAGGGAGGTGACTGAGCAGCTCCATGAGGATAAAGGATAGGTTGTCTACCTGCCCACCGAACCCTTCGTGATGGTCAACTTGCTCACGGGATTGTTCATGAGAAGCAAGGCACAGTGCATCCATATGGGGTGCAGGAGGACCCCAGTGGGAGCAGGCATGCGCTTTCAATTAGGGATGCAATTCTGAACTAAGTTTCTCCTTAAAGGAAGCAATGATTAATTTTAACAATTTTCTCGCCTCCCCCACCCCCGTGGCAAAGCCTTCAAAAATCACACTGTTTTCAAAGTCTGTTAACAATTCAGAATTAATCTGCACAAAATCTACATTTGGTTGTTTTTCAGAAATAATGTGTCTGTGTTGAAATATTGTTTTCTGGGCAGAAAATGCTGTTTTCTGCACAAAACAACCATGTGAAAATTTTGTACGGAAGAAGTCCCAAACAGTGAAGATTCTTATTAGCGCAGGATTCTTCTCACCAGGGTTTCTTAACCCTTGATAATTATGTTTTTTGAACAGTTTGTGAATAGTTTTGAACAGTCCTTCCACCTCTATTTTCAGCAGAGATGTAACTTTTCAGGAAATTTTGATCCCATGAAGGCCAATGTTTTTTCCCTTTTAAACAAAAACAAAAACTTCCATAAACATGGATTTTTATATGAAACTTAAACTTATTCCACTGCTTTAGTAACACAAAATTGTGACACTGTAGGTTTATTTCCGTCTCTTAAGTGGACTTCCACCCTTGCAAGACTGGAAATTCCCTCCCAGTGTTTTTACTAGGGTTCTTGCCAGCCTTCCAAAGCTGACTTCCACGCATGGAACGACTGGCAATCTCCCAGCTCTATCAGGTATGCTGCCACCCCCCCCCCGAATTAAGAATCATTTGGACAGGACAGGAGGGACCCTGCCCAATCTCTAAGCGTAAGGATCTTCCACCTCCCCCCTCCCCTGAGTGAGAGGTCCTATGTAGCGTGTGCCAACCCTGGCGTGGAAATGGAGAGAAACGGAGGTTTATAAAAGTGTTTTAATCAAGGCATGCAAATAAACAATATCCCACTTGGGAGACCCCCTCTCCCAGGTACACTTAGTTACAAGAATTTACAAAACAGATATCACAGCACAGATACATTCTTAAGATCAGCCAATTCCCCAAAACGCGGCTAACTACTTTATTCTAGTGCTCACAGATGTTCTTAGAAGAAAGAAGCCAGGAGGCCAGGCATGCCTGCCTGCCTACGACTGGCATAGATCTCATCTCTCTGTGTGTGTGTCTCTCTCTCTGGCCACATGGCCTCTCAGAAGTTTTATTTTCCTCCTTGGAAGGATCTGGAAGCCTCTCCAAGATGCCCGCCTCTTTCCTTTTTGGTTGGTCAATTCTCACCTTGTGACCTGTGATGCTGACCCTTTCTTTTTGGTTGGTCAACTCTCACCCTGTGACCCTTGATGTAATCCTAACATCTCATTAACCCTTGGTTTACCTGAAGAGGGAAGTGTCTCCCTTTGATAAGCCTAGATAATGGGAAGCCCCATTATCACAAAAATATCCATTTATAACATATTTAGGAGATAGCATTTTTGCTGTTTGGTATGTTTATGAAATTGGAAAAATAAAGAAGACTGTAAGTTGTGTGCAGGCAAAATTGGGAATGTGGCAATAAGGTGAAGAAAGAAGTGAAGCTGCTGTAAGCGGTGTTGCTTAAGTGTAAGGCCATTTCCGCACTAGACTGTTATAGTGCTATCATTGCACTTTCAACATCCTATGGAATCCTGGGGTTTCTGAGCGCTCAGGAGTGGGGTGCGATACCCACTGTAGCCCCTCGACCATGCTACACCCGCAAGCCCCTCTCAGTCTCCCCACCTCTGCACCCCTCGCCCGGCAGGGAAAGACAGGGAAACATCCCCACATGCGCCAAGCACGCCTCCTCTCACCTCCTACCAGCGCAGGGTCTCCTCTCACCACCTGTGCCACCCTGCCCTCCAGGGAAAGATGGGGAAACATCCCCACATGCGCCCAGCACACCTCCTCTCACCTCCTGCCAGCGCTGGGTCTCCTCTCGCCACCTCCGCCCCCTCACCCGGCAGGGAAAGATGGGGAAATGCCCAGCACGCCTCCTCTCCCCTCCTCCCAGCGCGGGGTCTCAGAAACAGCACTCCCATTGGCTGTGAGGCCACCTTCTTTCAAAAGAGGGTGGGGCGGGATAGAGGAGTGGCGACCCCTGTGAAATGTTAATTCGACACCCAAAGGGGTTGCACCCCACAGGTTGAGAACCGCTGTTCTAGAACGTTAAGAGGGGACATGATAGCCATGTTCAAATATCTGAAGGGATGCCATGTAGAGGAGGGAGGGGGCTTGTTTTCTGCTGCTCCAGAGACCAGGACAAGGAGCAATGGATTCAAACCGCAGGAAAGGAGATTCCACCTGAACCTCAGGAAGAACTTCCTGACAGTCAGGGCTGTCCAGCAGTGGAATCTGCTGCTGCCTCCATGGAGTGTGGTGGAGTTTCCTTCTTTGGAGGTTTTTCAGCAGAGGCTGGATGTCCATCTATCAAAAGTGCTTTGAGGGTGTTCCCGCATGGAAGGGGGTTGGACTGATGGCTCGTATGGTCTCTTCCAACTCTACATTTCTATTATTTCTATGATTTCTATTCTCCGTGTCTCCTAGAAGACTTTGAATTTTATGTCTATTTAAGGTTCACTTGCTTGATTTTTGAATGTTCATTGCTGGTTAGGAAGGTACAAACCTGGAATGCAGGAGGGTATCATACTTAGTCAAACTGGCTGCTGTCCACTCTCTTTAGCTTATCTTCTGACCCAATCATGTCATATCACCTGAAAGAAGCAGCTGTGATTAATTGTGGTGCTGCCCTGAACAGCTAGTAGCACCTAAGATGATAAGGTATGAAAGATCTTGTAAACATTGTAAACAAGTTGGACTTTCATAGAATCATAGAGCTGGAAGAGACCCTTGGGGCCATCCAGTCCAACCCCCTGCCATGCAGGAACTCTCATCAAAGCACTTCCAACAGAAGGCCATCCAGCCTCTGCTTAAAAACCTCTAAAGAAGGAGGAGACTCCACCACATTCCATGGAGGCAGCAGCAGATTCCACTGCCAGACAGCTCTGACCATCAGGAAGTTCTTCCTGAGGTTCTGGTGGAATCTCCTTTCCTGCAGCTTGAATCCATTGCTCCTTGTCCTAGTCTCTGGAGCAGCAGAAAACAAGCCTGCTTTGATGCAGACCTAGATTGGAAAGATCCTTCATACCAGCTGTAGGATATCCTTGTTGTTGTTTTTCCCGGAGTTCCAAACAATTGACTGAGAAAGTAATCTTGCTTGGTTTCTCTTTCCTTTCCTTAGTACTATTTTGCCTCCTTTACAAGAAACATGTAAAGCTATGAGCCACTTGTGTGCATATTTGCCTCTGAATCTAAAAAGAACCTTTGCATTTGGGTGCACAATGGCCTGGTCTATATGCTTATGTGTCAGCAGCAGGGCTCTAGCTTTTATCTCACAGTCTGGTCTTCTGTGACTGAACTTTCTAAAACTGGGCTGACTTTTGCAGGTGAGGCTGGCTGAACTTCCATGAACCATGACTTGCATTGGCAGAAGCTATGGCACAAATATTTAAAGTAGCAATAGATTTCTTTGTCTTTGGGGCTGGGAAGAGATTTAAGAGGAAACACCCAAATCCAGGCGTGGAGAAATATGTGTAAGGGTGAGACCATTGAGTTCATCTGAGCTGAAACCAAAAACCTTGGACATTACCAACGCTAAATTAAAATGCTGCCTGAATAACGTTGATTATAGGATGGGTCATACCTGGCTTGAAAATAGCACATGTGAAAGGGATCTAGGAGTCTTAGTGTACCACAAGCTGGACATAAGCCAGCAGTGTGATGCAGCAGCTAAAAAAGCCAGTGCGATTCTGGGCTGCATCATCAAGAATATAGTGTTGAGATTAAGAGAAGTAATAATATCACTTTACTTTGCTTTGGCTAAACCTCATCTGGAATACTGTGTCCAGTTCTGGGCACCACAGTTCATGAAGGATGTTGACAAGCTGGAACGTGTCCAGAGGAGGGAAACCAGAATGGTCTGGAAGCCACACCCTATGAAGAGCAGCTTAGGGAGCTGGGTATGTTTAGTCTGCAGAAGAGAAGGTTAAGAGGGGACATGAGAGCCATGTTTAAATATTTGAAGGGATGTCATGTTGAGGAGGGAGCGGGCTTGTTTTCCACTGTTTCAGAGACCAGGACAAGGAGCAATGGATTCAAGCTGCAGGGAAGGAGATTCCACTTCAACCTCAGGAAGAACTTGCCGACAGTCAGGGCTGTCCGGCAGTGGAATCTGCTGCTGCCTCCATGGAGTGTGGTGGAGTCTCCTTCTTTGGAGGGTCTTAAGCAGAGGCTGGATGGCCATTTCCTGGGAGTGCCATGAGTGTGTGTTCCTGCATGGCAGGGAGTTGGACTCAATGGCCATTCTGGCCTCTTCCAACTTTATGGTTCTATGATTTGTTTCTTTAACAGCTCATTCATTCATTCATTCATTCATTCATTCCTATTCCCCTATCTAAAGATTTCAGGGTGATGTACAATAAAATCAGTTCAACCAATTTAAACCAATTGAACATTAATTTAAATAATTTAATTTACAAATAACCAATATGTGGCAGTGAATTGCATCTCTAGGAAAATGGAAATCCAACATCTTGGTTGTCCAGACAGGGCTGCTGACAAATGCCCTGCTTGGTTTGTGGTGTTTTCCTGGCAACGCTGCTGTTTGCTGCTAAATCCTTCTTTGGTAAGAAAGAGGAATGACAGGACTTTTGACACCAAGCAGAACCCATGAGGTTGGCACTTTTGCCACAATGACTTTCCAAGAAAACTCACACAGACAGACAGGGTGCAAGGAGGTGACCTGGAAGGAACAGAACTGTGTGGAAATTTTGGTTACCAATGTGCGATGTAGGAGCTCAGCCCTTGACTGCAAATGCTCAGGAGCAGAGAACTTCATAAGGGGTGGGGACCACGGTCTGAATTTCAGAAGTGGCAGAAGGCCACACTTTTTAAAACTTTTTTTAAAAAAAAATTATTAAGAATAATTATTTTTAATTTTAATTCACAACTATATTAATTGTGGCGTTTCATTATTACATTAATTATATGTTACTACTGTAATTATTGCTTTATTGCAGTCAAAAGACATTGCTACAGACAAAAGTACTGAAAATAGCCAATTTATTTTAATTCCAATTTAAGTGGTCACTTCTGATTTAATTGTGGGACTTATTTTAAGACAGCCAACACTCTATGATTCTTTGTTCCTTGGTGGACTGACAGTCCACCAACCATAGAGTACAGGAGGGGCCCATTCATGAAGTGAAATTGGATTGCTCAGGGCAGTAGTGTTACCAGGTTGTACACCTCTACACTTTGATATGGTTTAATTGGTGAAATATGATTTAATTGGCATGATGTATCAAATGGCTTTGATATAAAATGTACCCTGATGTGACTGTATGACAAAGCTGAACAACAAGAAGATGCTGGCTGAATACGTGCACTGCAAAGTAGGTCAGAGACCCCCCCCCCACGCCACCCAGATGTAGCCAGGTCATAGTCAGGAAATCGCCAGGTAACTCCAGATATAATAGGCTTAAGCTAAGCTGTAACAACTCTGCTTTTGGGCCATTGTGACAAGGAGGTTCCTATAGAATCATAGAATCATAGAGTTGGAAGAGACCACAGGGGCCATCAAGTCCAACCCCCTGCTATGCAGGAACACATCAAATTGTTGGTTGTTTCAAACCTTCTTCCCACTGAACTGTGCATATCCCCATTGTCCACACACCTGTCGAACATTACAAAGCTATCATGATGCCCATTAACTCTTTGTAACCTAACACAAAGGCGCTTTCTGTAGGAGGCTCTTCTCCTGGCATGAGGATTGAAGAAGAGCAAGACCGCGACAACACTTCCGCATGACATCATTGTGGTCCCATCCTTCACCTGTCACCAGCCAGTGCAATTGCAGATTAAACCACTGACAGGTTTCCCCCATCAATGACCTGCAAACATGCAAGCCACCCTTACTTACCTGCCCTGAGGGGCCCCATAAGTGTGATGGAGGTGCTTTCTGCCCCAGCACAGCCTGGGAAAGTGCCTGGCTGTGATGCGGAAGGAGGTGTGTCCCTTCCACAGGGAGCTGGTCCTGTGCAGAGGGGAACGCTGAGGACATGCTCCCATTCTGACAGAGGCCCTCCTGGGATTGGAACCAGAAGATGACATGATAAAGTAAGCTGAAAAAAGGGCCTAAAATCATCAGCACAGCCTGGAACCTCATTGTCCATTCTGCAAACTCCATTGTTTACTTGGCCAGAGAGCCATTCACAATGTCTCAGAAAGGTCACAATTTAGCATGATGGACTCAGAGCCGAATTGACAATAGTGTAGCCAGTATGCAAATATGCCATGCTTAGTACAGCTTTGTCAAGTTGCCTGCTCGGGGCAGGGAGCCTTTTGTAGGTAGCGTGCATACATAATGTGGTGTTTGCAGGGGAGGCCCCTGAAGCGTCGATCTGGCTATGTCTGGCTTGCCTGTATTGTTTGAGGATATTTCAGCATGCAAATGCTGAGCCTAGTTTTGTGGTTGTCCGGGGGCCTCACAAACACGTGGAGTGGGGTGGTGGAAGAGAGCCGAATTGAGATATCAAAATGATATTGAGTGCTATCTCCAAGATGGGCTAAACCATAGGAACAATCTCCTAAATAAAACACATTTCAGTTCTTCCCTGCAAAGACCCCATAAACATTGGTAGAACAATCTCACTAGGTTGCTCCCCATCATAGGCCTCCTAATTTTGAGCTAATTTGAATGGAGGTACTGACTCCACGGGTGGACCCCTGAGTCACCCATGTTTTGGGGTAACAGTCAACCAGCAGCTGAGTTCATGGCTTGAGGTGGGGAGAAAATGTCTCTCTCTCTCTCCAAATCTTTCATCTTGTATTCTGTTGATCTTTCCAACTTCCAGAAGGGGTGTCTTTTACTTTATCTGGTGGTTCTCACATCTTACTTTTTCTTCCTTCCTTCCTTCCCTTCTTCCTTCTTGCTACCTCTATTTGTCCCCACTTACTCCTGCTTCTGCACATTCACTGGTTGGTGGTCTGGATCTTCCCAGCTTAGAGCCACAGCTGAGCAGAGGGCCATGCCACTGCAAAGGAAGGGGAGGGACGATGGATGGAGTAAAACAAAGGATCACCAGAGACGGGGAAGACTGAGAACAGAAAGGACAGAGGATACGAGTGGAGAGAGAAACTGAGAGAAAGAGCCAAAGGGATGGAAAGGCATGCAGACAGGAGATACACATGGAGGAGAAGAATGAAGAAAAACAGAGGGTTTCATTGGAGAAAAGGGGGACAGATGTGTGTGGAGACTGGGAACAGGGCAGTATGAAAGAGAGAGCAGCAGCATTTATCTGGCTGCAGAAGAGGTCCGCCTTCTCCTTCTCCTTCTTTGGCCATTTCCGCACAACACTCTTATAGCACGGTGATTCCACTTTCAACCTCCTATGGAATCCTGGAGTTTGCAGTTTCGGGAGGGGCTGGCTGGCCCCTCCCGGAACTGCAAACTCCAGGATTCCATAGGAGGTTGAAAGTGGAATCACCACGCTATAAGAGTGCTGCGCGGAAATCTGCTTTTTCCTCAAAGTTGGGACTCAAAGCAGCTTACAACTTGCAAGCAATACAATTAAAACATACAAAAAGTGAATATTAAAATAGAATTAAACTATTTACAGTATTTAAATGACATCTCATTACAAAGTAAAAATTCAATTAAAAAGATGGAAAGCTCTTAAAAATAACAATTGAAACAATACGGCACATCTCCAAGCCCATTCTTTTAAAACTTCCTGTTTTAAAAGCCTACCTGAATAGAACAGTTTTAGGTTGCTGCCAGAAACACAACCAGGAGAGGTGCATTCTTCTTTCCTTGGGAAGGGAATTCCAGAGTCTTGAGGCAACCGCTGAGGAGCCATTCTCTCGTGTCCCCACCAGCTGTGCTGGTGATGGTTGTGGGACTGATAGAAGGGCCTCTTTTGGGGATCTCAGAGTATGGGCTGGCTCATACCATACCAGCTCATACCATACCAGCACAGCCCAGGTTCTGGATGACTCTTTGCTTTGGGGGAGCTTCAAAGGTTTACAGGGTACACTAATGGGTCTGACAGGCCAAATCTACCCCAAGGGCCACACTGTGCCTGTATCTGCTGTACACTTGCTACCATCTCAGCCCCAGCAGCATTCACAGACACATCCCTTCTCACACTCATGCAGGTAACACTCCATGCACCCGATGAAAAGTTCAGGCCATTATAAAGTTACCGTTGTATTTGCTCATATCTTCCTAAATCTGAGAGTCTTTAAGGTCCCACACAGGGATCATGGCTGCATTTCTGTAACACATTGTCATTGCTGTTCATTCCAATCCCCTTCAGAAACACTGGTTGATGTTGATGTAGATATGTAGGTATCTATAATAGCAAAGAGAAAGAGTACAAGTATTTTTCTTCTTCACTTCTTCTCTTTTCTTTCTTGTATTGTCTTTCTTTCCTTCCTTCCTTCCTTTCTTTTTTTCTTTCTTTTTTGGTTTATGTAGGTTTTATTGTATTTTTAAACTTAGGACAATAAGAAGAAAATAAATGAGCACCAGAATACTTTTGTAATTGCCTCCAAAGTCAATACAAATAATAAAAAAGAGAACATAGAGCAAAATGCCAAATGATGAGAAGTAAGCTATATTATTTAATGATTAAGCTAAAGTATTCAGGAAAGAAAATCTAAAAATCCCCATTGGTTAACTTTGATCTATCCATTTGCTTTGTAGTTTATAACATTCAGGCAGGGGAGCACAGTAACTCACTTTCCCCATCCTTGAAACTGGAGCCATTCTTGCCTTTTACTTCTGGCTTCTGGGATGGAGGCTCTGGGGACGACCACTGCTCTTCTTCTCATCTGTATCTCCTGCCTCATTCTCTCTGCATTGTGGAAGAGCCAGACTCATGGGAAAGGGAAGCTGCCCCCGGGCCCCCCTCCTCTGCCCATTATTGGGAATGCTCTACAGTTGAAGTCCAGCAACTTGGATAAGACTCTCTGCAAGGTCAGTGGAAGGCCAACATTCCCGGTGGGGGGGGCAATGTGTACTTAATTTCATTTCACGGGCTGGTACCTGGGATTTTATGGGAGCTTAAAGCCTACAGAGCAGCCCTGGAAGACAACGGAGGAGGAAAAGGGAAAGAGAGGAGGGTAGAAAGTTAAGGAGGTGTGATCACTTCCATGCTGCATATTCAGATTTGGTTATGGAATGGTGTTACCCCAAAAAGTGGGTGACTCAGAGGTCCACTCACGATTCCAGTGACTCATAGAATCATAGAATCATAGAAATGTAGAGTTGGAAGAGACCACAGGGGCCATCCAGTCTGACCCCCTGCCTTCTCGACTCCTTGAAACAATGGGGAATATTAGGTCAAAGGAGAGGTCTGTGAAAGGGGGGTAACCTAACAGGATCTTGTTTTATTGGGGAGAATTAACAATCACACACACATAAGATCCAAGCAGGCTCACATTCACACAAGACTAACTCAAAGAAAAGGGGTGAAAATCGGATAGCAAGAAGTTAGGGTGACGTGGGTGATATTTACCTATCCTGCCGAGAAAAGACAAAGTGATGTGGTAGTGCCAAAATGGGAATTGGAGCAGCGGAGTGATGGCCTCTGTCCAGAACACTACAAGTTATCTGGCTCAGCACTAGGGCTTAAATATGCTTTTCCTGCTCTGAAGGGGACGGTGTTAATAGGTCTCTGGCAGGGCAAACAATGGGATCCAGAATGAACTAATGGTTTTAGGTAACAAAAAAATGATGGGAATTGTGATAGCTCCTTAATGGCTGGTCAGCTAAGGAAAGAAAGGAGAAATTCAGCAAGAAGAGAGAGTTCGTTGAAGATAATCAGTTGCTCTGTGGAGGCAGTTTTGGGTGCTATTGTTTCTAAAGATTGAGTCATTGAGGAACATTTGCAAATCCATTATCACCAGAGCATTTGCAAATCCATTATCACCAGAGTTTCTCTGACTATGACCTGGCCATGCCGTGAGGTACCATCTGACCAATTTTCACACCGGTTCAGCCCATCCTCTTTGCCAGCATGGCTTCAACCATAGCAGTGTGTAATTTATATTTTATACCGATTACATGATATTTGCTAATTATGCCATATCAATGAGTGGGGGTGTATGGCATGGTAACATTCGCCCCAGCCCAGTAAAATGAAACCTCTGGGGCAAAGCCACAGAGTTTCATTTCCCCAAGAAGGTATCATATACCTGAAATCAGTTGGATATACCTACAATCAGCTTGGAGGATAGGAGACTTGGGGTGAAACCTGTAGGAAGGAGGGTAAGGATCAGAAGTTATCTTCTTCCATCAGTTTTGTCAGCTAATCACTTGGTTATGGGGAAAATCTAACAGAACTCTGTACTTTCCCAAAATGGGAGGAGAGAGAGGAAGAGAGAGAAAAGGGCATTCAGCAGAATACCTACACAGAATCATAGAATCGCAGAGTCATAGAGCTGGAAGAGACCACAATGGCCATCAAGTCCAGCCCTGTGCTATGCAGGAACACACAAATGGCCATCAAACCTCTACTTAAAAACCACCAAAGCAGATGACTCTACCACACTCTGAGGCAGCATATTCCATTGTCCACTCTGACTGTCAGGAAGTTCTTGATGTTTAGGTGAAATCTGTTTTCCTGTATTTCGAAACCATTGCTCCATGTCCTAGTTTCAGGAGCAGCAGAAAAAAGCTTGCTGCTCCATCTTCAACACGACATCACTTCAAATATTTAAAAATGGCTATGATATCTCCTCTTAACCTTTTTTTTTTTTTTTTTTGGTCAGGCTAAACATACCTAGCTCCACATATATATAAACACTGCAAAAAAGGCCATTCCAACAATTGGAACTAAAAATGCAAATACAATACTGGACAGGGTGGGCTTGTTTTCTGCTGCTCCAGAGACCGGGACAAGGAGCAATGGATTCAAGCTGCAGGAAAGGAGATTCCACCTGAACCTCAGGAAGAACTTCCTGATGGTCAGGGCTGTCCGGCAGTGGAATCTGCTGCTGCCTCCATGGAGGGTGGTGGAGTCTCCTTCTCTGGAGGTTTTTAAGCAGAGGCTGGATGGCCATCTGCAGGGAGTGCTTTGAGGGTGTTCCTGCATGGCAGGGGGTTGGACATGATGGCCCCTGTGGTCTCTTCCAACTCTACATTTCTATGATTCTGTGATTCTAATACTCAAGTAATTGAAAAGGCAGCACTGTCCAAATATGCAGTCTTCCATCAATAGAAGTGGTAGTGAAAATGTCCTGTGCAGGTTAATCATGGAAAGATTTAGGTGGCCGCAAATCTGAAGAGTCCAAAGTACTGGAGGGGAGAAGAGATTCATGAAAGTTCTATAATGGTTAGACAGGTGTGAGGACAATGGAGAGATTCACAGGTTGATGGGAAGAAGGGCTGAAATAATCAGCAGTTTGGTGGGAAGTTCCCTGTCGTTACCCTGTTTACCGAGGGTCCCGTGAGGGACTCCAAACGTGCTCAAATATTGGTGGGGAAAATTAGCTCAGAGTACAAGTCAGCAAAACGAGAGGCAGGGCAACATAGTGTAATCTTTAACCCAATGTCTACGGGGTCCGACCAAGCCAAGAAGCACTCCAGTTGTGAAAGAATAACTTTAAATTTTATTAAATACAGGCAAATGGTGTATGCAACACACTCACACAAGTAACAATAGAAAATAAAGGTGTTAGTGGTATGGAGGGATTTTGAGAGAGATTGTTGAAGTGGGAGATACTAGACCTGTCCGAAGCCCAGGGTAGATCAATGAAGAGGTCCCTAGATGCACAGTCTCAGACGGAGACCGAGGGGAAAGCTCGGTGGACGCAGCGGCAGCTCGGAACCTGGGGTTTTCATAGGGAAAATATGACTGTAGGCTAGTCTGTACTTTGGAAAGAATAATGAGGCTTGGGCGCAAGACAATGCCTCTGAAAGGTCAGAATTTAACATGATTGAGGTAAGTCCGAATTGACAATGGAGTGGCCAGTATGCAGATGCAGCTTGCTTGGGCAGTTAAGCTTCTAGCTCGTCAAGTTACCTGCTCGGGGCAGGGGGCTCTTTGTGTTAGCATGCATCTTTAATCAGGTGTTTGTCTATTGAGTTCTCCTAAAGCAAGATCTGTCTGAATCTGGCTTGCCTGGGTGGAGAAGGGAATGTTCAGCAATTAAGGGCCATGCTCTGTGCTTGTTCAGGGGCCTCGCCAACACCTGGCCGAGGGTGGCAAAATGAGACCGAATTGTGATATCAAAACGATATCTAATATCTTCCAAAGTAAGGCTAGTAAACGGTGATAACACTGTCACTATCATGCAAAAGCAGCGTCATTACAATTAGCTTAAGCCTATTATCCCTGGAGTTACCTGGTGATTTCCTATGACTTGGCCACTCCTAGAGAGATCTCTGACCTATTTTGCATCGCACATGTTCAGCCAGCATCTACCTCTTGTCCAGCTTGGCCATACCATCACATCAAGGTACATTTCATATCAATGCCAATTAATATATCTTGCCAATTGAATCGTATTCCACCAATTACACCATACCAAAGTGGGAGGGTGTACAACCTGGTAACAATGTGCATCTTTCTTTGTTTCTTTTTGTAGATGAGTGAGAAGTATGGTCCAGTCTTTACCCTTTATTCTGGGATGGATCCTATTGTGGTGCTACATGGCTACGATGCCATCAAAGAAGCACTGATTGACCGGGCCAATGAATTTGCAGCCAGAGGGAGAATACCAATGATGGAGAAAACCAACCAAGTGAAAGGTATTCAGGGATGCTGCCCAGCTTGTGGGTGGGGCACACAGACTGAGACCAAATCCCATAATCTCTACCAGCTGTGTGTTTGGAGGGGAGGAAGTACTGAGACAAAGGCCATTTCCGCACTAGACAGTTATAGCGCTATGATTCCACTTTCAACATCCTATGAAATTCTGGGGTTTGCAGTTTCAGAGGGCCCAAGTGGCCCCTCCGGAAACTGCAAGCCCCAAGATTCCATAGGATGTTGAAAGTGGAATCATAGCGCTATAACTGTCTAGTGCAGAAATGGCTAAAGACTTGGGTAACAAACTGACTGTTGTAAAATGGAACTCTAAAGACCCTGCTAGCACACAGAGCAGGGAGTGAGACAGTTTCTCCATTTTATTTTGTGTTCTCCAAATGCCTCCACATTTCCATTGAGCATCATGTACTGCAAGACATCATTAGATGTTTTGTTTTCTCGTTTAAATTTCTATATAGTTTGCAGAAGAGAAGGTTAAGAGGGGACATGATAGCCATGTTTAAATATTTGAAGGGATGCCATGTAGAGGAAGGAGAGGGCTTGTTTTCTGCTGTTCCAGAGACCAGGACAAGGAGCAATGGATTCAGGCTGCAGGAAGGGAGATTCCACCTGAACCTCAGGAAGAACTTCCTGACGGTCAGGGCTGTCCGGCAGTGGAACATGCTGCCTCCATGGAGTGTAGTGGAGTCTCCTTCCTTGGAGGTTTTTAAGCAGAGGCTGGATGGCCATCTGTCGGGAGTGCTTTGAGGGTGTTCCTGCATGGCAGGGGTTGGACTGGATGGCCCCTGGGGTCTCTTGCAACTCTACTTTCTATGATTCTATGATACGCCTTTTTACCTAATGCGCACCCTTTTTAAAATGTATTTTACTTGACTTACAAGTTTTTCCTGTCGTCTAAAGTGCCTCTTTCTTTGAACTGTCAGCCTTTCAGCCATGCAGGCTCTACAGTGCACCTCGAACCTCTTGTGCTGTGACATGCCAGTAACAGAATACTGTTAGGACATGCGTCTGGCTACCAGTAATGTTATGGTTTGGACGGGCACCATATCTAACCGTCATCGTATTTAATTAGCAATACAATTTAATTGTCACTGATAAAATCAAACCTGAAGGTGACCAGGAGGTCAAATCAACAGAGACAAAACTCTGAACATGAGAAGGAAAGGCTGGTCAACCTAAGACCCCCTCTATGTATGACCAGGTCATTTGTCAGGCAAATAAATGCCATTCCTGTGGATAATAGGCTTAAGCAGAAGCTGGAATTTTCCCAGGGACTGCAACGGCAAGAAGCTCACCAGGATACGGATTGGCAGATATCCATCCCCTGCTGTTACCCTGTTTTCTGGGGGTCCCGGAAGGGACATCTAAATGCACTGTCAATTATTAAAAGATGGAGAAATTAGTCAAGAGCACAAGCTAGCAATACTAGAAGCAGGGCAACGCAGTGGAATCTTTAACCCAATGTCTACAGGGTCAGGCCAAGTCAAGGAGAAAACAGAATTGAAATAATAATTGTGATCTTTATTAAAATACAGTCAAACAGCGTATGCAGCACACTCGCACAGATAACTATAGAAATAAAGGTTGGAGTGGGATAGAGGGATTTTTAAGAGGAGTTGTTGGTTTGGGTAATACTACACCTGTCTTGAAGCCCGGGTAGTCTGCAGCAGAAGTTCGGAGATATGGAGTTCTCAGTGCGTGGGACTCAGGGGAAGGCTCACCAAGCACAGCGGCAGCAAGGTGGGATGGAAATCGGGAGCGATCCAAGGAACCTCACAATGTCAGGGGTTTTCACAGGGGAAAATGTAGCCACAGGCTAGTCTGTACTTGGGGAAAACAATGAGTTCCGGGCTGGAGACAAAGCCTCCGAAAGGTCAGAATTTAGCATGATTGAGTTAGTTCTGACTTGATAATAGAGTAGACAGTATGCAAATGCAGAGTGCTTGACAGATGAGGATTCTCCTAATCAAGCCGCCTGCTCGGGGCAGGGAGTTCTTTGTAAGTATCATGCATACATAATAGAGTACATGCCTTTGAGGTCTCCTGAAGTGGTGGGATGGCTATTTCTGGCCTGCCTGTATTGTTTGGAATATTACAGTGATTAGCGGCCACGCCTGTCTGAGAGCTTGTCCGGGGGACCTCGCAGACATGTGGAGAGGGATGGTAGAAGAAAGCCAAATTATTGGTATCAAAGTGATATCTAATGTCACCCCAAGTGCGGCTCAGGAACTGCAGTAACACTGTGCACATGGACTCTTTCCTTCTAGCACCCACAGTACAAAGCTATTACAACAGTCATTATCTCTTTGTAATCCAAGCACTGAAACTATTAGTACCATCTGGACCCCGTTGTCTGTGCTGCAACTCCCATTGTTCCACAACCCGGAACTGCACATATGGCCATGGGCTGCTTCCATGGCCATGGGCTATTTTTTGGGTACAAATATCCCTGATTCCAGGATGCCCAGCACAGTCTCTCAAAGGTCTACCTGTCACTGTCCATCTGGCTCCTGAATGACAACTGTCCTTAGGTCCTACCTAAGCCAAGCCACATTTCCACTTCTTCACTATTCTTCTGGACTGGTAATTATAACCACAAACTCTCAGCCTCTCTATCCATAATTTTTCCTCCCGTTATCCTTTAGTTAGCTCTTGTGTGAATGTTTGACTGTTTGCATCCTGTGTACATGCATGAGTGAACTGACCCTCAATAGTTTCCTTTTGAATCTCCAGCTGGTTCTTTTCCTGAGTGAGTCCGTAAACATTGGTTGAAAGGTTTTGCTAAGTTGCTCCCCTCTCATTAGCCTCCTGATTTTGAGCTAATTCATTCCTTACATTTGCAAAGAGGTATTTGGAGTTGCTGGGTGGCCCTTGTGGCACCTACATTTTGGGGTAACAAGATCCTCTCCTTTGAAGCTTTATTCATGTTCACACTGGTGTCATTCTGGAGCCAAGCCATCTTTTTTCTTTGTTGTTGTTGTTGTTGTTGTTGAAGTCCTTTCACCTTAATTTATTTTACCCAGTTTGTATACAGTCATCTTTCCATATCTGTGGATCCCATCTCTACAGATTCAACCATCCACAGCTTAAAAACATTTTTTTAAAAAAAATCCAAAAAGGGAAACTTTAATTTTGTCATTTTATATAAAGGATGCCATTTCCTGCACCATCGCATGTAACAGGACTTGAGCATCCATGTATTTTGGTATCCATGGGGGGTCCTAGAACCAAACCCTAGTGGATACTGAGGACCCATTTCATATGCTATGACTGCAATTATTTTATAGTGTTTTAACTGGATTCAAATTGCCTGGCTTGAACTGATACATAATTTAATACATTTTTGAACCTGGTTGATTGTATCCAAATATTTACAGAGGTTAACAGAGAGCCAGCTTGGTGCAGTGGTCTGAATACTGGTCTGGAACTCCAAGAGACCAGGGTTCAAATGCCCACTCAGCCATAGAAACCCATTTGGACAAGTCATAGTTCTTGGGCAACTCACCATATCTGCTATTGAGAAGGGCAATATCAAACCTCTTCTGAATAAATTCTCTCTCTCTTTCTTGGAAATAGAGTAATGCATTGCATTGAGTGTTGGATTAGGACTCTTGGAGAGCAGAATTTGAATCCACTCTCCTCAACAAATATCCACTGAGTAACCTTGGGACAATTGTTTACTGGGGGTCCTGAGAGGGACTCCAAACATGCTCAAGTATTGGTGGGGAAAATTAGCTCAGAGCACAAGTAAGCAAAACGAGAGGCAAGGCAACGCAGCGGAATCTTTAAACCCAACGTCTACGGGGTCAGGCCAAGCCAAGAAGCACACCAAATATGAAATAATAACTGTGATTTTATTAAATACAAGCAAACAGTGTATGCAACACACTCACACAAGGAACTATAGAAAATAAAGGTAGTAGTGGTATGGAGGATTTTTAAGAGGGATTGTTGAATTGTCCGAAGCCTGGGGTAGATCAAAGCAGAGGTCCGTAGGTGCGCAGTCTCAGAAAGCTCGGCGGATGGAGTGGCAGCAAGGCTGGATGGAAGTTTGGAGCGATCCAAGGAAGGTCTTGGAATTGGGGGTTTTATAGGGAAAATATGACTGTAGGCTAGTCTGTACTTGGGAGAGAACAATGAGGTTTGGGCGCGAGACAATGTCTCCGAAAGGTCAGAATTTAGCATGATTGAGTTAGTTCCAAATCGACAATGGAGTGGCCAGTATGCAGATGCAGCATGTTTGACAGTTAAGCGTCTGGCTCGTCAAGTTCCCTGCTCGGGACAGGGAGTTCTTTGTATTAGCGTGAATCTTTGATGAGGTGTTTGTCTAGGGAGGTCTCCTAAAGCGAGATCTGGCTGAGAATGGCCTGCCTGGGCGGAGAAAGGAATGTTCAGCAATCAATGACCATGCCTAGTTTTGTGTTTGTTCGGGGGCCTCACAAACACTTGGCTGAGGGTGGTATAATGGGGCCGAATTGTGATATCAAAATGATATCTAATATCTTCCAAAGTAAGGCTAGTACAAAGTAATAACACAATTACACTCTGAGAGGAACATGTTACCTAGCTGTACACTCCTACTCCATAATATGGTTTAATTGGAAAAATCTAAATCTAAATTAGATCCTGCTATAGTTGTGAGGCTTGCTGGCAAACAGGAACTGACTGCACACTTCCATTGCAAAACTAGGTCAGAACAAGTCCTCAGGCCCAGCTAGGTAACAGTCAGTGAAGCCCAAGGCAATGGACTTGCAAATGTCCCACAATGACTCAACCTTTACAAACAATAGTGTCGAAAACTGCTTCCACAGAATCACTGGTTATCTTTGACCTTCTCCCTTTGTCCATCAAAACTCTCCTTTTGTCCCCTCACCTGTCCCATCGTTAAGGAGTTGTTACAATTCTCATCAGTCCCTTTGTGACCTAATGCTAAGGAGACTAGGCTCCACATGCTACTAGATGGATCATATTTTATTCCTTTAAAAAACCTAATGCTTTTAGCCCTACTTATAAATTGCTTGGCCTTCTTTAGGGGCTGTTTTAAAAACAATAGAATCAGTAATAAAAACAGTAGAATCGTAGAATCATAGGCTTTTTCCACATGGCATGCGAAAGGGTGCCTGGACCATTGTGCGATTGTGAGGAGCGATCTGCACGATGCACTCACAATCACGTGATGCTCCAAGGGCTGGCAGGCGCCGATCATGTACCTTTTCATTTTTGGCTGGAAGCCGAAAATGGTGCACAAACGTGCATTGCTCCCGGGACCCGCACACACTTCCCTGGCATGCGGAGCCTCCAGAGCCATGCTGGTCACACTTCCTGCCTCAGTGCAGCCTGAGGAAGGAAGAGGCGGGGCTTTTGCACGAGCAGGAAGCTTGTGGTGGAGCTGAAGCAGCAGGGATGCAAGAGCCTCTTGCCGGAGGCTGCTCACACGATCCCCGCACCCCACCGCTGGAAAAAGGCCATAAAGTTGGAAGAGACCCAGGGGCCATCCAATCCAACCCCCTGCTATACACGAACACACATCAAAGCACTTCCAACAGATGACCATTCATTATTATCAATATTGTATAAAATAACAACACACATATGTAAAAATCTGTTAAGTTCATAAATCAAAACCTTGTACATACAACAGGTCTTATATATACCATAAATCCAAAGAAATTTCTGGAGTTCCTGCTGCATTCTCCTTAAGAACCAGACTGATATGCAACAAAAAAGACAAACTTTCCTCAGATGGTTGGAAGCGTGGATTAGTCTAGAGAAAGTTATGTGACCAGTTACAAGGACATCTGATGTAATCCAGCTACAGGATTGGCTGGTGTGGGTGTTTTTCTATTGTGAGATGATTTTACAATAATGAATGAAGGCCCATATCTTCATTAAGGCCTTTTGGAAAAAAAGAATTAAGTTTTAGAGTCCATTCCACCTCTTTTTTCATAAGAATTCTCTCATGTTATTTTTTGTTATTCTGTTATTTTTTTGCAGCTTCCAAAACCTAAAGTCAGATGCAGAATGCAGAATTACCCTGATTTCTGGGGTCCCTTGGGGGACACCTCAATGTGCTCCACATGATGGGGAATGGAAACTAGCCAGAGCACAAGCAATAGCAATGCGAGAGGCAGGGTAACCTAGCGGGGTCTTTTCCCCCAGTGTTTACAGGATCAGGCCTAGCCAAAAACCAAACAAGAATGTCTAATAAATATTATTTTATTGAATGCAAGTCTCACACACCAACACAATCAAGCACACATGCACTCAAGAGCTATTAAGAAACAAAAGAGAGGAAATTGGAAAGGGGAGTATTGGAGGGGGACAGCTGGGTAATACTGCACCTTGTCCTGAAGTCCTGGGTCCAGGAAGGTAGCAGAGAAGTGGGGCTCAGCACGGAGAGGGCTGAGGGGATCACTCAATGGATGGAGCAACGGTCTGCTGGGGTGACCAGGAGTGATCCAAAGAACTGCCCCAAAACTGGGACTATTTGTAGGGGGAAAAGTACCTGGAGGACTAATCCTTTCCTGGAGAGAACAATGGGTGTTGGAACAATAATGAAGCTCCACCATGGCAATTTCCTTTGTGTGATGGGATTGCAAGGTGTTGCCAAAGTCTCAGGATCTTCAGCTGTGTTAATTTGTGGTGTGACTTCATGTAAATGGTCCTTGCCTGATAGGATATTTGCTCAACTTGGGGCAAACATGCTAATCCCCTCCAGTCGGCGTCTCGGGGCTGAGGACCCTTTATTTATTGTGGGTTTACACATCTTGAGGTCTCCTGGGGCTACATGACTGGGGATTTTACTAGCCTAACCAGGTTTTCGATCGTTCGACTGTGCCTGCCTACGTGCTCTTCCGGGTGACCTCTCAGGCACATGGAATCATATTTAATATCAAATCGTAGACCCCAGGATAGGACTTTTCCAGTGGAGTATCAATGTTGCATTTCTACAAAACGACTGACCAAGGGAGCCATCTATAAGCACATGAAGCTTAGTTTCCTTCTTTCCTACATGCTTTCTAGTAGTTGTTCCTGACCTAATGCTAATGCTGCTAGCTGATTCTGAACCTCACTGTTTATTCTGTGGGAGAGCCATTAACACATTCCTCATCATGGTGGAAAAAGAGTATTTATACCATGGCTTTGGGCCAGATAACTTGTGGTGCTCTGGGATACTGGCTGCCACTCTGCCACTCCTATTCCCATTTGGTACTAGCCTTATCTGTCATTTATTTGTTATTATTTATTGTTTATTTATTTATTATTTATTGAACCAAGGGTACCCATGTTGACCTAAACTCTCACTATCCAAACCTTTCCTCTACTTTCAGTTCACCTTGTGTAATTATGAGACTGCTTGGATTTTTTTCTGTGTGATCGTTAATTTCCTCAATAAAACTAGAAAAGTTTCTCTTGAGTTTCTGGCTGCTTTCTCCCTGCACTAGTACAGGTATACACAGGTATAAACGATCTTGATAGGTTACCCTGTTTTGCAGTACTTCTCTTTGAACTAATAGTCCCCACTGTTTCATGGAGGTACTGGCATTAATGGGGGACCCCCTGAGTTACCTTAGTTTTGGACTAACAAAGACACACATACACACATACACACATACACCCCCCCCCTTGGATTCCTGTGAGTTTCCTCCACAGATTCTTCATTTAAAATGTTACTGTTCCTCTGTGCGTAATTACAGAGGTGCCTGTTAAGGAAATACAGGAGATATAAAGGTTCAGTCCTTATAAACATACAAAGTCTCACATAACAGCCTTAATTAAAAGTTGCAATGTACTTAGTCACTGAAAGTCTATGTTCCTCCCCAAGGAAAGTGTACATTTGTATATCTATCGCTGAAAAAAAAAATACAGTAGGCTCTCACTGAACATGAGTTTGTTAACATGGTTTCATGGGGGGAGGAAAGAGCAGGATCAACACACACACACACACTGTGTTCCTGCTGAAGCCAGAGACAGTCTACGACTGTTGCAACTTCCACCAAAAATCCCAGGCCAGCTGGCAGTAGTGGACTGTGCCAACCCTGCCACCTCCATTGGGAATGAAAAAGCAGGATCAGCACACACAGCCCAGGTCTGTGTAACTGCCAAAGCTGCTGTGTGAGGTGGCAGCAGTGCCAACAATTGGAGGCCATCCTGCAGCTTTGGCAGGGACAAAGAGCATATGCGTGTTTGTGTGTGTGTCCTTTCTTTCATACCCAAATGAGACAGTAGGGTCACCACATCCTCTTGCTCCTGGTCAGCCTAGGATTGTTGGTGGTGCCTTCAGTAGGAACATGGTAGCAGGGTTTGTGTGCAGAAGCTGCTCTTTCATTTGGGATTATACATGAAAATCGTATAATGTGCAGGGTTCCAAAATGGTTCCTTAATCTTGCCTTTCTTACTAATTTACTTATTTATGGTAGTCTAAAAAATTGACAGACAAAAAACTGATCATTCTCCCATATATAAATAACCTGACATTCCAAGACTTAAGAGTGCTTATGTGTGGCATTGATGCCTGTTTGGATTTCACCATGCTTCATGAGGTGGGAGTCCAGGTAACCAGAAAGTGACCTCAAAACACATGCAGATTAGCTGAAAGACAGCAGAGAACTCCCACTCCCTTCTCCTAAAGAGATAGTGGTGGGGAACTGTACTTGTTTCACCGTTCTCCCACACCTTAACCCAGCCTGCTCTTCCATCACTGCCTCTTGTTTTCCTTCTTCCAGGGATCATATTCAGCAATGGAGAGAGATGGAAGCAACTCCGGCGTTTTGCCTTGACGACCCTCCGCAACTTTGGGATGGGGAAGAAAAGCATTGAGGAGAGGATCCAAGAAGAAGCCCAGTATGTCCTGGAAAAGTTACAGGACACAAAGAGTAGGTAGATTCTGTTCACTACCTCCATCCTCACTTCTTTCTTCAAGTAACTTTGTAGGAGATTCCTTTCATCATATCTTGCTAGAAGGCTCCCAATTCAAACTCTTGTGTGCATCTTGGTTTTAAGATTCTTTTAGGCACATGGTTGCCCCTACAGTGGGGTTAGCATCCTGCTTCCTGTTCAGGTGGTTCATCCAGAGTCCTGGAAATTCCCATCAGAAGGTTGTGTATCTTGGCCTTATCTAGGTGGCTTGGGTGACAATATTATGGCTACTACAATCTATGCAGAAATGAAACTTGCATAGAGTTGGAAAGAGTCTTAAGTGTAATCTATCACAACTGCACACACATGCAAGAGTCCATGTGGAAGACCTGAGGTCTCCCAGAACAAGAAACTATTTGCGCAATGCCTGAAACATATGGAAGAAATATCCATTTCCTGCCCAACCAAGGCAAACACAGTTAAGAGAGGCAGAATGCAAATCCCCAGACTGGGTCAGACTAGAGGGTGATTTCCTAATAGCTAGAATGAGGCAGGATGATTCTTTTCTCATTCTTCCAGAGCAGCCCTTTGACCCAACCTTCCTGTTCAGCTGTGCTACCTCCAACATCATCTGTTCCATCGTCTTTGGAAAGCGCTTTGAGTACCATGACGAGAAGTTTCAAGAAATGATGATCTTACTGAATGAAAGCTTTGAGATTTTTAACTCTGCTTGGGGACAGGTAGGCCATTTTCCCTCATGGTCTGTTGTGAGACATTGTTATTTATTTTGTACATTTTGCACCTCTGTGCATGTTCATGGCTTTTGATAGAAAGTGCAGGTAGTGGTTAGAGATCCTTGATACTTCCCTCCAGTTCTATGAAAAATGAGGCCATCCTGACACATATGGGATGTTGCCCAGTGTCTAAAATGAAGGTGTTCATATTTTCTTTTGAGTGTGTAGCTTGCAAAGCCAACTTTTCAACTCCAAAAGACTCTCCTTATGAATCATAGTCAACATCTGAATCCTGCAGCTCTCTCACAGCAGCCTACTTGTATTGTCCTGATCCCTTTCCTTATACTCGTTTCACCTGGTTTCCTCTGAACCTTCAGCCTTTGTTCCCAAAGCAATTGGAAATTGTAAGCTTGTACGTGTGCTGTTTTACCACATGAAAAGCATTTAGCATTTGAAAACATCTTCTTACAGTGAGACTGGGACTGGGCTTGGGTCTCCAAGCTGCCTCTATTGTTACCCGGCCACACATCCCCACACTTTGATAGAGTTTAATTTGCAAATATTACTTTTCATAAATACAAAATATATCTTGCTATGGCTGCATGGCCATGCTGACCAAGAGGAAAAAGCTGCGTACACACATGCATTGCAAAATACAGTCAGGCAAGACCTCAAGGCATAGCCAGGTCATAGTGAGGAAATCACGAGGAAGCTTCTGCAGCTAGCCTCTGATGATTCAGTCTTTAAAAGACAATAGCTACTGAGAGATTCCTACAGGAACACTGATTGTCTTAACTCATCTCCCTCTGACCAAACAAGCTTTAATTTTGTCCCCACATCTATCTGACAATTACAGAGCTGTTAGCGCTTTGTCACCTAACGCTAATGACATTAGCCCATCCTAGCCTCCAGTGTCCTATTGTCCTTTACACTTATATATACTGGTTCTAGTGCAGGGAAGAATCAGTGAGAGATCCAAAAGTAAGCCTATATGTTTTATTGGGGACATTGGAATCACCCACACACGAAACAAGTGATCACACTCTCACACAAGGTTAACTGGAGCAAAAGGAGGAAAGTTTTGATAGAGAGATTTTTTAGGGTGAAATGGGTGATATTTATCTATCCAGTAGAGAAGTGAAGAGCCATGTGGCTTAGACTAGGAGTCCAAGAACCGTACACAAACAGAAATTGGAGCAACAGAGCCATGACCAACAACCAGTGTACTGCAAGTTGGCTGGCCAAAAACTGGAGTTTAAATGTTATTTTTCTACCTGGAGGGTGAAGGTGCTAATAGCTGCCTGGCAGAGTAAACAATGGAGTACAGAATGCAGGGAATGAGGCCTGGAATGAGTTAATATTCTTACTTTAGGTAGCAAATGGCTAATGGTATCCTTGATAGTGCCATAATTGCTGGACAGGTGTGGAGACAAAAAGGGAAGATTGTTGGTCAGAGGGACTAAGACAATCAGCTGTCCTGTGGGAAGATTGCAGAGACTATAGTCTCTTAAAGGTTGAGTCATCAGAGCTTAACGTACGTCCATTATCCCTAGAGTTTTCTGCTGGTTTCGTGACTATGACCTGGCTGTGCCTCCAAGTCTTTCCTGACCTGATTTTGCAAAGCACACATACAGCAAGCTCTTTCTCTTAGCCAGCATGGCTATGCAGACATAGCATAATATAATTTATATTTACAGCAAGTAAATATTCTCCAATTAAATTTATGCTTTGTCTGTTAAACTATATCAAAGAGTGGGGTTGTACAGCCTGTTAACAACCTTAATCCTTTCTCTGGTTTCTTTAAATCAAAGGCTCTTTTAACCTGACAAAGAGTGTATGCAGTGGTTACAGATCTTGATTAAGCAAGGAAACTGGTGGCTTGGAGAAACAGCCAAAGGCTCCATTCTAAAACAGGAAATTTACTCAGGGTGCCGGTCTGCCCTTGCTTTGTTCTAGGGAAGAGCCGAGGGGAGACAGGTGAGAAAAGAGAATGTGAGAAAACATCCTTAAGAGTGCTAATTCACATCACAGAGGTAGACCAGAAGGCAGGACACTTTGGGTCACTGAGACTATCGAGTCCTACTTCTATTGCCTGCCCTGAGGCATTCTTGACTCTCCAGTGCTAAGAGCTGTTGCACTTCTAACAGCATTAGTACGGAGAGGGGAGAAGAGATCCCTGTCCTCAGGAATTTACCATCTAAATTTAGAGAATGGAAGAAAAGCAGGGGAACAAGATGCAATGAATCCCTGAGGAACAGAAGTTTTATACTGCTACAAGGAATTCCCATTTTCCCACTTCACTGGTAGAGAGACTTGATTCCCTTCCAGGTGCCCACAAAAGAGAGAAAATGGTAGGACCTAGGTAACATGTGCATATCTCTCATCTTCTAGCTTGCCAATACCTTCCCTTCCCTGATGGAATTCATCCCTGGTCCTCACCACCGCGTAGTGTCAAGCAGCAACAAAAGCAAGCAGTTTGTTTTAGAAGAAGCCAAGGAACACAGAGCTACTCTGGACCCCAGCTCACCTCGGGATTTCATTGACTGCTTTTATATTAAAATGGATCAGGTAAGACAGAGTCATGGAATCCATGAGGTGGGAGCAGATTCCTCTGTCTGAACCATATTCTGCCATCCAATGCCAGTGGCAGATGGTGACTCCAGTGACTGTGCAGTGGTGAACTTGTTTTTGGCTTCAATTTGGCTTCAGTTCACTTCCGGTCGCATGGCGCGCATGAGCGGCAGCTCGGATTGAAGCTGCGCAATTGCGCAGCTCTGAACTGTCACCCGCTGGAGTCCAGCCGCCTTTTTTAACACCAAAAGTGGCTAGACACTCCCCCAGTAAAGGGGGTGTGGAAGAGGTCCGGAGGGGACCTCAAAATTGGTGAGCAGCTCTACCCGAAGGGATCCTGCCTGAAGGGGAAGAGTGGAGACACCAAGGGGTCGTAGGACCACGACGGAGCCAGCGAGATCGCCGCAAGAGCGGCACAAGCGCCGCTGCCGGCTTTTAAAAGAAGAAGCCTTATTTTATGAGATTACAGTAAGCATCTGATCTAGGGATTTATTTTAAACATATCGCAACTGGTTTTTGACTTGCAACAGTGAGCAGAAGCGGAGGAATGAAAGGACCCAGACACGAAGTGAGTACATTTTGGCTTTGAGTTTCTCCTAAAGGGGCAGCTGTTGATTTTTTAAGTGACTGCTAAATGCCTTTTCTGCTTGTTTAAAAACAATTGGAGTTTTTTTCCCTCTCTCGTTAATGAAAAGATGGACTGGTTTTAATAGAGATTTAATGAACTGGACTGGATTAAGAAATAGGTAGATCTGAGACTCTGAAAATTTTCCCTGGTTTTGGAATCATTTTTGAAGAGTAAAGATTTGGAAGAGAGCATCTGAACATTGGAACTTTGATTTTGGACTATGTTTTTTTCCTGATTGGAAGGATAAATTTACTGGAACATTGAATTTAGCTTCTCTTTTTTCTCTATTTTTTATTTTGGACTGTGGTGACTGTGTGGATTAAAGAATAAGACTGTTTGGACTCTTTAAGGAACTTTGAGGAATTTTTTTGTTGTGGAATTATTCTTGAGGGGCAAAGACTGGAAGAAGAGCAGAAGAGAATTTGTTTGGGATTATAGTTTTCTGTTTATGGTCTTTTCCAGACTGTGGAGCATTGAACCTACTGTAATATTGAATTTGGTTTTTGGAAATATGTTTGATTACACGGACTTTGAGAAGTTTGGCAAGTTGATTTTTTAAGATGCTGGAACTTTGATACTAGAGGGTTATGAACATTGAGAAGTGCTTTACCAGTTCCTGATTCGTGAGAACTGTTTTTGAGCTGTGATTGTTGAGACTGAGCCTGTGCTGGAAGGACACTGCAAGCTGAACATCCTCACTCCCACGAGGTGCAATGGCTTGGAATGTAAACGACGGCTGAGATACCGAAGGATTCCCAAGGAGGCCAGAGGAACAGAAGTACAGTGAGCCACAGTTGGAAGGGGGAGCGAGAAGTGGACCTAGGCACAGGAGTTTGGAATAAAGGAAGTGGGCTAATTTTATGTAATAGCAACGTGTATATAATCTATCCGTAAGCATTTACATAGTCAAATTAGTGCTTTATATACAGCAGTGTACTAACTTGGATATTGATTTTAAATAATCATATGTATTGATTTCAACAATTATTATTAAGAGAGATTTTATATCATTAAGTATATCTGTATAGCTTGCATACTGTCACTTATACAAGTATTTTAATAACAATACACTGATATAGTTTGTTGAATGTGATATAAGACATAAGCATTAATAGAATCCATTTGATAAGGGAAAGACAAATCAGGAAATAAGATATTGTTAACAGAATGGAGTCCAGGTCAAACAGAGGAGCAGTTGCAGCAGTAACAACAACTCAAACTGCCAGATGAACATCAACTGATATGCCACAGAAACCAGAGTTTACGTCTCAAATGATGGAGGAGATAAAAAGTATCAGAGAAGATGTCAGAAAAGACTTAAAAGAGACAAGAAAGGAAATGAGAACTGATATAAAGCATGAAATGGATAAGTGGGGGGAAAATTAGAAAACTTGACTAAAGAAGTAACTACATTGAAAAAAGACACTAAAGAATTAAAACAACAAGTCAAACAGCTGGAAGCAGAGACTACGGAGTTGAAAGATAAACATCAAGCAGAAGAAATCTAATTTACTGCACAGGAATTGAGATATCGTGAAAGATGCCTTCGCATTAGGGGAGTCCCTGAAGAAACTGGGGAGGACTTGTACATGAAGATGTTACCAGCATTGGCAGAATTTACTGACATCAAAGAGTTAAAATTGGAAATGTGCATAGATAGAATGTTCAGAGTAACCTCTAGAGCGGCCAGAGAGAGGAAACTCCCAAAAGATATAATTATAACACTTACCAGGACTGTAATAAGAGAGCAAATATTGCAAAGAAGCTACGATGGACAGTTGAAGACTGAAGATAAAGATGTGAGAATATTTAAAGACATACCGTTTCAGATCTTAAAGAAGAGACAAAAATATAAGCCATTGGCGAATATCCTGGTAAAGTATCAGATTAATTATCGATGGGAGACAATTGAGGGCATTTCTTTTACGGATAAACAACAGAGACACAGAATTAATTCACCACATAAGGCGAAGGAAATGATGGAAAGATTGAAAAAAGACTTCCAGAAGACAAGTTCAGAGGAAGGAAAAGAAGAGGAACAACTTCCAGGAGAAGAAGAGGAGAAAATACAAGAAGATGATGAGGATGAAGCACAACAAGAAGAAATTCAGCAGGAAGAAGGTGAATTAGCAGGAGACCAAATAAAAGATAAAGTCAATTTTAAAACTATAACATTATTAATAAAATGGATAAAATGGATAAACGGGATTTTAGGATATACTCTGGGAACATTAAAGGATTTAACTCTGAATATAAAAGAAGACAAATATTTCACTACCTGGAAAAACAAAATTTGGATATAATTTGCTTACAAGAAGCTCGAATCAGGACTCAAGATTTGAGATACCTTCGTAACCTGAAATTAGGAAGCTGTTATGCAGCAACGATTGGCAAGAAGAAGAAGGGAGTGATAATATATGTGAATGCAAGATATGGAGCCCATCAGGTCTTTCAGGACAGCAATGGTCGACATCTAGGCATAGAAGTCACAACTAAACAAGACAAGATATTGATAGTCGGAATCTACGCACCAAATGGGGCGAAGGGTAATTCTTTCCTAAAGTACATGAGGAGATACAGAAATATATGAGTGATACTGGCAATTTGAACATTGCTGTGGTGGGGTACTTTAACGGAGTTGTCAATCCAAAATCAGATAGATCGGTGCAGAAATTGATCCCCGAAACAATGAAAAATTACCTAAGAGCTTCTTTAACATGATGGATGACTTGAACCGCTTCAATGTATGGAGATATAAAAATGGACAATTAGAAGGATATACTTTTTTTTCAAGACAGACACAAATCAATGTCCAAAATTGATATGATGCTGATATCTAAATCATTTTTGCTGAAGGCTACAAATATGGACATTCTTCTGAATGTACATTCGGATCATAATCCACTGCTTCTTAAGACGAAGATCAAGGAAAGGGAAAGGACATGGAGATTAAATGATGAGGTCTTCAATAAAGAGAAATACATAAATGAAGTGAAAAAGGAGTTGACCGACTATTTTAGTGAAAATATGACACCGGATTTGACAATGAGGACTATTTGGGATGCAAGCAAAGCAGTGATGCGAGGCAACTGTATCAGATGGTCTGCAGAAATTGGGAAAAAGAGGAGAAATGCTGAGCAGCAAATATTGGATAAGATGAAGGAAGTTGAGAAACGGATGAGGAAAGACCCTTTTGATGAGAAAATCAGACTACAGATGAAAGTTTGCCAAGCTGAACTGAATCAACTTAATTTGAAAGAAATAGAACAGCAAGTACAGAGAACAAGACATAATTATTTTGAGCAAGCAAATAAACCATCAAAACTCCTCTCCAATATGTTGCGGAGAAGATGGACTAAGAATATTATATCAGAGATAAAGACTGGAGAAGAGAGAATTACTGAACAAGAAGGAATAAAACAGGCATTTTACAAGTATTATGAGAAATTGATGAGTAAGATTTCTAAAGTGAAAAAACAACAGGAACTGGAAGAACCCTTGGACAGAACAAATAAATTAAGATTTACTGAAGATCATAGATTGATCCTGAATAAACCAGTTTCTATGATGGAAGTAATGGAAGCGATCAAGAACCTTAAGAATGACAAAGCTCCAGGTCCAGACGGTTTTACGGTAAGAGATTACAAGATTCTACAACATGAGATTTCAATTCCATTGCAAAGTACAATAAATGAGATTAAAAGAGAAGGAGTACCGGATAGCTGGTGAGAGGCAAATGTGGTGCTAATTCCTAAAGAAGAGACTTAACAGATGTCAAAAATTACAGACCAATCTCACTTTTGAATATAGGCTATAAGATTTTTGCTTCAATCCTTGCAATGAGACTTAAAAAGACTTTGACTGAACTTATTAGTGAAGATCAGAATGGTTTTATACCAAAAAGATACTTAAGAAATAACATAAGAACAGTATTGAATATAAATGAATATTACAAAAAGCATAATGAGAAGAAAACGGCCATGATATTTGTCGATGCAGAGAAGGCTTTTGATATGATCAACTGACCGTTTTTGAAAACAGTAATGATGCAAATGCAAGCTGGAGACAGATTTCTTTCATGGATTGAAGCATATACAATCAACAAAGAGCTCGATTGGTTATTAACGGAGATAGAACTAAGCAGATTAAATTGAACAGAGGAACAAGACAGGGATGTCCTCTGTCCCCTCTGTTATTCATACTGACAATGGAGATATTAAATAACAACATAAGAGAAAACAGCACCATAAGAGGAGTCCAAATCAAGAATCATCACTACAAACTTAAAGCTTTCGCTGATGATTTGGTTCTGTTTCTTGAAGATCCTAAGAGAAGCATACAAAATTTGATGAGAATAATATAAGAATATGGAGAATTCTCAGGATTCAAGGTAAATAAAGAAAAAACAGCTTTGCTAATAAAAAATATGACAGATAAGGAGGAGGAGGAATTAGCACTTGCAACTGGATTTAATAAAGTACAAAAAGCAAAATATCTAGGTATCTGGATAGCAAAAAGGAATCATGAGCTGTTTCAAAATAACTACGAGAAAAAATGGAAAGAGATAACTAAAGACTTGGAAAGGTGGAAAGCCTTCCATGAAATTGTCTGTGATGGGGAGAATAGTGACTATCAAAATGAATGTTCTCCCAAAGATGAATTTTTTGTTTCACAATCTCCCCATAATAATAAACAGTAAACCTTTCATACAGTGGAAGAAAGACCTGACCAAATACATATGGCAAGGAAAAAAACCCAGAATTAAATGGAATATCATGACAGATCAAATACTTCAGAGAGGAATGGGAGTACCAGACTTTCAACTATTTTACAAAGCTGCGGCATTCACATGGCTAAAAGACTGGATTGACTTAGAAGATACAGGAATGCTGGCACTGGAGGGAGTGGTCCTGAGGATGGGATGGCATGCCTATATGTTTCATGATAAAGCAAAAATTGACAAAGATTTTTCGCATCGCTATATCAGAAAATCGCTTCTGAAGACATGGAATGAATATAAGAGTAAAACCATAAGGCAGCTACCCATGTGAGTATCCCCTCAAGAAGCTTTCTTTGAAAGATGGAACGAAACAGAGAAATGGTTGAGATATGAAGACATATTAGAGAAAACAATGACAAATGCTTATAAGATTAAACCAAGAGAAAAAATGGAACAGGAAGGAGTATCATTGAGCTGGTTTCCGTACAGACAGCTAAATGAGAGATTCCAGATGGATTTGAAAACTTATGGAATAGAATCCAAAGAAAGGACAGGAGTGATTAAAGGGATCTTTGACAATCCACCGCATTTGTTAGCCCATATATATCAAGAAACGTTAATACAGGAGAGACAGGAGGAGATTGTGAAATCTGCAATGATTTTGTGGGCACAGAATATTGGACGATCAATTCAATTAGGTGAATGGGAACAAAGTTGGAGAAGAACACAAAAATTTACAATGGCTCAGAATATTAAAGAGAACTATTTTAAATTGTTTCATAGATGGTACATGACACCAGATAAGTTAAAAAAGGTTTACAATACAGGTACGGGAATGTGTTGGAAATATCAGAAAGAGTAGGAACAATATTTCATATGTGGTGGTCATGTCCCAAGGCAAAGAAATATTGGAGTGAAATACATAAAAAGATGTGTGAAATACTGAAGGTTCAATTGGTAAAAAAACCTGAATTTTATTTGTTAAATATGATAAATGTTCTGGAGAACACTAGCATTAAAAGACATTGGAGATTAATATTGTACATGACAACGATAGCTTGAATTGAATATGGCAAAATGTTGAAGTCTCAGCAAATACCCACAATTGAACAATGGTGGGGGACATTTATTGAGAATAGAAACGTGGATATTGTCTCACAAAGACTAAAGGGAAATCGGATGATCAGATAAAAGCAGAATGGTAAATTGTAATTGGTAATTGCTGGGAACTGGCAAATGAAAATGTCTAAATTATGGTTGAAATTAAAGAGGAATAACTGTAACATAACAGGAGTGGATGAGAGAAATGCAAGATCAAGCATGTGAGATGAACATAGAATTGTGAGGCATAATCTTTTATACGTGAGTAGACATTCAAAAAATGAAAACTACATCAGAGTGGAAGAGCAAAAACACTACATGTAAAAGTACAATTTAAGATGATGTGTTTTATTTGTGAAACTTAATGAAATTATTTTTTTAAAAAAAAAACTTCAAAGAAGCTATGAAAGGTCCTGAGGCTGACTTTTCAGTTAGCTCATTTAAAGAAGCTGCATCCTGGACCCACCAACAACCACTGAAAGACAACCATCTAGCCTGTTTTGAAAATTGTCAAGGGAGGAGATTCTGTTGAGGCAACTTTTCTTTCATCTCTTCCTTATTTTTCACCTTTTAAAGGTGATGCATCAGATCTGATCCTAAGTTCTCCAAAGGAAGCAGATCCCAACCAATCATGAAGGCTAAGCAGGGTCATTCCTGTTTAACAGTTTGATGGGGGACTGCCAAAGGCTAAATTTCAGAGGAAAGCAATGGCAGAACTCCATTTCTGACTACTCCTTGCCTTAGAAAACTTGGTGAAATTCACACGGTCTCTGAAGTTGACAGGCAATGAGTAAGGCACAAAAATGTCCACAGCCATACCTCCTGGGGTTTCAATGAGTCCAGAACACTAACTTCACCCATGAATACTAGAAAGGGCACCCACAGCCATAGAAAATACCAGGGAGATTCACACTGGCATTCCCCATAAAATTATTTAAAGTAACAGCTTTCCAGGTAATTGATATTACTGGTGAAACAAAATACATCTTTACTCGCCTCTATATATAATTATGTAAAACAGCTTACGGTGCTGTGCATTACTTGAAGAAGCACAGCATATGTCTCACAAACATTTCATAGCCTAGATATACTTCTTTAAAGACAAAAAAAAGTGTGGTGTGGCAGAGAATATCTGTAAAGAAGAGGAGGCTTGTATTGTTCTGAGGATTCACCAACAGAAAAACTACGATTGGCAATTCTTATATTTCACTAAACATAATTAACATCCCTCCACTAACTATTGTTCTACTTATATTGCCAGGAGAAACACAATGATGCATCTGCGTTCGACATCGAAAGCCTGATCATATGCACATTGGACTTGTTTGGTGCGGGAACAGAAACAACCAGCACTACCCTCAGATACGGGCTCTTGATTCTTCAGAAATACCCAGAGATAGAAGGTAAAACAGACAAGGACACCACATGTCAAGAGCTTCACTTCAGTCCTTTCCTCAGTTCTTGTCTTCTCCAGGCTGAATGAGACCAGGGCCAATTCAGGCCCAACATGTTTGGGCTGAAATTAGGTCCTGGAAATGACAGGAATTTTACTTCTAGTTTTCAACCACTGGATGCTCACTTGATTTTCATGTCGTGCGAGGCATTAGGAAGGAGCAGTTCATAGGCTGGTGTTGTTCCAGTTGGCATTCTTAAGCACCTGGGGTATTCTTCACCAAGCAGTTCTAAAGTCTTGGAAGAGCCCAGGGACTTTCAGCAATGCAGGTGGCTTTGCTGGTTTCAAAAAGAATTAGAGTCTTCCTCACTTCAGCTCTGTGTAGCATTCCCTGGAGGAGCCTGGGACTGTGTCCTCATTACAGAGTCAGCTCCATTTGACACCTCTTCCATGGTGACCTCTCAGTGTCTATGGAATAGTGGAATTCTAAGATCTGTAGCTTGTTGAGGGACTTAGTATCTTCCACTGTGATTTGAAGAAAGTGACCTAGATGGGTCTTCTAGCAGAGTATCGAAAGTCCCTCAACAAAGTACAAATGGAGACATGGTAGTTAAAATGGTGTCACACTCATATAGATGTGTAATGTAAACACACGATGACTACGGGGTCAGGTGGGTGACAGAGGAAAAAGAATCACATTTCTAGAACTGGTGTCCAAAAAGAAGATCAAACATAAAGAAGTCCTGAATTCATTCACCAAAATGGCCACCAAAAAAGTCAACACTTTGGAGAGCATTCAAGATATGCAGACTTCAATGATTCAAATGCAGTTGCCTCAGAGCTCCCTCTCAATCGTATTGGCAGACATCCATGTTGCCCCTAAAATATACCACTGGGATTTATTCCTGGGTCCTCCTGGGACATGGTGCTTTCTCTTTTTGGTTGTATCTATTTTTTTTTTTTTGGTCATTAATATAAAACATGAAAATGGATGGCTTAATCTGGGGAAAAAATACTCATTCATCTGGAATCAAAACCTTTCCAAAAGGATTTCTTATTACCTGGAAATAAGCCACACAGATTAAACCTCCAGTGCAGTTTGCATGATTTCTCTGATATTTCCCCCATGTTTGTTACCTTGCATTAAACTTCACCTATCTCACAATAGAGAAAGTGCAGAAAGAGATTGACCGTGTGATTGGCCGCTCACAGAAGCCCAGCATGACTGACCGTGGACGGATGCCATATACAGACGCTGTCATCCACGAAATCCAGAGGTTCATCTCTCTCGTCCCACTCAGTGTCCCCCATTCAGTGGACAAAGACACACCATTCAGAGAATATGTAATCCCAAAAGTGAGTTCCCTGGTTCTACTTCAAGGTGTTATCTCAAAATGTGGGTGACTTAGGGGTCCACTGACAATGGCAGTACCTCCACGTGTTTGTAGAAAATTCATTAGCTCAATCGGGAGGCCTGCAAGAGGCAGGTAACCTAACAAGATCTTCCAGCAATGTTTATGGGGTCTCTGTGGGAAAGAAACAGCCAGCCATTGTTCTATTTGTCATCAATAAGGAATACAAATCCAGCTGCAAACTTTAGCTGAATTAAACTGGGAGTTCTTTTTATCTGATCAGGTTAATCTATTCAATTTAGCTATGACCTAAATCCAAAAATCCATACCCCATTCAAACACCAAAGTCTAAATATTTTCATTAGCCCAACTAATTATTCTTTCACCCAATTCTGTACTGCTCTCTATAGGGCACCTCTATATATCCTGTTCTGACCTCGGTGCTACACGACAGCAAAGAATTTCCCAACCCCACAGAGTTTGACCCACGGCATTTCCTGAATGAAGATGGGACCTTCAGGAAGAGTGACTACTTCATACCCTTTTCGGCAGGTAAGATGACCTCTTTCCCCCACTAGGCAGCATCCTGGGGAATCAGATTGTGTGTGGCTCCTTTTGGTTTTCTTAGTTGTCCATTTCTGGGGGAACGGTTGTGCTGTCCTCCATGCTGTAGGCCTCACTGGATTGTCAGTGAGGAGTGGAATTCTTCAGACAGATGGGAACTCCCAATTGACTCTTTTCAACAGCCAGAACTGTTGACCGTGATGCTATGGACCACAACAAACAAAGTGGAGCATTTCAGGCTGCCAAAAATTTAAAGCCCCTCCCCATTGCTGGACTTCTCACTCACACTCACACTGAATGATGAAAAAAACTCACAGGGTCCCCCACCGACCTTTGTTTAGAGAGCTCAAAAGAAAGAAAACCAACACACAGACCTCACTGTTGAACAGCCTTTGCCATCAGGAAGTTCTCCTTAAAGTTTAGGTGAAATCTTTTGTAATTTTAATTAGTTCATGTTCTAGTCTCTGGAGCAGCAGAAACTAAGCTTGTTCCATTGTGCTCATGATACTCCTTCAGATTTTTAAGAAGGGCTCTGTGTTATCACATCTCAGTCTTCTCCAAGATAGATCACACCCAGATCCCTAAATTGCTCCTCATAAGCCTTGATTTCCAGACCCTTGTTCATCTTGGTTGCCCTTCTTTGGACATGTTCCAGCTTGGTCAATATCCTTCATGAATTGTGGTATCTTGATGAACAGAGGATTCCAGGAGAGTCTGACCAAAGCAGAATAGAGTGGGAATACTACTTCCTTTGCTCTAGAGATTACACTTTCTTGATGCCGGGGTTCGTGCTTCATCCCTCTCTGTGACACCCCTTCCCATCTCTTCCTTTCCTTTTGTGGATTTCATTTGCAGGCAAGCGGATCTGTGCAGGAGAAGGTCTGGCCCGCATGGAGCTCTTCCTGTTCTTCACCACCATCCTCCAGAACTTCAAGCTGAAGTCCCTCACAGACCCCAAGGACATCGATATCACACCTCAACTGAGCAGCACAAGCAATGCCCCCCGCCCCTACCAGCTCTGTGTTGTCCCTCGCTGAAAAGGTCAGCCCTAAGAACAAATGCCTTTGCAGAAGTGGTGATGACCAGAGAAAAGTAGCTTTGTCTTCTGTTTGAAAAGATTTTTCTGGAATCAGAGATGCTTGAAAGCCATTCCAGCCTCAAGTGAAAACATGATTTAGTGTTAAACTCTTTGGAGACAAACTAGTGTCATCCAAATCTGTACATAGAGATGGTTAAAGCTACTTAGTCATTTAATATTCATTCAGTCTGTTTAGATTATTCACTATTTTCTCTTTTACACTGTTTTCAAATGATTTTTTTTTTGTATGCCAATCTGAGATTCCGTAATGTAGGGCAAGAAAGAAATACTTTAAAAAATAATATAAATTTCTTGAGAAGCAAACAGAATATTTTAATGGAATGAATGAGCTTGACCACTTCCCCTGCCTTTTTTTTTGTCCTGAATCACTTTTCTTTCAGCTTTATTGGATAACTCTTCATCCAATGTTTTGTCTTCAGAGCTGTATCCAGACCATCTGTTAGTAGGCTGTATACCCCCATGGTTTGTATGGTCTAATCGGCAAATATTAATTGGCATAAATATAAAGTATATCCTGCTATAGCTGTATGGCCATACTAGCCAAGAAAAAAGGCTGGACAAACAACTGCATTGCAAAATCAGATCAAGAAAGACACTGAGGCATAGCCAGGTCATAACTAGGAAATCATCAGGAAACTTAAGTGATACTGAGCTTACCGGTAGCTTCTCATTTCTGCTTTTGGAGACAATAGAATCTGCAATGATTTCCCAGGACAGCTGATTTTCTTAGCACCTCTTCCTCTGATCAGCAAACTTCCCTTTTGTCCCCATACCTGTTCAGCAATTAAAGAGCTATCAAGACCACCATTAGCCCTTTGTCACCTGATGGAAAGCCCATTAACTCATTCTAGACCCCACTGTCCACACTCCAGATTCCATTGTTTACTCTGCCAGAGAGCCATTATTACTTTTGCCCTTTAGTCAGGAGAGGAGTATTTAAGCCTCAGTTTTCAGCTAGCCAACTTGCAGTACATTGGTTGCTGGTCATCATTCTGCTGCTCTGATTTCTGTTTATGTACTGTTCTTGGACTCCTAGTCTGAGCCACATGGCTCTTGACTTCTCTACTGGATTGGTAGATATCATACCCAGTTCACCTTGAAAATCTCACTGTCCCAATCTTTCATTTCTTTTCCTTCAGTTAGCCTTGTGTAATTGTGTATCCGCTTGAATCTTGTGTGCATGATTGATAATTCCCCTAATAAAACAAAGAAGCTTAATTTTGGATCTCTGGCTGATTCTTCCCTGCATTAGTACTCATTAACATAGGTGTAAAAGATCTCTGAGGAAGGAGCAGGCTTGTTTTCTGCTGCTCCAGAGACTAGGACAAGGAGCAATGTATTTAAGCTGCAGGAAAGGAGATTCCACCTCAGGAAGAACTTCCTGATGGTCAGAGCTGTCTGGCAGTGGAATATGCTGCTGCCTCATTGGAGTGTGGCAGAGTTTCCTCCTTCTTTGGAGGTTTTTAAGCAGAGGCTGGATGGCCATCTGTTGGGAGTGCTTTGATGGGTGTTCCTGCATAGCAGGAGGTTGGACTTGAAGGCTCCTGTGATCTCTTCCAACTCTATGATTCTATGATTCTTAAAGTTACCCCCTCCCTGTAAACCTCTTCTTTGAGTTAATCTTCCCTGTCTTTTCATGAAAAGTTACTGGCATTGCTGGTAGAGTAACCCACATCTTGCAGTAACACACCTACCAAAGTCTTCTCATTGATCCCTTTTTCTACACTTTTCACAAAGGGATCACGTCATAGAATCATAGAAATGTAGAGTTGGAAGAGACCACACGGGCCATCCAGTCCAACCCCCTGCCATGCAGGAACACCCTCAAAGCACTCCCGACAGATGGCCATCTAGCCTCTGCTTAAAAACCTCCAAGGAAGGAAACTCCACTACACTCCGAGGCAGCAGATTCCACTGTCGGATAGCCCTGACCATCAGGAAGTTCTTCCTGAGGTTCAGGTGGAATCTCCTTTCCTGCAGCTTGAATCCATTGCTCCTTATCCTGGTCTCTGAAGCAGTAGAAAACAAGCCCTCTCCTTCCTCTACATGGCATCCCTTCAAATATTTAAACATGGCTATCATGTCCCCTCTCAACCTTCTCTTCTGCAGACTAAACATACCCAGCTCTCTAAGTCCATCCTCATAGGGCATGGCTTCCAGGCCCCTCACCCTTTTGGTCACCCTCCTCTGGTCTTGCTCCAGCTTGACCATGTCCTTCCTGAATTGGGGTGCCCAGAACTGGACACAGTATTCAAGATAAGGTCTAACCAAAGCAGAGTAGAGTTGTACCAGTACCTCCCTCGATCTAGACACCATACTCCTATTGATGTAGCAGCTTTGAGACTATCAAATTATCAATTATCAAGTGATAATTACCATTCCAAAAAGGGGGAGACTGAAGCAGGACGGCTCATTCCAGAGAGTCTAACCCAGAGTTGCACCTTCCAATCTACAACTTGTATTGTTTGCCTTTTGCCTGATGGAGTGACCAGATTGATTTCAATGGGAGATCTGTGCCACCTGGCAGTACTGAAGAGAACAGACAACAGAAAAGGATCAGCAAAGTTCCATGTTGCTGCAGTGACTATGGCTATGTCACAGGATGGAAAGGGATCTACAGGAAATAGGTTGGTGACCACAACTACATTGAGTGACAAAATCAGGTGATTCTGTTTTGGGTCCATCCTGGCAGAAAATCTCCTCAACTTTGTTTTGAGGGTAAATGCACTTTGCAGCCATACATGCAGTTACAGGTTCATGCATGAGTAAATCTCTTAGGTGTGCTACCACCTACAGCTGGGGTAATTCTACAGACCGTGCTCTTGCTTGGGAGATGCCGTGGTTCAATGACAGTGCAGTTCCAGGGTGTTCCTTGGTGAAGGTCTGTCCCTGAAGGGGCAAAGAGAAAATTATCAAGGGGAAAAAAAATTAGATGGTAGTTACCCTACTTCCCAAGTCCAGTGTCATGTCACCTTCTTGCTGAAAGGGGAAAACATGCAACTGCTTCTACTGATACGCCTATAGAACTATTTACATGAGAGGAACTTCTCTAAATGTAATCTCTTCAAGGGGGCTTCCACTCCATGAAGGGAGTTGGATCAGTCACACCATTCCTCTGTGCTCCACAGAAGAGGGGGTTTCCTGGTCTGGGGACTTGCTCTTCCAGTCTTTTGGAGTTGCCTGCCAGTGTACTGTGGTGGGCTGTTGTACGAGTGATTGTGCCCACTCATGGTTTGTTATCATTGTTCTCAGATTGGAAGGGAGGCTGGTGTCTACCTCAAATACTGCTGGGAGTATCACTGGTAGGACGGTGAGTGAGATGCAGGGTCACAAGGAGAAAAATATGCTTCTAGTTGTAGAACATGTGCTTGCTTCGGCAGCACATATACTAAAATTGGAACGATACAGAGAAGATTAGTTGTAGAACATGAACACAACCCGGAAAAAATAGCTTGTGGAGCAATGTAGAGGGGAAAGGCATAGGCAAAGCCTACCTGACAGTGATGTTTGGCAGCTGCAGTTACAGCTGTCAGGATTCTCCTTGATGGAATGCATTTCAGGGGAGTGTGAGTAGTTGTCAGGGTGTGCCAGTGTGGGTGCTTTTGCCCAGCGGTGCTCTAAATCAGCAAAAGCACTCTGTTCTCCCAGTCCCAATTCCATGGGGTGCTCCTTTTGAAGAGGACATGGAGAAGGCAGCTTGTCTGCCAGGGACTCAATGAAGTTGGGGGAGAAATTAAGGGTGTTTAGTAGAGCTCTTAGAGAGGGAATGACCATGAGTTCTGGAAGTCAGGAAATAACTTCCACTCGTGGCATGACCTCCGCTCCCTGCTTCTCACGTGCACTGGCTTTGTTCTGTTCCGCGCTTATACTCAAAGGTATTTCTTCCTGGACCTTTGCCTGATGTGAGCTGCCTCCATACTTGCTTCACCATCAATCTTCCTCAGATGTCGTACTTCAACCAAGCTATGACATCTTCGGGAAGCTCTTTGGACACCCCTAACAAGCACCCCTAAGAAGCACAGCTTATGTTTGGGGCTGGTTCAGTAGGATCACGTCCGCTGACTTTGTGTCCCTTGTCGGTCTACCTTACAGCTTCAGGAGTGGTTGCTGGTCTCATGTGGAATTGGAAGATATCAAAACCTGTTCTCTTCAGCAGCTCCCATACATGTCTCTGCTCCTCATTATGCACTGACCTGTGAGGATCGTAGCTTCTCAACTGCTGTCTCCCTGTGGGGGCCTTATTTGGGCTCCCAGGACCTTGCCTTTGCTTGGGGACAGAAGGAGTTTTGCCTCAGCCATGCCTGATGTTGGGAATGGAGTCACCATGTTGTTGGTCCCTCCAATTCTGTCTAGTGGTGCCATTTCCTGAGTCCTTGTCCTCCCCTCCCCAGCTACTGTGAGGTGGCGGGATTCTTGTGTCTCCTGTTTTTCTGTATTGCATGTGGGAGGGGATTACTGTAGGACACCAGTCGACCGTGTTGCATTCTTCCAGGGAAGCTTGGTATGTTTAATGGCTCCTGTTTCTGAGAGCAGATCTACCACCCTTCAGATCCAATCAGAGAAATGATCCTGAGTGATCTACATCAATCACATCTACATATTTACACATATCTACTGATCTGCATATATAAACATCTATATATCTACATCATCACATCTACATCAACTTGAACTCATCAGTGTGGAAATCAAATGCTCCAGGTTAAGCTGCACTTTCCTTGCTAGGATTACCAGCAGCTTTTTCTGGGCCACAAAAGCCTCAGGATTTTCTCCTTGAGCCTGGTGCTCCATAACATGCAGAGTGTCAGTCATCTGCTTTGGCCACAAAAGCTGGGGAATCTCCCTCTAGTGTGGCCAAATAACAGGTGGCTGCTGCTGAATTAAAGGCTGGAAGATCTGTTGGGGAAATACATAGCCAGATGAGCTGAGTCAGGTCCTGGCCATTGGCAGTTGGGTGCATGTGAGCCATTGCATTTAGCCACGCAGTCCCTGTGTCTTTGTTGAAAGGGACCAATTGTTCAGAGATAGCTTTGGCCCCTGTTACCCTGTTTACTGGGGGTCCCACAAGGGACACCTAAATGCGCTCACAATTAAACAAGTTGGGGAAATTAGTCAAAGAGCACAGGCTAGCAATGCGAGAGGCAGGGCAACGCAATGGAATCTTTTACCCAGTGTTTACGGGGTCAGGCCAAGTCAAGAAGCAAACCGGATTGAAATAATCAATGTGATCTTTATTAAAATACAGACAAACAGTATATGCAACTCACTCACTCAGATAACTATAGAAAATAAAGGTGGGAGTGGGAAGGAGGGATTTTTCAGAGGGATAGTTGATTTGGGTGATACAAAACCTGTCCTCAAGCCTGGGAAGTCTGGAGCAGAAGTTCAGAGATGGAGACTCAGTACGTGGGACTGAGGGGACAGTTCGCCAAACGAAGCAACGGCAAGGTGGGATGAAGTTCGGAGAGATCTGAAGAGGGTCTCAGAATCAGGGGTTTTTATAGGGAGAAATGTAACAGTAGGCTATTCCGTACTTGGAGAAAACAATGAGTTTCGGGCACGAGACAAAGCCTTGGAGAGGTCACAATTTAACATGACTGAGTTAGGTCCGAATTGACAATGGAGTAGCCAGTATGCAAATGTGCAATGCTTGATAGTTGATGGTTCAGCTGGTCAAGTTGCCTGCTCGGGGCAGGGAGTCCTTTTTAAGTGTCGCACATACATAATGGGGTGTTTGCCGGAAGGTCTCCTGAAGCGGCGATCTGGCTATTTCTGGCTTGCCTCTATTGTGTTGGAATATTGCAGCAATCAGTTGCCGAGCCTAGTTTCGTGCTTGTCCGGGGGCCTCACAAACATGTGGAGAGGGGTGGTGGAAGAAAGCCGAATTATTGATATCAAAGTGATATCTAAGGGCATCTCCAATGCAGCCTAGGAACTGCAGCAACACCTCCACAGCAGACCAACGTATCCTCCCTTCAATGTTTTCATGTTTGGGTCAGTCATTACCCCAAGGGTGACAATTGCTTTACTTTTTCTTGGGAAGAGGGGTGCCGGATCTTCCCAGTCTGGACTATAAAGAGTGTGGCAGGTTGCTTCCTCCAGCAAGGAGGTTACGGTGGGGGCTGAGGTGGGTCTAATGGGCCTGGCAGGCCAAATGCAACCCACAGGCCACACCATGCCCACATCTGGTGCACAATTTCTACCACCTCAGCAGCCACTGCATTCACAGACACATCCCTTCTCACGTTCGTACAGGTAATGTTCCATACACCTGATTAAAAGTTCAGGCCATTATAAACTTGTCATTGTATTTGCTCACACCTTCCCAAGTCTGAGAGTCTTTAAGGTGTCACACAGGGATCATGGCTGCCTTTTCTGTAGCAGATTATCACTAATGTTCAGTCCAACCTCTTCAGAAACACTGGTTTATGTTATGAGAAGAGGGAGGTACAATTGTAAGTGTCCACAACTGCCACGAGAAAGATTAGAAGCAATTTTTTTTCTTCACTTTTCTCTTCTTTCTTATATTTTCTTACTTTCTGTTCTTTTTTAGTTTATGCAACTTTTACTCTATTTTTAAAATAATGATGATGATGATGATGATGATGATGATGATGATGATGATGATGAAATGAGCACCAAAATACTTTTGCAATCACCTCAGAAGCTAATACAAACAATAAAAAAGGGAACATAGAGCAAAGTGCAGAAGTGTCCATTGCCACATGAAAAGAGACAAGCTGCATTGTTTAATGATTAATCTAGTTTATTGAGATACATCTAAAATGAACATTGGTCAACTTCTGTCCATCCCTTGGCTTTGCAGTGTATAAAGTTCAGACAGGGAAGAAGAGTAACTAACCCTCCTTGTTGCTTCATCTGGAGCCATTCTTGCCTCTGTCTTCTGTCTTCTGGGATGGAGCCTCTGGGGACAGCCACTGTTCTCCTGGTCATCTGTATCTCCTGCCTCGTTCTCTCTGCCATTTGGAAGCGCAGGAGTCATGGGAAAGGGAAACTGCCCCCGGGCCCTCCTCCTCTGCCCATCATCGGGAATGCTCTGCAGCTGAAGACCAACCACTTGAATCAGACTCTCTCCAAGGTCAGTGGAAAAACAAAGACCACCATCTCCTGAGGGGGCAATGTAGACTTCCTTTCATTTCTTGGGTGAGTAACTGGTGTTTCATGGGAGCTTAAAGCCCACGGCTCAGTCCTGGAAGATAAGAGAGGAGAGAAAGGGAGAGAGAGCCTGTAGGTAGAAGGGGGAGGAGGTGTGATCACTTCCATGCTGTTTATTCAGATTTCGTTATGGGATTTGATCATAGGAACTAACAGATTTTTCCAAGAGTGCAAAGATCTGACCCAAGCCAAATGGTAATAGCCATTTGTTTTATATCTTCAACCTCCTTCAGCATCTGATAATTTTCAGCTCATGGGTCTCATATGAAAATGGCCCATGAGCTGTCAGAACTGATGAAAGATTATAGATGTCAATCCTATATGGGTGGATGTGGCATGGTTGGTCTGCATGCATACCTACAGTGAGATTGATTATATGCTCCTCCCCCTTGGATCTCCAATACAGCCTTTGTTTCCCCTCAGATGGGGAATGGGCAGGATCAGAGGACTGTCCAGGTACATCCTTGTAGGCAGATGTGAAAAGGATTCCAGCAGTGCTGAACCCTGCTGAAGTCTTCTGGTAGCTCTCAGGGCTGATGCATTCATTTTGCAGAAACTGGTCTGCTGAACTGAAATAAAGAAGTATAAGCAACCTCTAAGGATGTAATGCTTTAATAAAAGTTTCTTGAAGGAAGCAAAGAATCATTCTAGAAATTTTCTGCTGCAAAAAAGGTCTTTGAAAAGCACACTGTTTTTGAAACTGCATTGCATTTCTGGACTTCCTCTGTGCAAAAACTGCACATGGTTGCTTTGCACAGAAAACAGCATTTTGTGGGGCAAGAAACAACAGTGTCTTCCCAGAAAATAATATTGCTGAACATAAATATTGTTTTCTGCCAAAAAAAAAAAGTTTTTCCCAAGCAGAAAATGCTGTTTTCTGTGCTAATCAATGATTAACATAAAGCAACTCTGTTACTTCACTGGAAAAACCCTATCCCAGTGTCTACAGTTTTGATATTAAATATGACTCCATGTGCCTGAGAGGTCACCTGGATGAGCACATTGGCAGCCACGGTCGAAAAATCGAAAAGCAGATCAGGCCAGTAAAATCCCCATCACGCAGTCCCAGGAGATCTCAAGCGGTGCAAACCCACAGGAAACAAAAGGTCCTCAGCCTCTGAGAAGCTGACTTGAGGGGATTAGTGTGTTTGCCCCAAGATGAGACCGATAGCAATAAAATCCTATCAGGCAAGGACCATTTAAGATCTTGAGACTTTAACAACACCTTGTAATCTCATCATGCAAAGGAAGTTACCTTTCTGGAGTTTCTTTCTCATTGCAACTGTCAAGGAAAACGGGGTGTCCGCTGAAAAAGAAGCTCAACTCACAAACAGGCTGGGTTGCAATGCACTGCAAAGCCCCATCTTCTAGCTGGGGAAAAATAAAGCTTCTTTTTCAGCTGACACCCCGTTTTCCTTGAAAGAGAACACCCATTGTTCTCCCCGGGAAAGGATTAGCCCTCCAGGTACTTCTTCCCCTACAAATAGTCCCAGTTTTTGAGTGGTTCTTTGGCTCACTCCTGGTCATCCCAGCAGACTGTTTCTCCGTCTGTTGAGTGATCCCCTCAGCCCTCTTCGTGCTTAGCCCCACTTCTCCACTGTTTTTCCTGGACCAAGGACTTCAGGAAAAGGTGCAGTATTACACCAGCTACCACCCCCTTCGATATTCCCCTATCCAGTTTCCTCTCGTTTGCTTCTTAATAGGTCTTGACTGAGTGTGTGAGTGATTGTGTTGGTGCGTGAGACTTTCATTCAATAAAATCATTTATTGGACATTTTTGTTTGGGTTTTGGCTTGGCCTGACCCTGTAAAAACTGGGTAAAAAGACCCCACTAGGTTACCCTGCCTCTTGTATTGCTATGCTCGTGATCCAGTTAGTTTCCACTCTCCATTACGTGGAGCACATTGGGGTGTCCCGCAAGGGACCCCAGAAATCAGGATAACAACTCCTTGATCACAACATTTCGTGTGCAGCAAAAACCTTTTTCTGTATACAAAAGTGTTTCTACACAGAAATATTTTCTGTGAAGAAAATCCTGTTTTCTTCATTATGTAGTCATCTGTAAATTTTAAAGAGAATTAATCCTGAACTGTGAAGATTCTTGTCAGAACAAAATTATTCTCATTCAGTTAATATTCAGAAAACATGTGGTTTTTTCCAACCATATTTTAAAATATTATTTCCATTCTTACCACAACTGGATATCCTAAATTATCATGTTGGTAACCTGCAGTTGTTTTGCGTGGATGGGCGTCCATCAAAAAGCAGTCAATATTTTCCTCCATTGCATCACCCAAAAACTTGGTCTGGCATAAGGGAGATTCTTGCTATTTCCCACTTTCCTGAGAGCTAAATAACAGTCTTGCTGCAAGTTTTACCTCCATTTGGGTAACAGAAGACTGTGACCCAAAGCATATTTGGCCTTTTACATACTATACAGTTCTAGCACTAGAATTCTGATGTAACTGCATCCTGTTGAATCTTGGGAATTTGTAGTTTGAGAAAGCACTAGATCTCTCTGGCTGAGACTTTGAAATGCCTTTCTTTGAGATGCAAGCCTCAGTATTCCATAGGATGGAACCATGGCCATTAGAGTGGCATATAGTGTTGTATGGTGTGGAAGGGCCTTTGGGCCATATTTGTTTGAATTACAAATGCTCAAGGAAAGCAAAAGGAGAGGCCATCAAGCATTCCTACAGCCAGCAGCAGAAATGCTCACCTTATGCACACAACTGAAAATTGAACCAACAATGTGCACAGGGCAGAGCAGACCCACAGCCTGCCGCTTAGGCATAGATGGAGCATAGCATTTGCTTGGTTGCTTATTAAAAAGTTTCTATTCCATCAGATATCCAAGGGTCTCAGGGGATCCCACCAGCCACACGATACGTAGGCAATCTCTGCCCTGCCAAAACCAGCAGGACAAAGTACACATATAGCTTCCTCATGGAAAATATGCAGAAACAATCCATGGAGGATGGTAGACTGTTCTAGCTGTTGGAAACCTGCCTCTCCCTTCAGCCACTGATCATACACAGCCTTCAAACATGCAAACAGAGATAATGATATTTGGAGTTTATAGCCTGTATTGTACACACATCAGTGAATCATTAACCTCCCTATGATGGCGAGAACCATAAACACGTAACTTGTAAACTTGACCCCTGCCTGTCTTGGTTATTAAGATCTAGCAGAGCAGGACTCCTTGGTTGGGTTCAGGAGGTGGTAAACACTTCACTCCTTCAGAGGGAGGTGCCTCCTCCTTCCAAGGAGGCTGTGGGGCACTCTCTCCCAAAGAGAACCCCCCTGGACACACAGGAGTATGAGAATTTCTGTCCTATTGCAACTATCCCCTTACTGAGCAAAGTGCTTCAATGCGTGATGCCTGAGATACCTCAGATGTTCCTTCAGGGGAGGAACTGAGGGAATTCATGGTTGCCCCCAAGTCTGTTGAACTGCGGGGTACCCTAGACTCTGTCTTATTCTTACCATGTATGAAACCAAGGGACAAGATCATTAGAGTTTTGGGGTGTGCTGCCATCAGTGTTCTGAGGCCACTCAACTCTACTTCTCCATGTTGTTGAAGCTGTTCAGGGCTGTGCAAGGGTTAGGCCAGTTCCTGGAAGCTGTTTTAGTCAGGAGAAGGTTCAAAAAACCCGAGGCTTAATCTTGATAAGACAGGGGATCTGTGGACTGGGGGCCTTTGGGTTCAAGGCAGTCCAGGCAAAACTGACTACATGGGGTTGCAGTTACAAAGAGGTATCTAGACAACAGTGGCAGTGGAATTTGCTGCCTCAGTGGAATGTAGTGGAGTCTCCTTCTTTGGAGGTTTTTAAGCAGAGGCTGGATAGCCATCTGTTGGGAATGCTTTGATGTGGGTTCCTGCATGGCAGAGGGTTGGACTGGATGGCCCCTGAGTTCTCCTCCAACTCCATGATTCTATGATGCTATGAACTGGGTAAGCAGCCTTGAGTAAAAAGAATTAAGTGAGCAGGTTGCCCTCCTCCTGAGGAATCAGGTGTGTAGCTTGGATGTTCTCTGGATACCTCTTTGTCACTGGAACCCCACATGGTCAGTGTTGTCTGGACTGCCTGTAGTCACCTTATACCGTCCTTTGCCAGACAGAGGTAACCTCACCCTAGTACTCCAGTAACATTGAGATTAGGCTGCTGCAACAGGCTTTCCATGGGGCTGCCCTTGAATCTACCCCCAAAAGCTGCAGTGGGTGCAAAATGCAGTAGCTAAACTGTGAATAGGAATGTCGGGCAGGAATGGCAAGATCAGCTCTGCTCTTCCCCAAGAAACACAGAGCTGCCAGATAAAGTCCTGAATCATTCAGAAAGAATTATTCAACACAAAGACCACTCTCCTTCCAAGCTGCTGCACACCAAGGAGGTAGAACGGACCCACACTACTGTCAACAGGCTGTTTTTATAGTCCAGGCAAAAGTTAACAGCAATTCCTCTAACTGTGCACACCCAAAAATACACATTACATAATAGGTCTTTCAGATTAGTGTTTTTCTGTCCTGTTACATATGTAACAGCTTACATAGGCAAGATGTTAAATGGTGAGAACCTTACACTGTATCCTTGGTGGTAAGACATCTGGGCACAATACCCACAACCAGTTAGCAAGACCTCTCTAACAAAGAAAGCAACAGAGCTAACACATTCTTGAGGAGTGGAAACTACAGACATGGTTTCCTAAATTCAAAAACAGCATTGCTTAGGCTAAGTAGCAGGTACAACCTAAGAATACGGACTTTGGGCTTACGGGAACAGCTTATGGTAACCATATAACACTGGTTTAAAAAGAATTGCACCATTTTCTGACATGCTTCTAGTCTGAATTCAAGGTGCTGGAAAAGATATTCAAAATCTTACATTGCCTGGGACCTTGGTACCTGAAGGAGTACCTCTCTCTATACATGCCTGCTTGGGGGTCCCTTCTCTATGTCTCCCCAGTGGCAGAAAGGTTTGCAGAAGGTTGTGAGAGCAAAGCCTTCCCTGCTGTGGCAAGACAGTTGTGAAACACATGCAGATCTATGTCCTTTGGTGTCTTTTAGTGGCATGATGCACTTCCTACTTTGGTCTTACTCATGTGACCACCTACAATATGGCTCATTCTTTGTTTTTATTTTTGCAGATAAGTGAGAAGTATGGCCCTGTGTTTACCCTTTATTTTGGGATGGATCCTGCTGTGGTGCTGTATGGCTATGATGCAATTAAAGAAGCATTGATTGACCGAGCCAATGAATTTGCAGCCAGGGGGAGAGTGCCTCTGGTGGAGAAAACAAACCATGGGAAAGGTATTCAAAGCTGCTACCTGGCTTCCATGCATGGGAGACTGAGCCCAAATGATGAACTGTGTGTATGGGGATAGTAAAAGTACTGAGCCAGAGAGTGGGGGAATAAATTGGCTGTACCAGAAAGGCACTCTGAGGAACATACTAGCATACAGAGCAGGGAGTGAAACAGTTTCTCTATTTTATTTTCCTTGCACTCTCCAAATGCCTCCACACATTTTCATCATGCATCATGTGCTGCAAGATTTTATTAGGCTTTTGGTTTTCCATTTAAATTTACATATGTCTTTTTACACATCTGATGCACACTTGATGCATAGACATTTTTTAAAAAAAATCAGTGGAATAGTGGGGGTTTCAATTATATACTTGAAAATGATATCACGTGAGGGTCCCAGAATGGATCCCTCAAGTTATCCATGGCCTAAAAGTAGCCTAAAAGACTGACTGAGCGCCTGCTCACTCTCCCATATATAAAAAAACCTGAGATTCCAGGACTTAAGAGTGCTTAAGCAGAATACTGATGCCTGCTTGGACTTCACCATGCTTCATAAGTTGGGAATCCAGGTAACCACAAAATGATAAAAGTGACTTCCAAACACATGCAGATTAGCTGAAAGACAGCAAAGAACTATCAGTCCCTCCATCTAGTGGTGAGGAACCATGTTTGTTTCACTGTTCTCTCATATCTCAACTCAGCCTGCTCTTCCATCACTCTATCTTGTTTTACTTCTTCCAGGAATCATATTCAGCAATGGGGAGACATGGAAGCAGCTCCGGCGTTTTGCCTTGACAACCCTCCGCAACTTTGGGATGGGGAAGAAAAGCATTGAGGAGAGGATCCAAGAGGAAGCCCAGTATCTTCTGGAAAAGTTACAGGACACAAAGAGTAGGTAGATTCTGTTCACCACCTCCATCCTCAATGGTTTCTTTGAGTGACTTTCTAGGAGATCCCTTCCATCATATTTTGGCAGAAGGCTACAGATTCAAGCTCTTAAATGTATCGGTGTTAGGGTCCTTCTAGGTACCTGGTTGCCCATACAGCAGGGGTGGTATCCTGCTTCCTGTTCAAGTGGCTCATCCAGAGTCCTGAAATTTCCCACAAGGAGGTTGAAGAGTCTGTACTTTGGCCTTATCTAGGTGGGCTGGGGATGTTCTAAGTCAAGGTGTTTATATTTTCTTAGTCTCAAAAAACTGGAGTTGACCTGGGAAGGCATGGTTTTCCTTTATCAGTTTCCAAAACTGAAAACACTCAGCTGAAAGTTCACTCTATATAAAAATGTTTTCCATCATTTTGGTCACCAGGATCTCACATGTAAGCACATGGATTTCAAAGGCCATGACTTGGATGGCCTTCCATTACAGTATGGGAGAGAGAAGGACAGAAACAGGCTGTGCTCCCACTTCAAGTCCAGGTGGAGCAGGGGAGGTCCTTCTACATGTACACTGAACTCAGAAGTTGTGGTGGAAAGATGTAGGACCAGCAATGTTATGGTTAGCACAGTCTACACACAACTGAAATTTGCATAGAGTTGGAAAAGGTCCTGTGTGTCCACAAATGCAAGAGTCCCCATGGAAGATCCGAGGCCTATCAGAACAGGAGACTGTTTTGCCCAGTGCCTGCCACGTGTGGAAGGAATAGTCCATTTCCTACCCAACCAAGGCCAACACAATCAACAGAGGCAGAATGAGAATTTCCAGACTAGTTCAGACTAGACTGTGGTTGCTTGATAGCTAGACCAAGCCAGGATGATTTTTTTCTCATTCTTCCAGAGCAGCCCTTTGACCCAACCTTTCTGTTCAGCTGTGCTACCTCCAACATCATCTGTTCCATCGTATTTGGAAAGCGTTTCGAGTACCATGATGAGAAGTTTCAAGAAATGATGACCTTAATGAATGAAAACTTTGAGATTTTTAACTCTCCTTGGGGACAGGTAGGTTTTTTCCCCTCATGGCCTCTTGTGTGACATTTTAATTTTATTTATTTTGTTTATTTTGTGCCTCTCTGCATGTTCATGGCTTTTGGTAGAGACTGCAGGCTGTAGTTAGACATCCTTGATACTCTCACCTAGTTCTATGAAAAATGACCCATCCTGACTCATATGAGATGTTGCCTCAGTGTCTAAACTGGAGGTGTTCATATTTTCTTTTGAGTGCGTAGCTTGCAAAACCAACTTTTCAACTCCAAAAACTTGCTATATAAATGATAGTCAACATCTGATTCCTGTAGCTCTCTCAAAGTAACCTGGTCCCTTTCCTTACATTCTTTCCCCCTGGTTTCTTCTGAGCCTGCAGCCTTTGTTCCCAAAGCAATTAGTGTCTAGCCTGTAAGTGTCCCTTTTTATCACATGAAAAGCATTTAGCACTCAAAAATGACTTCTTACAGTGAGGCTGGGAATGTGCTTTGGCTCTCAAAGCAGCCTCTGTTCCAGAGGACATCTCTGCCTTTTTTTTCTCTACTATCAATTTACACATCACAGTATCTAGTTGCAAATCCTCTGGCTGAGCTTTCACAGCCATCACAAAATTCTCAAGAATTTTTGACAGTCCCTGGAAAATGCACGCAGCAATCAATTCTTCACCCAGCTCCCACTTAATATTATTTCATTTGCCTATAATTTTGTTTACATTTGACAAATATTCTCAAACTGCTTCACCAGGTTCCATTCATAGACTCATACAGTTGGAAGAGACCACAGGGCCCATCCAGTCCAATTCCCTTCTGTCATGCAGAAAAATACAAAGCACTCTCAACAGATAGCCATCCAACCTCTGCTTGAAAACCTCTAAAGAAGGGAGATTCAACCACACTACTAGTCAGCATATTCCCCTCTCAAACTGCGCTTAGTTCTTTCTAATATTTAGGTGGAATCTCTTTTCCTGTAGTTTGAAGTCATTGTTCCATGTCCTGGTCTCTGGAGCAGCAGAAAACAAGCTTCCTCCAACTTCCATAAGACATCCTTTCCAATATTTAAACATGGCTGTCATATCGCCTCTTAACCTTCTCTTCACTAAACATACGCAGCTTCCTAAGCTGCTCCTCATACTGCTTCATGGTTTCCAGGCCTTTTACCATTTTGGACATGTTCCTGCTTTTCAATGTCTTTCCTGAACTGTGGAGACCAGTGTGATACTGGAGGGTTATTTCCACTCCCCCAAAGACTGGAAATTCCTCCAGCATTCTACTGGGGTTCTTGCCAGCCCCCAAGGCTGACTCCCACCCTTGAAAAGTCTGGCAATCTCCCCAGCGTTATCAGGTATGCTGTCACCACCCCCTGAATTATGAATCACTGGACAGAACAGTGAGACGCTGTCCAGAACTAACAATCTCTAAGCTTAAGGGTCTTCCACCCTCTCCCCTCCGCTCTTCTGAGTGAGAGAGTCTATCTAGCGTGTGCCAAGCCTGGCGTGGAAATGGAGAGAAACAGAGGTTTTACAGAAAGTGTTTAATCAAGGCATGCAAATAAACAAGACAATGTCACACTTGAGAGGCTTCCCCCTCCCAGGTACGCTTAGTTACAAGAAGTTACAAAAACAGATATAACAGCACAGACACATTCTTAAGATCAGCCAATTCCCAAAATAACAACATCCCTAACGCAACTAGATAACTGGTTCTAATACTCACAACGTTCCTAGCTTAGATGGTCTAACGGAGAAGGGGGGTGCAGGAGACGCGGCATGCCTGCCAGCTCGACTGGCCCAGCTCTCCTCTCTTTTTCTCTCATGGGGCTTCACTTCCCATTATCTAGGCTTAACTAAAGGGAGATACTTCCCTCTTCAGGTAAACCATGGGTTAATGAGGTGTTGGGATTACATCAAGGGTCACAGGGTGAGAGTTGACCAACCAAAAGGAAAGGGTCAGCATCACAAGGTGAGAATTGACCAACCACAAAGAAGGAGGTGGGCATCTTGGAGATGCTTCCAGATCCTCCCAAGGAGGAAAATATAAAACTTCTGAGAGGTCATGAGGCCAGAGAGAGAGAGAGAGAGAGAGAACAAAGAGAGGAAAGCTGGGCCAGTCGAGCTGGCAGGCATGCCGCGTCTCCTGCCCCCCCTTCTCCGTTAGACCACCTAAGCTAGGAACCTTGTGAGTATTAGAACCAGTTATCTAGTTGCGTTAGGGATGTTGTTATTTTGGGAATTGGCTGATCTTAAGAATGTATCTGTGCTGTTATATCTGTTTTTGTAACTTCTTGTAACTAAGCGTACCTGGGAGGGGGAAGCCTCTCAAGTGTGACATTGTCTTGTTTATTTGCATGCCTTGATTAAACACTTTCTGTAAAACCTTCGTTTCTCTCCATTTCCACGTCAGGCTTGGCACACGCTAGATAGACTCTCTCACTCAGAAGGGAGGAGGGGAGAGGGTGGAAGACCCTTAAGCTTAGAGATTGTTAGTTCTGGACAGCGTCTCACTGTTCTGTCTAGCGATTCATAATTCAATGAGTGGTGGCAGCATACCTGATAACGCTGGGGAGATTGCCAGACTTTTCAAGGGTGGGAGTCAGCCTTGGGGGCTGGCAAGAACCCCAGTAGAATGCTGGAGGAATTTCCAGTCTTTGGGGGAGTGGAAATAACCCTCCAGTATCACAACCAGAACTAGACATAGGATGACTCCAGGCGGGGTCTGACCAAGGCAGAATAGAGTGGTGCCATCACTTCCTTTGACCTAGACCCTAGACTTCTAGAGATGCAGCCCAGAAACACATTGGCTTTTTCAGCTTCTGTATCACACTGCTGACTCATGTTCAGTTTGTGGCCTACTAAGACACCTAGATTCTTTTCACATGTATTGTAGTCAAGCCAGAGATCACTGTCCAATATCTGTGCATTCATATACAAATTAATTGCTCTACCAGTAAAGGCACTGATTGGCATTTTATTTCTTATGCATGTTTTGAAGATATTCTAACATTGATTTAGCAGTTTTTCTCATTGTTACCATACATGCATGTTCCCTTACTGAGGAGATGAGAGGACCTCCAGGTAATGATAAGAGGAGCCTTAGGGTCCTTAGTCTCCTAAACTGAGACTCTCTCTGCTTCTGCTAGCTTCTGTTCCTTACAAACAGCCAGGAGCTGGGTTCTTGCTAATTCATCAGCCATTCTGTGAATCTGTATTGAGAAGTTTTTCATTTAAGTTTGGGAATTGTCAGCTTGGTACTCCAGGAGGTTGCCATGCCTCTCTATTCTCACCTATGGTCTGATTCTTTGGTCTACCTTAATCCTTTCACAGATCTTCTAAAAAAAAAGGCTTCATTATGGTACCCTGATTTCTCGGGTCCCTTGGGGGACACCTCAGTGTGCTCCACGTAATGGGGAGTGGAAACTAGCCAGAGCACGAGCAATAGCAACACGAGAGGCAGGGTAACCTAGTGGGGTCTTTTTACCCAGTTTTTACAGGGTCAGGCCAAGCCAAAAACCAAACAAAAATGTCCAATAAATGATTTTTTGAATGAAAGTCTCATGCACCAAGTCAATCACTCACACACTCACTCAAGACCTATTAAGAAGTAAAAGAGAGGAAACTGGATAGAGGAATATTGAAAGGGGTGGTAGCTGGTGTAATACTGCACCTTTTCCTGAAGTCCTTGGTCCAGGAAAAACAGTGGAGAAGTGGGGCTAAGCACGAAGAGGGCTGAGGGGATCACTCAACAGATGGAGAAACAGTCTACTGGGATGACCAGGAGTGATCCCAAGAACCACTCAAAAACTGGGACTATTTGTAGGGGGAAAAGTACCTGGAGGACTAATCCTTTCCTGGGGAGAACAATGGGTGTTGCAATGAAAAAGAAACTCCCCAAAGGTGATGGGATTACAAGGTGTTGCCAAAGTCTCAGGATCTTCGGCTGCATTTGGTTGTGGTGTGACTTCATGTAAATAGTCCTTGCCTGATAGGATATTTGCTCAACTTGGGGCAAACATGCTAATCCTCTCAAGATGGCTTCTCAGGGGCTGAGGACCCTTTGTCTACTGTGGGTTTGCACAGTTTGAGGTCTCCTGGGGCTACATGATGGGGGATTTTACTGGCCCAACCTGGTTTTTGATTGTTTGACCTTAGCCGCCTATGTTCCCATCCTGGTCACCTCTCAGGCACATCGAATCATATTTTAATATCAAAATTGTAGACCTCAGGATAGGGTTTTTCCAGTGGAGTAACAATTAACTTGATAAAGAGGTTCTGATTAAGAAGCAAAGACACCAATGGCTTGGAGAAACAAACTAAAGTCTCCATTGTAAGAAAGAAAAGTTAGTGTGCCAATCAGTTCTTGCTTGATTCTAAGGAAGAGATGAGGGAGGATTGGTGGGAACTGATGTGGTGGAAAGGAATCACAAAGAATATCAATTGACATCATAGAGGGGTCAAGATAGGCAGACCAGAAGGACACTTTGGGTCACTCAAACTATCTAACCCAGTATCTAGAGCCCGTATATGTCACCCCTTCTGTTCCCAACATTCAGAATGGCTTCCTTCAGCATATTCAGTTGCCTTTAAGATATAAAGTCATTTTCCTGCTTCACTGATGGAGAAACTTGATTCCCTTCTAGGCACCCACAAAAGAGAGAAAATGGTAGGTCCTGAGTGACATGTGCATATCTCTCATCTTCTAGCTTGCCAATACCTTCCCTTCCCTGATGGAATTCATCCCTGGACCTCACCACCGCATAATGCTAGGCCACAACAGAAGCAAAGAGTTCGTTTTACAAGAAGCCAAGGAACACAGGGCTACTCTGGACCCCAGCTCACCTCGGGATTTCATCGATTGCTTTTATATTAAAATGGATCAGGTAAGACAGAATCATGGAATCCATAAGGTGAGAGCAGATTCCTCTTTCTGAACCATCCTCTGCCATCCAAAGCCAGTGGCAGGTGGTGACTCCAATGACTCTGCAGTAGTGAACCCGCTCTTGGTTTCAGTATGAAACTGAGGCTATCCAAGGTCCTGAGGCTGACCCCTTCAAACAGATCGTTTCAGAAACTTCCATCCTGGGACCCACCAGAAGTCACTGAGACAACCATGCAATCTGTTTTGGAAAATTGCTGAGGGAAGAGATTCTATTGGGCAACTTTTCCTTCATCTTTTCCTCATTATTCACCTTTTAAAGCAGATGTGTCAGCTCCAATCCTCAGTATCACAAAGGCGCCAGATTCCATCTGATCTTGAAATCTAAGCAGAGTTATGCCTGTTTAACAGTTGAATGGGGACGACCAAGGAATGGCAGAAGCTGGAAGCTAAATTTCAGAGGAAGGCAATGATAGACCTCGATTTCTGAGTACTCCTTGACTTATAAAACATGCTGAAATTCACAGGGTCTCCAAAGTGGACAGACAATGTGTAAGGTACAAAAATACCCACACCCACCCTCCTGGTACTGCCGGTGGGGAGTTCAGCTTTGAGAGCAGGTGTGTGTCAAGGTGGAAGGAGCCAAGGCTTTTTTGAGGTCACATCATGATCAATTTTGCCCAGACAGCAAGGGCCTGAGGTAGAGGTTGGTGTGTAGGCGACTTCAGGGATTTGACCTCCCCCAGGCCAACTTTGCCAATGAAGTTTTGGCATAAGACAGTCAAAGTCACATGTGAATTTTACACAAAAATAAGTCCCAAGCGGCAAAGTTTTTCCCCAGTCAAGCATTTTCCCCGCCAAGATTTCTTAACACTTGAACAACATGCTCTTTGACCAGCTTTGGAATGTTTGTGAATGTTCTTTCCATCCCTACTGCTGAACAGCTCTTAGATTTAGGAACTGAGTCCTGTACTGGTAAAAAGATGGGGTACAAATTAAATACTAAGACAAGTTCTTTCTGATGTTAAGTCAGAATTTTGATCTCCTTCCAAGTGCTCACAAAAGAGAGAAAATGGTGGAACCTGGGTGACAAGAATCTCCTTTCTTGTAATTTGAAACAAACAAAAAATGGCTTTCTTGTCTTGGGGTTTCAATGAGTCCAAAACACTAACTTCACCCCAAGAATACTTGAAGGTGCATACAGAGCCATAGAAAATACCAGTCATGTTAGCACTGGCATTTCCCTTAAGAATTATCTAATGTTTGGGCTTTTGAGGAGATTGATATTACTGGTGAACCAAAATGTTTTACTTTACTTTACTTGCCTCTATATACTGATTATGTAAAACAGCTTATGTTGCTGCACATTGCTTGTAGAAATATGTCATGTGTCTCACAAAACATTTCGTTGCTTAGATGCATTTCCTTCCATAAACAAGGGGAAACATAAGAAAGTGACCCAAAAAAGAAATCTGTGAGGAAAAAGGGGATTGTATTGTTCTGAAGTGTCACTATATTTCAATAAAAATAATTAAATCACTCCACTAACTATTGTTCTGCTTGTATCACCAGGAGAAACACAATGGTGCATCTGAGTTTGACATAGAGAACATGATCATCTGTGCACTAGATTTGTTTGGTGCAGGAACAGAAACAACCAGCACCACCCTCAGATACGGGTTCTTGATCCTCCAGAAATACCCAGAGATAGAAGGTAAAACAGACATGGATTCCTCGGGCCAACAGCTTCAATTCAGGACTTTTCCCCACTCTCATCTTCTCTAGGATAAATGTGGCCAAGGCCAATTCAAATCCAACATGTTTGGGCTGAAATCGGGTTCTGGAAATGACAGGAATTCTACTTCTAGTTTGCAACTACTGGATTGCTTAGTTGATTTTCACATCATGCGAGGCATTAGGAAGGAGCGGTTCATAGGCCAGTGCTGTTCCAGGTGTCATTCTTGAGCAGCTGGGAGTATTTTTTTTTATTGAAAATTTACTTCAAAAATTAAAATAAAAAACTCTCCCCACTTCCAAGCTTAAATTTTCCAGTTGAATCTGCTTATTTCCATTACATACAAACATCATTTCCACTTAATAGAGAAAAGAACAATTACATTATTTCTTTCTTCATTTCTTGTACATTTATATCTTTATCCAGTCCAAAACTCCTCTCCATTCCCTTTCAAAGTTCTGGACAGGTTTATTCTTCAAAGCAAATGCTAGTTTTTCTATCTCTGCCATATCCAGAACTTTTAACATCCATTCTTCTATATCAATATATTTCCTTTCTTTCCAATGTTGCGCATATGTCAACTTTGCAGCAGTTATTAAATATAATAATATCTTCTGATGTCTTCTTATTTCTGTTTGTTCCCCTAACATATTTAACAAGTAAAACTCTGGTTTCATTTCAAAATTCAAATTGCAGATTCTTTGAATTTTGTCATGTATCCCCTTCCAAAATTTTTTTGCTATCCTGCAAGTCCACCACATACAAAAAAAGGACCCTGTCTTTTATCACATTTCCTACACTTTACATTCCCAGTTTTAGTTATTTTTTGTAATCTTTCAGGGGTCATGTACCACCTATGCAGCATTTTATAAAAATTTTCTCTTAAATTTAAATTTGGTGTAAATTTTATATCAATTTTCCAAGCTGTCTCCCAAGTTTCTAATTCAATTGAGTGTCCCATAGTCTGTGCCCACCTAATCATTGTATCTTTAACAACTTTTGATTCCATTTCTCTTTTCAACAATAATTTATAAAATTTAGAGATTCTCTTCTTTTGGTTTCCCTTCATCAATAAATCTAACTCATTTTCTTTTCTCTCAAATCCATATAATTTTTGATCCATTTTAAATCTCTCTTTGAGTTGTTTCCATGGGAACCAGTTCAGCTCATGTCCTACAGCCTTTAATTCTTCTGCTGTACACATTTTTGGCTCATCCCCTTCCCATTTCAACAGCTCTTGATATGTTAATAGATTTCCTTGTTTTGTTGGGGCAATTTTGTAAGCTTCTTGTGGTGAAATCCACACTGGAAGTTTTGTACAAAGTTTTTGCTTTATTCGTTGCCAAACCTTCAACAATGTTTTCCAGATACACTGATTTTTAAACTCTTTATTCACTGTTAGTCTGTCATAACATAGATATCCATGCCATCCAAACCTATTATTTATTTATTTCAATTCTTTAATAATTGTGTTTTCTACTTGAATTCAATCTTTAATCGAGCCTAAGCAACATGCATAATAGTAGATTTTTAATGATGGTAGATCAAATTCTCCTCTCTCTTTTGTGTCTTGCAATGTTTTAAATCTTATTCTTGGTGTTTTCGCTTGCCAAATAAATTTTTGTAAATCCTTTCCCCATTCTTTAAATATGTTCTCTCTTCCTGCTATTGGTAAGTTCTGGAAAAGGAATATAAGCTTTGGTAGTAAAGACATTTTGAATACATTTATCCTTCCCAAGAGAGATAGATTTAAGTTTTTCCTCTTTTCCATATCACTTTTAATCTCTTTCCATATCTTCAAATAATTTTTATCAAATAGTTCTTGATTCTTTTTCATTGTAATAATTCCTAGATATTTTGTTTTCTTAGTTAGTTGGTATCCAGATCTTCTCTCCAAATTGACTTGCTCTTTTTTGTCATATTTAATGCCATCATCATTGTCTTTTCTCTATTTATCTTATAGCCTGCCATTAGTCCATATCTTTGTAAAGTTTCCATCAACACCTGGATTGATTCTTGTGGGTCCTCCAAAAATATGATTATATCATCAGCAAACGCTTTGAATTTCAGTTCCTTTTTCTTTATTTTCAAACCTTTTATCTGTGAATCTTCATTTATTGTAATCAACAATGCATCCAATACGGCTATAAATAATAGTGGTGATAAGGGGCACCCTTGCCGTACCCCCTTGTTTATTGCAAAGCCTGTCACAATGTCTCCATTTATGATCAACCTCGCTGATTGGTCTTGATAAATCATCTCAATCTATTCAGAAAAGACTTCTCCCAGATCATATTCTTTCAAAACCCAATGCATAAAGCCCCAGGAAATGTTATCAAAAGCCTTTTCAGCATCCAAAAAGATAAGTGCTACCTGTTTCCCCGGGTTTTTATCATAATATTCAATCACATCCAAAAGTGTTCTTACATTATTTTTCATATATCTACCCGGGAGAAACCCTGTTTGACCTTCTTGAATCTTATCCTGTAATATATGCCTCAATCGTTTTGCCAACACTGCCACGAATATTTTATTGTCTATATTCAACAAAGAGATTGGTCTACAATTTTTAACTTCTCTTTTACCTTTGCCCTCTTTAGGTATCAGAACAACGTTAGATTCTTCTCAAGATTCCAGTTTACTGTATTTCTCTATTTTCTTCAAAGTTGCTTGAAGTGGCTGAACCAATTCTTTTGTAAACCGTTTATAATATAGCGTGGTGAATCCGTCCAGTCCTGGTGCCTTGTCCACTTTCAAGTCCTCTATAGCCTCTTCTATTTCATTAACTGTTATTGATTTATTTAACTGTTCCTGTATTTCCAATGATATTTTTGGAATCTTAACCTTTTGAAGAAATTCCCTCAGGTTTTTCTCATTTCGATGAAGAGCTTTTGTTTCATAAAATAATTTTCCAAAATATTCTTCAAAATTCTGCTTTATCTTTTCATGTTGGGTAATCAGCTTCTTCCCGTTTTTCAATTCAACAACTATATTCCTCTCTCTCCTCTTCGTAAGTTTATACACTAACCATTTCCCAATTTTATTAGCTTGTTCAAATTGGGTCAGTTTCATCTGTTTCATCTTTTTTTCTATTTCCTCAATTGTAATCATTGCTATCTCTTTTTGAATTTTCTTAATCTCCAATTCTAATGATTTCTTCAATGGGTTTACCCTAAATTCCTTTTCTTTCTTTTGAAGTTTAATCATTAGCCCTTGGTGTTTCTCTCGCCTTTTTTTTATTCTGGATCTGTTGTCCTGGACAAATCATCATTTCATTCTGGATTTCTGCTGGGAGTATTTTTTTCACCAACCAGTTCAACAGTTTGGGGAAAGCCTAGAGGCTTTCAGGGAAGTAGTTAGTTTTCGTGGTGTCAAAAAGAATTAGAGTTTTCCCCTCTGCAGCTTTGTGTAGAATTCACTGGAGAAGCCTGGGAGTGTGTCCTCATTACAGTCAGCTCCATTTGACATCCCCTCCCTCAGTGGAATCATCGTATCTCAGTCAGGACAGGACAGCTGATAACTCAAACAAAACAAACCAAATAGCTCACAGGTCATTGCTTTCTTTTATTCAGAAAGCACAAGGTTATAAACAGAGTCCAACAGAATCCCAAAGCAAGAGAGTGCAAAAATCAGTAAATGTTAACTGAAGTCAGGCATAGAGTTTAGCCAGGTATCCAGCAAACAGAGAGGTCAGATGAGCTCTGGCAACTCCTGGAGGGGAAGGGCATAACCTATAAAGGTCAGCAGCCTAAAACAGCTGTTACCTGAGTAATTGCTGCCAGCTATAAATCCTCTGAGATCCTCCAGGTTCTCTCTTTGCTGTCTGCACTCAGGAAAAGTGGGTACAAGTAAGTTATCTTCTGTTTCTGAAAGAGAGGACTCTCTGCTGGAGCTAGCACTGCACTCTGTTCTGTTTGTGGCACTGTAACCTCTTCCTTTATACCAGGTCCTGGTATGTCCCCTGTTTCAGACTCTGAGTCAAAGTCCATGTTCTGAAAGCAGGGCGTGACAGAAATGAGCCACAGAGATGAAACCTCCATTGCAGTATGCATAATTTCTCTGATGCATCCTCAGTGTTTGTTACTTGGCATTAAACTTCACCCATCTCACAACAGAGAGAGTGCAGGAAGAGATTGACCGGGTGGTTGGCCGCTCAAGGAAGCCTGTCATGGCTGACCGTGCACAGATGCCATACACTGATGCCGTCATCCACGAGATCCAGAGGTTCAGCTCTCTTGTCTCACTCAGTATCCCCCGTGCAGTGGTCAAAGACACACCATTCAGAGAATACATCATCCCAAAAGTGAGTTCTCTGGTTCCACTTCAAGGAGAGGTTATCTCCACAATCCCAGTGCATTGAATGGCACATTGAAGACACTGACAAAGAGTTATATATGTTTCAAAAAAATACAACCCTTTGTGCAATAGTTACATTTCTGAAACATCACTTATGTAAGTACTAATTGAATTCATCCATCCATTCATTCATTCTGGCCAAAACAAACAAACAAACCATAACTGAATGTGTAAGGGAGCTCATCTGAGTTTATGGCCCTTTTTGCATGGTATTTCTGATGTGAACGGGCAAATGTGAGGAGAGGTCCACATGACGCATTCACATTTGCATAGTGCTCCAGGGCCTGACATGGACCGCACATGCATTTTTTCTTTCTCGGCTTGAAGCCAAAAATGCTGCATGGTCGCGCATCACTTGGGGACCCCGAGCACACTTACCTTGTGTGTGGAGCCTAGGGAGCCAGGCCGGTCGAGCTTCTTGTCTCAGTGCAGCCTAGGAAGGTCCAAGGCTGCACTGCGAAAGGAAGAGACAGGGCTCTCATGCGAACAGGAAGCTCATGTGGAGCCGAAGGACCCCGGACACAAGAGCCTTTCTCCGGAGGCTGCTCAAACGAGTGTTCCCCTGTTTTCTGGGGGTCTCGGGAGGGACAGTTAAATAACCTCACAATTAACCAAGTTGGGGAAATTAGTCTAGAGCACTGCTGGCACAGCGACAGGCAGGGTAACATAGCAGGATCTTCTAATCCAGTGTTTATGGGGTCAGGCCAAGTCAAAGAGCAGACCGGTTTGAAAATAATGAATGATCTTTATTAAATACAGGCACACAATGTAAGCAACACACGCACACAGATAACTAAGGAAAATAAAGGTGTGAGTTTGATAGCATGATTTTCAGAGGGATAGTTGATTCAGGTAATACCAAACCTATTCCTGAAGCCCAGAAAGAAGATAGAGAGTGATGCTGGCATTCGGTGGATCTCAGCACATGGAGCTGAGAGGAAGCTCGCCAAGCGATGCGGCAGTAAGGTGGTCTGGAACTCGGGAGCGATCCGAGGAAAGTCTCGGAATCAAGGGTTTTTATAGGGAGAAGTGTGACTGCAGGCTATGCCTTACTCGGGGAGAACAGTGAGTTTTGGGTGCGAGACAATGTCTCCGAAAGGTCACAATTTAGCATGATGGAATCAGACCCGAATTAACAATAGTGTAGCCAGTATGTAAATGTGCAATGCTTGACAGTGGATGATTCAGCTTTGTCAAGTTGCCTGCTCAGGGCAGGAAGCCTTTTGTAGATAGTGCGCATACATAATATGGTGTTTGCCGGGGAGGTCCCTGAAGTGGCTATCTGGTTATGTCTGGCTTGCCTGTATTGTTGGAGAATATTTCAGCATTTAACCGCTGAGCCTAGTTTCATGCTTATCCGGGGGCCTCACAAACATGTGGAGCGGGGCGGTGGAAGAGAGCCAAATTATGATATCAAAGTGATATCTGGTGCCATCTCTGAGAAGGCCTAAACTGCAGTAACACAAGCACCGCACCCCAGTGCCGAAAATGAGTGAGTTGTGGAAAGGGTATATAACACAAACAAGATTCCAGACAGTTGATACCCTGTTTACTGGGGGTCCCAGGAGGGACACCTAAATAATCACAACACAATTTTGGGGAAAATTAGCTGGAGCACTCACTTAAGCTAGTGAGAGACAGGGTAACTTAGCAGGATCTTGCAACGGGGTCAGGTCAGTCAAGCAGCCAGATGGGTTTAAAGTAATCAAAGGATGATTTATTGCATACAAACAAATAGCAAAGACACCACAGTCACACAGTTAACTAAGAGATTGGAGGTTGAATTAAGGGTAGAGAATCTCAGGGAAATTGGGTGATATGACACCTGTCTTGTCGTCCTGGACCTCGGGAGAGAAGCCAGGGGTGCAGAGAAGAAGCTCAGCTCAATTAGCTGAGGGGAGCTTGCCAAGCCAAGCAGCAGCAAGACGGGATGAAACTCAGGAGCTATCCGAGAAAGATCTCGAAATCAGGGCTTTTTATAGGGTGACTTGGGACTGCAGGCTATGCCTTACTTGGGGAAAATAATGAGTTTTGGGCGTGAGACAAACCGGTTGTGTCTGGCCTGCCTGGGTGGAGACGGGAATGTCCAGTAATTATCAGCCGTGCCTGTTTGCGTTCTTGTCCGGTGGCCTCGCAAACACGTGGAGCAGGGTGGCAGGGGAAAGCCGAATTGTTTGATATCAAAGTGATATCTTCGGTTAGGCCTAGACTGCAGTAACATAGTGTCTTTTTTTCTAGTGGCAGATAGGGACATCCCTTTAGAGTTGCCCCATCCCAGATTTCCTGTACCTTCAGATATGGCCTCACCTTTCATGAGACATCAATCATCAAAGCATTGCAGTAGAGCAGGTCCCCTAAGGGGCATTATTCTATTTGTCATCAATCCAGCCACAAAGTTTACCTGAATTAAATTGGGAGTTCATTTTATCTGATCATGTGAATCTCTTCAATGCAGCCACTATCTGTTTCCAAAAATCCATACACCAAAGTCTAGATATTTTCATTAGCCCAAATGATTGCTCTATCACTCAGTTCAGTACAACTCTCCACAGGGTACCTCAATATTCCCTGTTCTGATCTCGGTGCTACATGACAGCAAGGAATTTCCCAACCCCACAGAGTTTGACCCACGGCATTTCCTGAATGAAGATGGGACCTTCAGGAAGAGTGACTACTTCATGCCCTTTTCGGCAGGTAAGATGACCTCTTTCCCCCACTGGGCAGCATCCTGGGGAATCAGATTGTGTGTGGCTCCTTTTGGTTTTCTTAGTTGCCCATTTCTGGGGGAACGGTTGTGCTGTCCTCCGTGCTGTAGGCTTCACTGGATTTTCAGTGAGGAGTGGAATTCTTCAGACAGATGGGAACTCCCAATTGACTCTTTTCAACAGCCAGAACTGTTGACCGTGATGCTATGGACCACAACAAAGTGGAGCATTTCAGGCTGCCAAAAATTTAAAGCCCCTTCCCATTGCTGGACTTCTCACTCACACTCACACTGAATGATGAAAAAAACTCACAGGGTCCCCCACCGACCTTTGTTTAGAGAGCTCAAAAGAAAGAAAACCAACACACAGACCTCACTGTTGAACAGCCTTTGCCATCAGGAAGTTCTCCTTAAAGTTTAGGTGAAATCTTTTGTAATTTTAATTAGTTCATGTTCTAGTCTCTGGAGCAGCAGAAACTAAGCTTGTTCCATTGTGCTCATGATACTCCTTCAGATTTTTAAGAATGACTCTGTGTTATCACATCTCAGTCTTCTCCAAGATAGATCACATCCAGATCCCTAAATTGCTCCTCATAAGCCTTGATTTCCAGACCCTTGTTCATCTTGGTTGCCCTTCTTTGGACATGTTCCAGCTTGGTCAATATCCTTCATGAATTGTGGTATCTTGATATACAGAGGATTCCAGGAGAGGTCTGACCAAAGCAGAATAGAGTGGGACTACTACTTCATTTGCTCTAGAGACTACTTTCTGTGCATGCAGAAGAGTATGCTTCACTTCCATCTCTGACACCATTCCCCTTCTCTCCCTTTCCTTTTTTGGGTTTCTTTTTCAGGCAAGCGGATCTGTGCAGGAGAAGGTCTTGCCCGCATGGAGCTCTTCTTGTTCCTCACCACCATCCTCCAGAACTTCAAACTGAAGCCCTTTACAGACCCCAAGGACATTGATATCTCACCCCGGCTGAGCACCGTGAGCAATGTCCCCTGCTACTATCAGCTCTGTGTTGTCCCTCGCTGAAAAGGTCCCCCAGGAGAACAGATGCCTTCGCAATGGTGGTGATGGACAGAGAAATTCAGTTTTGGGTTGTCTTTTAATAGATTATTCTAGACCTTCTGTGTTGCAGCAAGAAAATCAAAGATGCCTGAATGCCATTCCAGCCTCAAGTGAAAGCATGGTTTTGATTAAAGCCTCTGAAGTCTAATTGGTGTCATCCAAATCTGTACATAGGGATGGTTTTAATTTGCTTAATTATTTAATATTCTTTTAGTCTTTTTAGATTATTCATTATATTTTGTTTCACATTTTTTGAAATGGTTTTTTTTGTGTATACCAATCTGAGGTCCCATGATTTAAAGCAGGAAGGAAACATTTTAATACATAAAACAAAGTAAGTTTCCTTAGAAGCAGGAAGAACATTTTGTTACCCTGATTTATGGGGGTCCCGTGAGGGACACCTAAATGAGCTCTCAAATAAACAAGTTGAGGATATTAGCAAAGAGTACAAGCTAGCACTGCGAGAGGTAGGGCAATGCAGCAGAATTTTTTACCCAATGTCTACGGGGTCAGGCCAATTCAAGAAGCAAACAGAAGTAAAATAATAATTGTTGTTTTATTAAAAATACGGACAAACAAGTGTATGCAAGACACTCACACAGAGCTCTATAGAAATAAAGGTTTGAGTGGGATACAGGGATTTTCAGAGGACGTAGTTGTTTGGGAAATACTATACTTGTCCTGAAGCCCGAGTAGTCTGAAGCAGAAGTCCATAGGTATGGAGTTTCACAGTACGTGGGACCGAGGGGAAGGCTCTCCAAGCAAAGTGGCAGCAAGGCAGGATGGAAGTTGGGAGCGATCTGAGGAAGCTCTCAAAGTCAGGGGTTCTTATAAGGGAAAATGTGGCCGTAGGCTAGTCCGTACTTGGGGAAAACAATAGGTCTCAGGCTGGAGACAAAGCCTCTGAAAGGTCAGAATTTAGCATGATTGAGTTAAGGTCAAATTGTCAAAAGAGTAGCCGGTACGCAAACGCGGAGTGCTTGACAATTGAATATTTGGCTCATCAAGCTGCCTGCTCGGAGCAGGGAGTTCTTTGTAAGATGCGTGCATACATAATGTGATACTTGCCGTGAGGTCTCCTAAAGTGGCGATCTGGCTATTTCTGGCCTGTCTGTATTAGAATGGAATGTTTCAGCAATTAACAGCCGTGCCTAGGTGCGTGCTTGTCCGGGGGCCTCGCAAGCACATGGAGAGGAATAGGTTAAAAAGGCCGAATTATTGATATCAAAAGGATATCTAATATCCCACAAGTCTGGGCCAACACTGCGGTAACAATTTTCATGGAACCAAAAACCTCCACTACCCCCCCTTTTTTTGTACTGAATCATTTGCTTTTAATCTTCATTGGAAGAGTCTTCATCCAATGTTTTGTCTTCAGAGTTGTATCTTCAGAGCATCTATCAAAATCTTCGCATTCATCCCTTTGCCTGGATTTTTTGCAATGGGATCTTGCAGCACCTTTGAGACTAGCTGAGAAAAAGAATTTGGGAGCATAAGTTTTTGTGATGAAGTATACTTAGTTTATGAAAGTATATGCTATATGTATATGTTATATGTATATGCATTTGAATGATGCAAGTACCTTTATGGGATTGAGGCTACCCATGGATGTGCTAGAAGGGGATCTAAGGATCATGGTCAAGATAGACCCAACCTGAAGAATCTTGGAGTTCACTGGGAGAGAAATGAACAATAGAACAGCTCATATTGGAATGCACTGACACAGACCAGTTGGGTGGTCACTAGGCTTCAAAGACTATTGCCATAGGCTGGATGCTATATTTTGTGTATACATTTTGCTCATTTCAGGATCAGAAGTGGAACAGGGAGCAGTGTTAATATGAAAGTGACTGTGCCTTGGTTAAGAAATTATGTATTCTAAGGCCCTTTTTGGATGGCATTTGCCATGCCAAAGGGCACCTGGAGCGTCACGTGATTGTGAGGAGTGATCTGCACAACACAGTCACAATTGCGTGACACTCCAGGGGCTGGCAGGTACCGATTGCACATCTTTTCATTTTTGGCTGGAAGCCAAAAATGGTGCATGATCGTGCATTGCTCCCAGGCTCTGCGTGCACTTACCTGGCATGCGGAGCCTCCAGAGCCACGCTGGTCACGATTCCTGTCCTAGCACAGCCTGGGAAGGTCCCGGGCTGCCCTGCGGAAGGAAGAAGCGGGGCTGTCACGTGAGCAGGCAGCTCATGTGGAGCTGAAGCAGCAGGAATGCGAGAGCCTCTCGCTGGAGGCTGCTCACACTATCCTCACATGCCAGCATTGGAAAAAGCTAAGGTGCAGAAAGGGCATAAGTGTAATAAGATAAGTACCTGAGTAAGGAGACCACGGAAAATTTAAATATGAATTGAAATCCTACTAGCCCAGACAAAAGAAGGTGTGGTAGTTTGGACAGTTTGCGTACACCTGGAAATGTGCTGACTGCTATACAGTAAAAGAACAGAGAGTTACCAGATAAGGAAACCAAGGCAGAGAGCCAAAATTTATGAGTCAGTCTCTCCTGCTTCTCCTTTTTAGGTACATAACAATCTTCCATGTCAACAGGTGACACAGCCATTGGGAAGGAGGAAAGCCAAAATAGAAAATTTGTGGAGTGTCTTCCTGGACTTTCTTATGGTCCATTGATTTAATGGCTGATAAGGAAAATCCACCTGCCTGTTTGGTGGAGCCATGTGAAGTCTATGATAAGAGAGAGAAAACGCCAGAATGAGGCCACCTGGTTGACTTAGCCAAAGAGGCTGATTTTTAATTGACTGAGCCAGGAGACATGAAACCATAGGCCAACCCTAGAATGAGTGAGAACACTTTGGTTGTCCCGGTGTGAACTCATAATAACAGCCTCTCTGTAACAATAGCTATGCTGAATTAACGAAATATATCAAAAAGCTTGTTTAAGATGGGGATCTTTCCTCTGCAAAGATAATTTGTGATATGCTCTAGTATGGACAATATAGTTAAGATGCTGCTTCCTTACCCATGCGTTGTACTATCAGTATCATATACCTTTGAGGTATATTCCCCATAAGAGATAACAGGCACACATTGTTCCAAGACCATGTAATGTTTATCTAAGCAAGATACCTAGATGCTGTGTAACTTCTGTGAGAAAGGAATACAGGCTTTTTTCACGAAGAAAATAATGAGCTATTTTAAAAATTTCCGGGTTTCAATGGCGCCGTGATCACCAGAACAGCGAAGAGCTCTCTCTGATTCTGACACCCCGTGCAGATATCTGCTTCTCCATACAGGCGACAAGTATGCCCCCGATAAAGGGGATCTGAAGGGCTCGTCGGGGGTCCTATTCCTCTCTCTAGGCTGGAGGATTCTCCACGTTAGGGGCTCCGAAGCTGGAATAGAGCAAGGGGACCGAAGAGCACCATGTCAGCACATTGTAGTTGCTGAATGCAAACTAGCGGCGTCCGAAACTTTTTTTACTGTGGTGAGTTTACATTGCAAGAAGCAAGAACCAAATCTAAAATCCATCATTAATTTCTCAAACTGTTAGCAGCGACCAAACTATTAACAAAACACTCGAGTCAAGGATAGAAGACTAAAATGTGATCTAAAGTGGACAAGGACTGGGGAGACAGAATAAGGGGGAGAGGGGAAATAATGAGACTGAGCATATTTTGATTTGTAATACTGAAATACCCTCCTCCCAAAGAAGTAATCAATCGGGGAAGCCTGGCTATTCGTGATTATATATTTGTAGATTATTTAAAAAGACGACAAGTTTTCCATTTTGTTGAGAAAAAGAAAGCAGATATTATCTGCTTGCAGGAAACAAGAATTAAAGAAAAGGACTCAAAGTACTTAATGAACCCCAAACTAGGAAGAAGCTACATTTCAGCAGCTAAAAACAAGAAAAAGGGAGTGGCCTTGTATATAAATAGGACATTTCCTTCTGAATTAAAATTTTGTGATGAGCAAGGCCACTACGTGGGTGTTGAAGTTCAGTTACCAGATTCTATTGATTGGAATATACTCCCCATTAGAAGGTAAAAGTAAATTCTATCAGAAATTGTTGCAAGAGTTGATAAATTATTCTAATGATTCGAATCAAGGAAATTTTTTGCTAATGGGGGATTGGAATGGGGTCTTGGACCCAGAAAAAGACAGGTCTGGAACCAAAATATGTAAAAAACAACAGGGAAAACTTCCTAAATCCTTCTTTAAACTTTTGGAAGTAATGTCCTTACAAGATGTTTGGAGATTTAAAAGGGGAAATTCTAAGGAGTTCACCTTTTATTCGGATGTCCACAGATCAATGTCTAGGACTGACATGTTTTTGATGTCTAAAGGCCTACTTACCAAGGTGAAGGAGATGGAAATTTTACCTAAGATTATTTCGGACCATAACCTCATTCAAATAGAGATCTTGGAAGAAAAGAAAAGTGCCAGTTGGAGATTGAATGATTTCATACTACAGAATGATAAATACCTGAAGAAGACGAAAGAAGCTATTAAGAATTATTTTAAAGAAAATGCAACAGAAAATATGAAAACGAAGACGATATGGGATGCCAGCAAAGCGGTAATGAGGGGCTACTTCATTCAATGGGGCTCTGAATTAAAGAAAAGCAGAGATAAGAGGCTCCAGGAAATTAAAGAAAAAATAAAAGAAAAAGAAGAAAAAATGAGAGGGGACCCGTCAAATGTTAAGATCCTTGTGGAATTAAAAATATTGAGGGAACAGTTAAATTCGGAACACCTATTGGACTTAAGTAAGAAATTGAAAAGACAAAAGCAGCGATTCTTTGAACAAGCAAACAAACCGGGGAAACGGTTAGCACTTAGATTAAGGGAAGAAAGAGAAAGCAGAATAATCCCTGAGGTGAAAATTGGTGATAAAACAACTACAGATCCAGACTCTATTAAACTAACATTTCACAAATATTACAATGATCTTTTCAATGTTAAAGGAAAGACTACTCAAAAGAAGATTGTCGAGTATTTGGAGAAACAAGATACTCCCAAACTTACTGAAGAACAACAGAAATTGCTGAATGCAAAAGTATCAGTAACAGAAATACAAGAAGCGATTAATAAATTAAAAGTTTCAAAAAGCGCCAGGCCCAGGTGGATACACTGCTATATATTACAAAACAATGCAGAAGGAGTTGATACCAGTTTTGTTTAAACTATACAATGAAATTGGTGTAGATGGAAGACCAGAATTGTGGGGGAAGCCAAACTTTATGATGGAAGTCCTGGACAGAATGAATTTTGGCAATATCTATCTCGGCTGGATCAAGGAAATTTATAAAGGTGATTATTAATGGCGAAAAGACTCGGAAATTTGAAATTAAGAAAGGGACTAGGCAAGGTTGCCCTTTATCACCTTTACTTTTCATAATCACTTTGGAAGTGTTGTTACAGGCAATAAAGAATGAGAATGAGATCAAAGACTGTAAAGTAAAGAAGTACGAATATAAAATTAAAGCCTTTGCCGATGACTTGGTTGTTATATTAGAAGATCCGAAGGAGTCTATTAGGAAATTATTAGAAAAGCTGAATCAATTTGGAGAAGTGGCTGGATTTTCAGTAAACAAGGAAAAGACAAAAATTTTGACCCAAAACATAGGATTAGATGAAGAGAAAGAGATAATTCAAGTAACCGGATTCAAATCGGAAAAAAAACTTAAATATTTGGGTATATGGATATCCAAAAGGAACAATGAATTGTTCGAAAATAATTACAAAGTCATCTGGAAGGGAATTAAACACTTTATTAATAAATGGCATTCTTTACAACTTTCACTGTTGGGAAGAATTGCTGCAATCAAAATGACTATTTTGCCGAAATTAATGTTTCTTTTCCAAAACCTTCCGATACTAACAACTGAACAACTGTTCAAAGATTGGCAAAAAGAATTAACGTATTTCATTTGGAATAAGAGAAGACCAAGAATAAAATGGAAAACGCTTATAGAGAAAAAAGAGAAAGAGGGTGTTGGTCTTCCAGACTTGAGATTATATTTCCAGGCAAATGCTTTAGTGTGGGTCAAAGAATGGGTGACTCTACACGACAAGAAACTGTTAAACTTGGAGAGTTCCGGGAAGCGGATGGGCCAGCATGCCTACGTCTGGTACAGGAAAGAAAGGCTTGATAAAGAATTTCTTAACCATTTTATAAGGAAACCTCTTCTACTAATTTGGCGAAAGATTAAGAAAAAATTCTATCGAAAAATCCCATTATGGATTTCCCCCATGAAGCGTTTTATGCAAGATGGAGAAATCCTTATGAAAAATTGATACGGTACAAGGATTTAATTGTGGAGGGGAAAAACCATGAGCAAGAACTAAAGTCAAGAGAATCATTGGAGGAGGAGGGATTCTGATGTCGCTGGTTCCTTTACAGACAACTGAAAGAGAGGTTCCTTATGGATAAAAAGACAGAAGGTATAGAAGCAGAGATGAAAGAGGAAGAACTCGAGAAACTATTTTTTGATTCGAATAAACAAATGGTTTCTAAATTTTATATTATACTTTTAGAAAGAGAACTGGAGTCCGAGCAAATAATGCCAAATATGATTGTGAGGGCACAAAATATTGGATGTGAGATATTGCTAGACCATTGGGAAAGAAGTTGGCGAGATACGATTAATTTCACAGCCGCTCAAAATTTGAAAGAAAATCATCTAAAAATGCTGTATAGATGGCATTTAGACCCAGTCAAATTAAGTAAAATATATAAATTAAAAGAAAACAAATGTTGGAAATGTGGTAGAGATAACGGTACATACTATCACATTTGGTGGACTTGCGAAAAAGCAAAAGTCTTTTGGAAGAAAATACAAGAAATAATGCAAGAAGTGTTAGAAATAAAGATACCTAACACTCCAGAATTATTCTTATTGAATATACTGAATAAAATTGGACTAAGCGATAGAAACAAATATTGGAGAATCATTTTGTATATGGTTACAGCAGCAAGAATCGTCTTTGCAAAAGAATGGAAGAATGACCAGACCCCGAAGAGTGAAGATTGGATAGTTAAAGTGATGGAATATATAGAAATGGACAATTTAACAATGCTGTTAAGAGGCAAAAACCAGTATGAGAATGAAGAAGAATGGAACAAAGTAGAGAAACTCCAGTTTTTGTTAGAAAATGACTAGTGGTATTGTTAGGACATTAGATATTGTGATAATGTAAATATGAATAAAATATGAATAAAATAACACAACATAGATAATACAATATAAATATTAAAAGGTGGTGAAGAATAAGATTGAGAAGGTCGACAGATTATTGAAGCAAAAACTACAATAAGCTGAATGAACATGAACATTACGGTATTAAATATTTGTGTAAATAGAAATGGGGGGTCCCTCACCTTTGTGGGAGGGAGGTGTCATTTGAGAAACGTTAAAATATCACAGAATGGGAATTAGAGGAGGTTAAGGAAGTTTCGATGAGGTACAGGGAGAACTTAAAAGGACGAATTTTTCAATTAAGAAATGTGGAATTGATATATGTTCTCTCATATGTTTGGAAAACTTTATGGTAATTCAATCTTTTTTAAACTGAAAATGTTATGTTAAGATGGTTTAAATTTCATGTAATGCTTTGGAAGGATGTAATTTTAAGGATTTGTGTTTTAAATAAATAAATAAAAATCTTGCTGAAAGAAAGTCATGCAGCTTTCAAAGCCTATTCATCATTCAAGGCTTATTTTGCACAAAATTCACATGGCTCTTCTGCACGAAAATCAGCATTTCTATTTCTGCATAGAAGTATGGCTTTCTGTGCAGAAAATCTCATTTACCCTGCAAATGTTCCAAACTGCTAAGATTTTCATCAGTCTGAGATTCTACTTGTTAGGGTTTCTTAACTCTCTCCTCAAAAAAGGACGTTTTTGAGCATTTTGGAAATATTTTGAAATATTCTTTTCATCCCTAGAGTCATATAGTTGAAACTCTGCTGGGCATAATCAAAGGTAAGTGATGTTTATGTAATTTGTGTGATCTTCTCAAGAAATACAGACATGTCGTACAGCTTTGTATTCTAATAAACAACACAGAAGTATACAAAGGTGAAAGTTTATTCCCCACCAAGATAAATTTCCTGAAATTGCAGTTCTTAAGAATACTTAACAGGACAGTTGATGTCAATAAGCCTGCTGGATAAAACCACTGTTCATGAGCTGTTACTCTGTTTTCTGGGGGTCCCGGGAGGGGCACCAAAATGTGCTCTCAAAATATCTAAGTTGGGGAAAATTAGCACAGAGCACATGCTAGCAACGCGAGAAGCAGGGCAGTGCAGTGAGCTCTTGAGTTCAATGTCTACGGGGTCAGGCCAAGTCAAGAAGCAAGCATAGGTTGAAATAACAATTGTGATATTTATTAAAATACAATCAGACAATGTGTGTAACACACACACACACACACAGAGAGAGAGAGAGAGAACTAAGGAAATAAAGGCTGGAGTTTGATAGAGGTATTTTTAGGAATTGGTTGGTTTTGGGTGATGTGACAGCTGTCCTGGAGCCCGGGTATATCTCTGCGAAGGTTCGAAGGTGTGCAATCTCAGTACGTGGGACTGAGGGGAAGGCTCGCCAGCCAAATTGGCAGCAGGACGGGATGGAAGTTCGGAGTGAGCTGAATGGTCAGAGCAATCCAGAGACGCTCACAGAATCAGAGGTTTTTATAGGGAGAAATGTGACCGTGGGCCATTCCGCATGTGGGAAAAACAATGAGTTTTGAGCTGGGGACAAAGCCTCCAAAAGGTCAAAATTTAACATGATTGGATTATGTCCGAATTGACAATAGTGTAGCCAGTGTGCATATGCAGAGTGCTTGACAGTTGACAATACCGCTGGTCAAGTTGTCTGCTTGGGGCTGAGAGTTCCTTTGTGAGTAGCGTGCATACATAATTGAGCACTTTGCCTTTGAGGTCTCCTGAAGAGTTGGACGGCTATGTTCAGCCAGCCTGTACGGTGATACTCGGCCATGCCTGTCTTGCAAGCTTGTCCGGTGGCCTCGCAGACACGTGGAGAGGGGTGGTAGAGCAAAGCCGAATTACTGTTATCAAAACAATATCTAATGTTATCTCATATGTGGTATGGCAGTGGCGATTACAAAAAGATGATGATAGTAACTCCAGATAGCAACATATGAATTGAGAAATAGCAAAGAAACTTCAGTCTCCTAGATAGAAAATATGGGGGTGAGGAAACTTGCATTTATCTCTAGAATCAGAGAGCAGGAAGGAACCACGAGGGTCACCTAGTCCAACCCCCTGTCATGCAAAGATATACCACTAAAGCACTCCTGAAAGGTGCCCATTTGACTTCTCTCTAAAGACCTCCAAGGACTGGCAGTCCACCATACTTTTATGCAATGTGTTCCCCTGTCAAACTGCTCTGACAGTCAAGAAATTCATAGGATCATGAAATCACAGAATCATAGACTTAGAAGAGACCACAAGGATGATCAAGTCCAATCCCCTGTCCTTACCTCAAAATGTGGGTGACTCACAGGTCCACCATGATGACAGTACCTCCATGCAAAGGTGGGGAAATATTATCTCAATTAGCAGGCCTGTGAGGGACAGGTAACCTAACAAGATGTTTGGCACCAATGTTTACAGTCTTGTGCAGGGAGGATCCAGCCAGGGATTCAAAAGTAAACTTAATTGTGTTTAATTAGGGGAAGTAATCACACACACAAGATCCAAACAGTCACACAATCATGCACGGCTGACCAAAGGAAAAAGAGATGAAAAGTTATACATAGTGACATTTCAGGGTGTAGTGGGAGACATTTACCAGTCTCAAGGAGCACTGGAAAAGCAGCAGTGTGGTTTAGACTCGTGTCAAAGGACTGTACACAATCGGGAATTGTGACACTGTAGGTTTATTTCCAGTCTCTTAACTTGACTTCCAGCCTTGCAAGACTGGAAATTTCCTACCAGTGTTTTACTAGGGTTCTTGCCAGCCTTCCAAAGCTGACTTCCACGCATGGAACGACTGGCAATCTCCCAGCTCTATCAGGTATGCTGCCACCACCCCCCTGAATTAAGAATCATTTGGACAGGACAGGAGGGACCCTGCCCAATCTCTAAGCGTAAGGATCTTCCACCTCCCCCCTCCCCTGAGTGAGAGGTCCTATGTAGCGTGTGCCAACCCTGGCGTGGAAATGGAGAGAAACGGAGGTTTATAAAAGTGTTTTAATCAAGGCATGCAAATAAACAATATCTACTTGGGAGACTCCCTTCTCCCAGGTGCACTTAGTTACAAGAATTTACAAAACAGATATAACAGCACAGATACATTCTTAAGATCAGCCAATTCCCAAAATAACAACATCCCTAACGCGACTAACTACTGATTTCTAGTTACTCACAATTAGGTTATAGGCGTAGATGATCTACAGGAGGGGGGGGGTCCAGGAGACACAGCATGCCTGCCAGCTCAACTGGGCCAGCTCTCCCCTCTCTCTTTCTCTATCTCTTTTTGTGTCTCTCTCTGGCCACATGGCCTCTCAGAAGTTTTATATTTTCCTCCTTGGAAGGATCTGGAAGCCTCTCCAAGATGCCCGCCTCTTTCCTTTTGGTTGGTCAATTCTCACCTTGTGACCTGTGATGCTGACTCTTTCCTTTTGGTTGGTCAACTCTCACCCTGTGACCCTTGATGTAATCCTAACATCTCATTAACCCTTGGTTTACCTGAAGAGAGAAGTATCTTCCTTTGATAAGCCTAGATAATGGGAAGCCCCATTACCACAGGAATCAGAGTACAAGAGTGGTAACCAGCAACTGGTGTACTACAAGCTAGCTGGCCAAAACTGGGGGGCTTTATACACCTAATTTCCGCCTAAGGGCAAGGGTGTGAATGGCTTTCCAGCCAAGTGAACAATGGAGTTCCCAGAATGGACAATGAGGTCCAGGATGGTTTTGTAATCTTAGTGTTAGATGACAAAGGGCTAATAGTCACCTAATAGTTTGGTGCTTGTTGGACAGGTTTCAGGAGAAGAGGGAAGTTTGTAGGTCAAAGGGAGAGGAATTAAGACCACAGGTGGTTTGGTGGGAATCTCCCAGTCACTATTGTCCCCAGATGAAGAGCCATTACCTGGTGATTTCCTGACTGGGGTCCTTTTCGCATGCAGTTTCTTTTGCGCGAGGGCACCTTGAGCGTTACCTAAATGGGAGCGCCAGTCCGTACGACACACTGTCATTTACGAACCTAAAGCGGGATGCGCGTGCATTTTTTTATTTTCGGCTCTAAGCCGAAATACTGCATGGTCGTGCAATGCTCGCGGGGCCCTCGTGCACTTACCTGCGCTGCGGTACGTCGGACGAGCAGGCCGGTTGTGCTTGCCTCAGCGCTAGCCTGCAATTCCCAGGTTGCGCTGCAGTAGGGAGGGGAGGGGCGCTCGTGCGGCGGTCACGCAATCAGGAAGCGAGCTGCAGGACAAAGCAGCAGGGAAGCGGCAGCGTTCCTGCTGAGGCTTTTCGTGCGAGACGCCTTGCCCAGCCGCGCAAACGGGTAACGTGAGAAAAGGGCCTATGACTTGGCTATTCCTAGAGGGGGTTTCTGACCTAATTTGCAGCACACGTGTTCAGTCTCTTCATCTTGCCCACCATAGCCATTCAGTCACATCAGGGTACATTTTATATTAAAACCAAGTAATATACTTTGTCAATTAAATTATATTTCACCAATTAAACCATATCAAGGTGTCAGGGTGTACGGCTTGGTAACACTGGCACACAGGAATACATCATCAAAGAGTTCCTGACAGATGGCCATTCAGCCTCTCTTTAAAAATTTCCGAAGAAGGACGGTCCACCACACTCCAAGGTAGCAGCAGATTCCACTGCCAAACTGCTCTTACCATCACGAGGTTCTTCTCAATGTTTAGATGGAATCTCTTTTCTTGTTGTTTGAGTTCATTGCTCCTTGTTCTGGTCTCTCAAGCAGCAGAGAACAGGCTTGCTCTGTCCTCTGTATGACATCCCTTCAAATATTTAAACACAGCTGTCAGGTCTCCTCTTAACCTTCTCTTCTCCAAGCTAAACATACCCAGGTCCCCAAGCCATTCCTCTTAGGGCTTCATTGTTTCCAGGCCTTTTAACATTTTGGTTGTCCTCCTCTGGACACCTTTCAGCTTGTCAATATCCTACCTGAATTGTGACGCCCAGAAGGGAGCACAGTATTCCATATCGGGTCTGACCAAACCATCACTTCCCTTGACCTAGATAGACCAGGATTGCTTTGGCTCTTTTAGGTGCTGCATCACACTGCTGACTCCTATCTAGCTTGTGGTCTATTAAGACTCTTAGATCCCTTTCACATGTGCTGTGGTCAAGCCAAGGGATTGACTGGGTGGTTGAGTTTGGTGCCAGGGGCAAACTGCCCTTATCTGAGAAAGTAACAAAGGAGAAAGGTATCACGTGCTTCTTGCTGTTTTGCAAGTGGGGACAGAGACAAGGGGGCAAATTGCATTGTCTCTACAAGGTTGGGGAGAAGGACCCCCGGATAAAATGGTGTGGAAATAAAAACATGGGGGGAAATGGGCAACCCCAGTTCATCAATCCTTACTAAACTCAGAAATCTAGTTCCTAGCAGTTGCCTTTAACAACAATTCTGCTATAGCAAATTTATTCCCATTTATAGAAACTGAATAGTTCAAATAAATTATCAGTTAAGTTATCCATTTTCTACAGAAAAAAGAGCAATTTAATCAGATTTATTTTTTTTAACTAAAGTGATTGATTTAAGCTGGAATTTCAGCATTAAATTGGTTCGAGAATTTAGTTATCAGTTCAGCTTTTCATCAATTAACTGAGAGACAGAGCTAAAGAGCCAGTAAATTCTGCAGTTCCCAGGTGGTTCTTTACTCCAAGCCTAATTTTCTTGGAATTTTGCAGAACTACTTTTGGCAGGGCAGGGATTTACAGTGGCTGGAATCCTGCTTGACACACGTGCAGACATAAAGCAAAATTACCACCTCCATATATCCTTTCTCACTCTCTGTGGACGGAGGTATTCACCATCTTCCTCTGAAATAATTCTCCCTGTGTTCTTTAATCACCATTGTAAAAAATTCTCAGCCTGGATTTCATTACATTTCAACAGGAAATACCTGAACTCCTATGCTGCCTTTTGTTCTGGATCTCATTGCAAGGCCCAGCTTAGCATTTCAGTCTGCACACATTTCTAACCCAGCTTTCACGATGTGTGATTTTACTTACAATTTCAGTCAGCATGTGCGTTTTATGCCCCTTAACTAAAATATTTTTGTGCCTTTCCAAAACAAACTAACCTGTGCATCTGTTATTTTTCTATGTTTCAAAAGAGGTGCATAAAGTTGTACATTCGTCTGATGTCTTCAAAACAATCTCTACCTTGCCAATTGTTACAAATTCTTCTCATGACAGGGCTTGGGAGTTTCAAGACCTGCTGTGTTTTATTGTGTTTAACTGAGAAAATGGAAAATCAACAAAAATCAACAAAAATCTCTTCCATCTCTAGCCCACAGTATGTTATCTTGAGGGAACCATGATGTTGTTGTGTGCCTTCAAGTTGTTTCTGACTTATGGGGATCTTAAGGTGGGGTTTTTGTGGGGTTTTCTTGGCAAGATTTGTCTAGAGTGGGTTTGCCTTTCCCTTCCTCTGAGGTTGAGAAAATATGATCTGCCCAAGAGCACTCATTGGGTTTCCAATGGCTCAACAAAGAGGATTCAAAGCCTGGTTTCCACAGTTATATTCCATCATTCAAACTCTCACACCACACTGGCTCCCCAGTGGAAACCACAAAAGCATGGAGCTGGAAGAGACCACAAGGACCATCCAGTCCAGCCCCCTTCTGCCATTCAGGAAGACACAAAGCACTCCCTATGAGACATGGCCATCTGGACTCTCTTTAAAAGAAGGAGGAGACTCCACCACACTCCACTGAGGCAGCAGCGTATGCTATTTCCTAATTGCTCGTATCATCAGGAAGTTCTTCCTAATGTTTAGGTGGAATCTCTTTTCCTGCAGTTTGAATCCATTGCTCTGTGTCTGAGTCTTTGGAGCAGCAGAAAATGGACTCGCTCCATCTTCCATGTGACATCCCTTCAGATATTGAAAGATAGCCATCATGTCACCTGTAAATTTTCTCTTCTCCAGGTTAAACATGCCCAGTCCCCTCAGCCACTCCTCTTTGGGATTCATGGTTTCTATGCCTTTTGCCATTTTGGTTGCCCTCCTCTGGACACACTCCAGTTTTTCAATATCCTTCTTGAATGACGGTGCCCAGAATTAAACAGAGGTGGTTTTACCAAAGCAGAATTAATCCTACTATGGAAGAAACCTTGCAATGAGATCCAGAAGAAACCTCCTCATTCTAAATAAACAAAGCAAAACAAAACATCTCCCTAGATCCTCTGGATAGAGATGAATGGTCTTAAATCTATCATTTCTGGAGAAAGGTGGAGCATGGATGAGGGGACACTCTCTCTTGGGTGAGACAGACTTTCTGGAAACATTTCAGCCTGTTTCTAAGGTTGGTCACGGGACAGAAGCATTCCTCATCCCACTGGTGTGCAAAAGAGCAACATTAAATGAAAAGAATTAGTCTGAAATGCCATTTTTACAATATATATATAGTGGAGACAGTAAAACAGAGGAAAAATGTCAGAAAATCTAGTACTGCAGCAGAGGGAGTGATACAGCCTTCCTGATTCGGCTGTTTTTAATTATTTATATATCGTCATCAGTGTAGATGGTACTTTACAAGTAAAAGAAGAAAAATGCAGCTCCCAGAATTCCCCACCAGTGCCTATGCTGATGGAAGTTGTAGTCTAGTGGCAATGGGTATGTGTGTGTCACATGATTCCAACATGTATTGTAATGGATGACCAACACTTGCATCCCTAAACAATAAGAACAGTCTGTTGCAGGCAAACACTCTCATTTTCCAGAAGTGTTCTGCCAGTGAATGACATTTTTCTTTTAAGGGTTAAATCTACACCTTTCTGCCCCAGAATGGTGGTCGCTATGCCATCTTCTTCATGGGAAAACAACCAAACAGCAGGAGGGAAGGATCTCAAAAGCAGAATAGAAGAGAAAAAAATGGTCACATGCTGGCTAAAAAGCTAGACTCCTAAAATAAATGCTTAAGTAATAGATTTAAAAAGAAAAAAAAAAGCTTCGTAGTTCACAGAATCATGGTAGAGCTCTTAAGCCCTCCAAGTATTGTTTAATGACAGGGTCACTGTCTCTTCACGGCCAATATGCTTTCTCTCAAGTAGGCTGAAGGGGTAGTAACTTCTCTAATCTTGTAGCCCCTGTCATCAGAAATGGACTCACCCACTGTCAGTTGACCATCCTATTGGGGCAAACTCAATGCTTCTGCTTTACCTGCTGTCCCAAGAAGTCAACCAGAGCACACCCACCATAGATATCAATTGTCCTGGTTTGGCTTCAGATGCATCTGACTCTCCGCCGAGGCAGCATCCCAATTTGGGCTCTTGCAGAGGTGGAAAGGACCATTACCATTATCACTGATTTATATAACACCATCACTTTGCATGCAATTTTACAAGTAACAGAACAGCAAAAGAGGTCCTTGCCTTCAGACTTACAATATAATTAAGACATGACAGAAAATGAAAAGAGCATGGAGAGGTGTGTTACCCCAAGAGGTGGGAGATGTTGCGGTCCACCCATAATGCCAGAGTCTCCTTAGAATTGAGGGAGATTATAGCTCAAAGGAGGCCTGTGAGAGGACGGTAACTGTAAACCTATTTTTTGGTTGGTGGATTTGAAAGATTTGGTTTCCCTATTTTTGCACAGAGATTTGGATTCACAAATCTCAAATCCTTGCTGAGGATTCAAGCATCTGAGGATTCAGTTGGCCCATTCCTAACAGAAACTATTTTTTCCTACACAGAAAATATTTCCAGTGCAATATTGGCTGTATTCTGCATACAAAAAAAGATTAGTGAATTTTGTGCAGGATATGTGTCATAATGTTAGTCTAATATTCTTCTTGTCTGGGCTTACTGATCGTCAGGAAACATTTTTTAAAACCACTTTTTAGATGATTTTCAAAAATTCTTTTCTTCCTTTCCCAAAATGTCCACTATACCCTGATTGCGGATATACGGCTGTGCGTGAAGTGAAGATAACATGCACAATTATGGGCAGATTGAAGCCCATCTTCCATATTCACTTCTTCTAACTAGAATTCTGAACTAGTGCATAAAATTATAGCAAATGAAGGGATTGCAAGGGCCATCTGGTCCAGCCCATGATGCCATGCAAGAAATAGAGTCCAACACCCTCCAGAGCAGGTCAGTTAAAAAAGTAGAAGAGCTAGTCCCCTTGTCCTCAGAACATGCTCATTTTTATGAGTGCTTTCATCTGTGGACTAACAAGTGCAGGGTACAGGGAGCAGTGAGATCCTGGATCCTGTCCCATTTGCATTTGTATCAGCATAAGAAATCCTCTGAAATCATCAGTGTGGCAGGTAGTTTTACTTGACCTGACCCTGGATGCCATGATGTCAAGGACAGTTTGTTATCGCTGCAAGGGAGTTCAAAGCCCAAAGTTCTCCATGGTTCCATAAACCTACATTTCTTGCCATTTTAATAGAAATCCTGTGAAGGGAACATTCAACATACAGGTGGGAACAGCTGCAGTTGCAGCTGGCAACATTTGTAAATGTGAGAGAACTGACTTCTATGAACTACATGAACTTCCATGAACTGCAGTTGCTTTGGAAGAAGCTTTGTCTGAAACACGCAGAGTAGCAAAGGTTTGTGACATGCTAGCTAGGAGTGTGCATAGTTTTACGGATGAGTTGTTCAGTGATTAGCTCGGGGGGAGAAAACACACTGTTACCCTGTTTACTGGGGGGCCCGGGAGGGACACCTAAATAACCAAACAACAACACACAATTTTGGGGAAAATTAGCTGGCGCACTCACCTAAGCTAGCGAGAGGCAGGGTAACTTAGCAGGATCTTGCAACCCAGAGTCTACAGGGTCAGGTCAGTCAAGCAACCAGATGGGTTTAAAGTAATAAAAATGATGTTTTATTGCATACAAACAAATATTAAAGACACCACAGTCACACAGTTAACTAAGAGATTAGAGACTGAATTAAGGATAGAGACTTTCAGAGGAAAATAGGTGATACGACACCTGTCTCGTCGTCCTGGACCTCGGGAGGGAAGCCGGGGGTGCAGAGAAGAAGCTCAGCTCGATTAGCTGAGGGGAGCTCGCCAAGCCAAGCAGCAGTAAGATGGGATGGAACTCAGGAACGATCTGAGGAAGGTCTCGGAATCAGGGGTTTTTATAGGGTGAGTTGGGACTGCAGGCTATGCCTTACTCGGGGAAAATAATGAGTTTTGGGTGCGAGACAATGTCTCGGAAAGGTCACAACTTTGCATGATGAAATCAGAGCTGAATCAACAATAGCGTGGCCAGTATGCAAATATGCAGCGCTTACCAGTGGACAGCACAACCTTTGTCCGGTAGCCTGCTCGGGGCAGGAAGCCTTTGTTAGTATCGCCCATATGTAATGAGGTGTTTGCCGGAGGGGTCCCTGAAGCGACGAACCAGCTGTGTCTGGCCTGCCTGGGTGGGGAATGGAATGTCCAGCACTTATCGGCCATACCTGTTTGCGTGCTTGTCCGGTGGCCTTGCAAACACGTGGAGTGGGGTGGCAGGGGAAACCCAAATGGTTTGATATCAAAATGATATCGGGTGCTATATCCGGGTGGGCCTAGACTGCAGTAACAACACCCAACCGTGAAACAGCATTGAGAGAAAAGAGGAGTGGTTGAGAAAGGCTCACCTGCCTCCAACTTGCCAGTTGCAGAGAAGACTCCTTGCTTAAGTGTCCAGCCCCTCCCGTTAGGTGGCCATTGTACTGTCGGGGTAGGTGAGGGTCCCAGGAGAGGAGGACCAGTCATGACCGACTGCGAGAGCCAGCAACTTCTTTCACTCCTCCCTCTGCCCCACCCTGTCAATGATTCCTTGGCAGGGTGATGGGAAAGAGTAAGTGGGAGGAGACTCCATCCCCATGAAGTACCTTTGAAGACTACACAGTGGTGATAGTTGTGGCAAGATGTCCTTTTGGGTCTAGAATCATCGATGTGGAAGAGACCACAGGGGCCATTGAACCCCACTCCCTGGCATGCAAGAGTACACTCAAAGTACTCTTAACAGATGACCATCCAATCTCTGTTTAAAAATGTCCAAAGAAGAATTCCATTCCCTCTAGCTACCAAGTTTGTAAAACTATTGAAAAGACGGGAGGGGGGGTTGGTCTGGCATGGCTTGCTTTTGGATGGCTAAAGGGTGTGCCTCTGCTATCACCTCAGTGGTGTGTGAGCACACAGCATGGTGTCAAGTCCCACTGGTCTCTTTCCTTTCCTTTCCTTTCCTTTCCTTTCCTTTCCTTTCCTTTCCTTTCCTTTCCTTTCCTTTCCTTTCCTTTCCTTTCCTTTCCTTTCCTTTCCTTTCCTTTCCAGGAGGCAACCCTCTCCTCTCATATGTTCTGACACCATACCAAAGGAAGTAGACTCATGAGGAGGTGGGATTCAATGCAGTCCACTGAGCAACTTAAATGCTGATTGAGCCTATCTTTGGCCAAGTTCAGGACCCAGCACTTCACACATGGGAAGCACCATTATGCACAGGGGACGGCAGCACATGGAATTATAGAATCATAGAGATGGAAGAGACCACAAGGTCCATTGAATCCAACCCCTTCCCTCAACATTTCTAAATCAATAAGGCCAGGTCCCTTTTGGAGGTTGGGAGACAACTCTATCTCCCTTCATGACGGCCTGCTGCTCCTTTCTGCTATTGGAATATACATTCCCCTTGGTACAGTTCCTCAAGGACTTTGCCTCCCCCCCCCCGACTAGGTGTACTGAAGAGCTGAAAGGAACTTCTCTCAGCAGACTTCTCGACTAAGGGTTTGTTCTGTGACTACTCATCCTGAGCTGGTCATGCAGGGGTCATCAACTTCATTCTTTGGGTGGGAGACATCGGTAGTCTCCTACAAATGGCCTTATCATAGAACAACCATCCTGGACCTGAATAATCCATGTACTCTCTGTGTATGATGTCCGTGCATTGAATCAATGACGCTGCACATGTAGTTGTGCCCTGGGAATCACTCCTGCATAATAAAAAACCCTGGCAGCCAGTTCACTCAATTCCATTTGACCTTCCTCTTCCTGAGCTTCTTGTTCTCCTTGTCACCTAGGTCTTCCTTATCCTTCTTCTCCATTTTCCTGTAAACAAGAGTGAAGCATCCACCCCCAGACTCTTCTCCGTAGTCAATTGAAGGAGGTGGTCCCCATGAGGAAGTTTCAGCTCCCCATATGTGATAACTGAATAAGGGAGAGAATCATAACCAGTACTAGGTGTAATTCAGACCAAACATGCATCTCTCCCTTGCCAGGCCTGCAGTGATGTTACCAGGCTGTACACCCCACAATTTGATATGGTAATTGGCAAAATATGAGTTAATTGGTAAAATACATTAATTGGCTTTGATATAAGATATACCCTGCTATGGCTGCATGACCAGGCTAGACAGGAGGAAAAGACTGACTAAATGCTTGCATTGTGAAATTAGGTCAGAAACCCCTTCTAGGTGTAGCCAGATCATTGTCAGGAAATCACCAGGTATCTCCAAAATAATAGGCTTAACAATTCTGCCTCTTGGACAATAGCACCTGGGAAGTTCCCACCAAACTGCTGATTGTCTGAACCTGCAAATCTCTCCATTATCTCAACACCTGTCCAACCATTACGGCATTATCATGATGTCCATCAGCCCTTTGTCATCTAATGTTCAGATCACCAACCCATCCTGGACTTCAGTGTCTGTGATGAACGAATGAGTTCCAGAAGGGAAAAGCACGGTCCTGAACCAGACTGAAATGGCCGCGTGCAGTGCATTGTTGGAAGGAGGGGTTTGGATTGTGAAGCGAGGATTCCTTGAACTGTGAAATTGAGAACACACGGAATGCTAATTTGGCTTGAGAAGAAAGTTTGCAAAACAATAAGGACTTGGCACCAACAGAATGTACTCTTGAGATGCACAGATCCAGAAGTGTGGCTTCCTTAATTGCCATATGATGTTGCCTACAATGCATATCTTCTTTGATTGTCTTTATGTTTCATCCACCTTCACGAATTCACGATATTCAACAGTGATCAATACCTTTAAAAAGAAAACAGTTAAGTTCTTATGTGTAAAGGCAGAAGAAAACGAGGAGCCTTTGCCTGGCACACCCTCAGACAGGCCAGCGGTGATGTATTTCTGACCCTACCCTACCCTGCATGGCCAAGAACCACTGAGGCATTTGATACATTTCCTGACAACATGATATATGACCAATTCTTCTGCAAGCAACCTTTTATTAGTAAGGTACAAGATGATATGAACTATTCTTTTAATTGCTTGATTGCCTTTATGCAATGGAAGTACTTGGAACCATAGCAACCAGCAAAACATGTCCTTTTCCTCAAGAAGTGGGGAATATAACTATAAAGAGGGGAAGATTTTCGACTCACTTTCATGACCCTTGGCTGCAGCAGAGGGCATCCATACCTTCGAGGACATCTGGCCAACGTTCGGCGAAGGACCGGCTTGTGAGTATGTAGAATGAATGTGAAATGTGAAATGTGAATGTGTGAGTGAAAGAAAGCTCTTGATACGGAAATGTGATTTTTGTATTTCATGTCTTAATAAATGTTACATGCATAGTGGTTAAACCCAGATCTGGTTTCCTATGTGTCTTCTGTTGGGATCCTATAGTCTAGGGTGGCTGAATTTCTCTCTGGGTCAAACGTACCAACAATCTCGGTCCATGACATGTCCACTGAGGAATCCATTGTTTACTCACCCAGAAAGCTATCCACACCCATACCCTCCAGGTAGACATTGGGTTTGAAAAGCCCCAGTTTTAGCCAGTTAGAAATAGCACAGTGCTTGCTGGCCACCACACTGTCACTCCAATTTTCAGTTGTGTACTGTTCGTAGACACAAGTCTAAGCCACATTGCTGTTTCTTCACTGCTCTCCGAGACCGGTAAATATTATCCACTACATCCTGAATCTTGCCATCCAAAAAACTTTCCTCTCCTTTTCCTTTGGTTAGCCTTGTGTGAGTGAGTGAGTGAGTGGCTGTTTGGATCTTGTGTGCCTGTAATCAATTCCTCCAATAAAACAGATTTGAACTTACTTCTGAGCCTCTGGCTGGTTCTTTCCTACAAAGACCCTGTAAACATTGGTGGAAAAATCTTCTTAGGTTACCCCCCTTTTGCAGGCCTCCTGATTTTGAATGAATTATTCCCACCTTCGCATGGAGGTACTGGCACCGCAGGCGGTCCCCTGAGTTACCCATGTTTTGGTGTAGCAGTGAAGTGGGAAGTGTAACTATAAGCCGTGGTGCCCATTGGGGTGGAGCCCACACCGAGGGGGCTGGGTAGAGGCATAGCGCCAGGCATCCTGGAGGGTCAGCTGGGGCCTTGTAAGCTAGACTGACCAAGTGTCACTTGGATGCCTCAGGGCCAACTGTAACCCTCACAGATGTCCAGATTTGTCAGCTGCATCTCCTGTTGTCACCTGGGCTGCCACAGTTTCTGGCTGTTCACTGATATCACTTTCAGACACAGTCTTGCCACACTCCCTAATCACGCCTATGCAGCCTCTTTGCTTCTCTCTGAAATCAAGACCACTCATTAGTGATCTTCTTCCCCTTGGGTGCCCTAGCTGATCTCCTAGGGGTGAGGATGTCTGTCTAGGGTGAAACTCTGACTTCTCCATACCCTTGACCATAGCCGTTACGGTTTCTAAGATCACCCCATCCCTCTTGGCCTCAGAAGAGGAAGGCAATTGCACAGGCAGGTGCTTAGGCGGCTGCTTCTTTGCAGGCTCTTTGCCCTTTGAACCACCAACACCTTTCCTTGGGGCCATCACGTTGGTGAATACATGGGTCCTAACTGAATGCTACCACAGTGAGGTTTCAACCCTCCTGCCCTTGGATTGACTGGGAACAGGGGAGGGAGGCATGTGGGCTATGAGGCAGAAGGGTGCTGCTGGTCAAGGCTGACAACAGTGGCAGGGCAAGGGCAGCCACCTACAAACCCAGGCTTTCTTAGGCCTTAACACCTAGGAAGCTTGTGGCTACTCGGCTTAGCTGCCCTGACTGGGGAGAGGGGGTGCCACCAGGCCTGAAGCTATGGTGGCTGCAGGCTGAGAACTGGAACTGGCAGAGGCCTCAGCCTCTTCAAGGCGTCAAGGCCAAGTGAGGCCTGTAGGCCGGAAAGGGTGAGCCCCTGCATGGTAACAACCTTCCTCCCATCCTCACATTCTGTACTTTAGCTGAGTGGGCATCCTAGCCAATACAAGGCCTCATGAAGAGAGGGCGTACCACCAAGCTGAAAGGCCTGAAAATGAATGAGGTTTGGGCAAAAGGCATAGCTTGAGTCCCATGCTATGAGAGGGAGGGGAAAAAAGGGTTGCATGGACATGCCGCATCCTGTGCTGCACATGGCCTGTATCAAGTTGAACAAAGGCTCACAACTGAAACTTGGTGTCAGGGATGGATGGGAGCAAGAAGGGCTGAAACAGGCCATGCAGACATGTAACTGATGCACTGCAGCTTGTGCTGCACCTGGGCTACACCAGACCACAAAAACACCCACTATCAAACTCAGTGACTAGAAGAGATGGACAGAGAGTGGGGTAGGGCAAGCCAGTGAATTGACTGGGACAACAGGGTGGCCCAGCACCATGTGCTACGTCTCTCCATTGGACCACAGGCTAAGCCACGAGCCAAATGGGCCAGATCCTCCAGCGTCTCCCTGCTCCCTAAAACCCATGCGGGTGATAATCTCCTGAGCCCTTTCCCACCAGTAACCTTCCATCTCATCGGGCAACTGCTGGCAGCTGAGTAGCACCACGGCATGGGCCTGTAGGCCCTGCCACTCCATGATCAAATTCCACCTGCCACTTGGCTACTTAGATTGTGCTGCTGACTCTTTCTTTGACTGCTGGGCCAAGAAGTAACCCTGCCAGGTCTTAGCCTTGAAGGTACAAAGAGGACGAGCTGGGGATGGAAGAGCCTTAACTAACCCCTGACTTTACTCCATGCTCTCCAGCACAGCACTGGGTACTATGATGCTGTTTAGCTTGGCCTCTCTTTCCCAGGTTGCCAGAAAATTCTTTTCCTCTCCCACATGGCTATCCCACACAGAGGGAGACAGTTTTCCTGAAAGCTGTTCAGTTTTCTGGGCAAAGTGCATGGCTTCTGAGAAAATCTACACCTTTTCCCATCACTGGAAGAGGGGAAATGAGAACCCCAAAGCTATGGGATAAAAAACTGTTTCTTTTTTCCCAACATCCACCATGACTCAGAAAAAAATGAGATTTAACATCCTTAGCTTACCATCCACACTCTACTACTCCATCCCAAACAAATATACACTCTGTGTATGTGTCCACAAGTCCACAAATGCACAAATGCATAAAAATGTACAAATAATGCCCCATGCATCTGGTGAATGGTCTTGCCATCATAAATTTAGTCAAGTAGCATGGCTGCCCCTCTCCCACCCATTGGAAATGAGTGCTGGAGTGTTTACATTATATTTATACAAGCCTAAAACAAATACAAAAGAGAACACAGAGTGAAGTGTGGAAACATCCTTTTCCAGATGATGACTGATAAATGTGATTACTTAACAATTAACATAATTTTTTCAGAAAAAAGCAAACAAAACAAAGATGGTATACCTTTGCAGTATATAAAGTTCAGGCAATGGAGTACAATTAACTCATCTTCTCTGTCCAATAATTCATAACCAATCCTGCCATTTACTTCAGGCTACTGGGAGGGAACAGATTAGCATGGCTGCTTCATTCACACTACCTTAGGAAACTTTATTGTGCTTCTTCAAGTCTGTTCCAACTTAACAGTGATTCCAAGGCAAACTGGTCACAGTTTTATCTTGACCAGATTTGTTCAGTGGGAGTGTTCCATTGTCTTCCTCTAAGACAGTGGTTCTCAACCTGTGGGTCCCCAGATGTTTTTGGACTTCAGCTCCCAGAAGCCCTGAGTATTGACCATAGTGGTTGGGGCTTCTGGGAGCTGAAGTCTACAAACATCTGGGGACCCACAGGTTGAGAACCACTGCTCTAAGACTTGCCCAATCAACAGCTCTTGGGCCCTTTTCACATGGCATTTACCATGCGAAAGGGCTTCCGGAGCATTGCACGATTGTGAGAAGCATTTCAGATGGCATCCTCACAATCACGTGATCAATCATGCACTATTTCATTTTCAGCTTGCAGCCCAAAATAGTGCACAATTGCACATTGCTCCAGGACCCCCACATGCATTTACCTTGTGTGTGGAGCTCTGGAGCAATGGCTCTCATGCTTCCTCCCCCAGCACAGCCTGGGAAAATATCCGGCTGTGCTGCAGAAGGAAGAGGCGGAGCCCTCATGTTGCCTGCCAGCCGGCAGGCAACTCCTGCACAGCTGAAGCAGCAGGGAAGTGAAAGCCTCTCACAAGAGGCTGCTCGTGTGATCCCCACACCCTGGCGTCGGACAAAGGTAAGGTACGAAAAGGGCCTTGATCAACAAGGTAGTTATGCTACAGGTTTCATGCTCATCCCTCTTCTCCTCAAATGCACTTGCTAATCAATAGCTCTTGATCACCAACTTCCCCTCTCTCCATGCCCCTCCTCTTCCTTTACTATGGCAGTCCCAGTGGGCATAGAAGTCAATGTAGTTTGAGTGCTGGACCAGGACCTGAGTCCTCAAAAACAGTGGTCCAAAGAAAGGGAGTGGTTGAGCCAAGGGCAAAGGGCCTGCCAAGAAGCAGCCACCCACAACTTACCACCAATTAAATTGTCCTCATCATCAGATAGTGATGGTGAGAGTGTTATCCTAGAAGCAATCTTGGTCTCATTGAAAGCATATGAGAAGTTACAGACCTCTTAAAGGCAGTTGTCCCCAACCCCTAGGAAGGCATCCAGAGCATCAAAATGGAAGTGTCTCACTAAGGAAATTCTAACTTGCTTAGATACATTAGAGCGGCAGATATCAGAGACACTGGAGTTAGGGCAACTGTAGATGAAGAAGACATGGTGCCAGCAGTCACAGTGCATCCTCAGAAAGACTACAAGGACAAGGACCTTGAGGTGAGGCTTCTGAGTACAGCAGTACTAGTACATACACAGGTTACACTTGGGGGCATGGACATCACCTTTGTGTCACACTAGTACACAAGGGCAGTGTACTTCTCCTATGGTTCTGGACCTTCTGCTGATTCATCAGGTGATAGGTCATGCCCTTGCCCCCAGTCACCCCTGTGACTAAGTTACCTATGAAGGGTGGCTTCTCAAGCCTTACAAGGGGTCAACTTAGGCATGTCAGGTGCCTCATCTTGTGCAGGGTACACAAGACATCGCCTATTCAGCAACACTATAGCCCTTCCACATGGCATTTTCCATGCGAAAGGGCACCTGGAGAGTAGTGCGATTGTGTGGAGCAATCTGCATGATGCACTCACAGTCATGTGACGCTCCAGGGGCTGGCAGGCACCGATCACGCACCTTTTCATTTTCAGATAGAAGCCAAAAATGGTGCGCAATCGCATATTGCTCCTGGGCCCTGCACACACTTACCTGGTGTGCAGAACCTCCGGAGCCATGCTGGTCATGCTTCCTGCCCCAGCGCAGCCTGGGGCTCTCATGCGAGCCAGCAGCTTGTGCGGAGCCGAAGGACCTCGAACGCGAGAGCCTCTCGCCAAAGGCTGCTTGTGCAGTCCCTGCATCCCAGCGCCAGAAGAAGGAAACGTGCAGAAAGGGCCTTTATGGGGAGATAACTCTTCCCTTAGGACAGTGGTTCTCAACCTGTGGGTCCCCAGATGTTTGTGGACTTCAGCTCCCAGAAGCCCTGAGCATTGACCATAGTGGCTGGGGCTTCTGGGAGCTGAAGTCCACGAACATCTGGGGACCCACAGGTTGAGAACCACTGCCTTAGGAGATTACCTTCTCCAGTAAAATAGAGATCAGACACTGAAGGGAAGATACATGGATCTATTCTTGCTACTTCACAGAGAATTAGAGAAAAAAAGATAAGGAGGAACTTATTGAGGAGAAGGAGAAGCTCAGGTAAAGAAAGGTAGAGAGAAATCTGGTCTAATTGGTTGTCAGGTTTTGTTTTGTTTTTCCAATTATGCTGCAGTAGTTGCCAAGGCACAGCCAATGCACTGAGCATTGTTGATACAATACATGAATATAATTTACAGGGCAAACATAGGTTACTCAGCTTGGCTTTTATATGATGAGGGCTTCAATATGAGGGTAGCCATATGAATGGGGATGGAAGAAAAGAAAAAAGGAAAGAAAGAGCGATAAGAAATCAAAAGTATAAAAAGGAATCAGGAACTCAACAAGAAAAAGAACAAGAAAGAAGAGAGGATGTTATAAATCTATCGGATCAGGAAGAGGACTCAACAATAGACGAAGAAGAATTATTAGTGGAGACATCAGAGTAAGAGAGAAGGAAGGGAAAAAAAAGAGAAACCCAAGATGAAAATAATAATGTGGAATGTTCATGGCATAAATTCACAACATAAAAGAAGACAAATTTTTCACCAGCTGGAGAAATTAAAAGGGGAAATCATATGTTTACAGGAAACCCACATAGATAAGAAAAGTGAGAAATAATTGAAGATCAAAAAATTAGGAGAATGTTATATGACACTGTATGAAAAGAAAAAAAGAAGAGTGGCTGTGTGTGTTCACAAAAAGATCCCAGCAAAATTAATATTCAAAGATGAAGAAGGAAGGATTACTGGGAGAGAGATACAGATAAATAAAAAGAAAATTCTATTTGTGGGAATATATGCACCAAATGAAAAGAAGGAGGAATTTTATAAAAATTAAGATGACCTGATTCCAGAATACGAATACGAGAACTTGATCTTGGCTGGAGATTGGAATGGGGTACTGGATACAGAAAAAGATAAACAGACAAGCAAGAAAAATAAAAAGAAAGACCAAGGGAGATTGCCGAAGATTTTTTTTTAAATGATACAAAATTTAACAATAGTTGATTCTTGGAGACTTCTTCACCTGATGGAAAAAGATTATACATTCTTCTCGGATACACATCAAACATTATCGAGAATAGACATGATCCTAGTGTCTAAGAATTTATTAAAAGAAATCAAAAAAGCAGAAATACTCCCAAAAATTTCATCAGACCACAACCCAGTAACTTTGATTTTTAAGGATATGAAAAAACAGTTTAACTGGAGATTGAATGATAACCTCCTAAAAGATGAAGAAATTCTAAAAAAGGCGAAGGAAAATTTGAAATTCTTTTTCCAAAAAAACACTAAAGAGGGGACTAAAATGAGTACAATATAGGATACAAACAAAGCAGTAATGCGAGGTTTCTTCCTACAGCAACAACATTTACAGAAAAAGAAAAAAGAGGAAAAATTTAGAAATTTGTCATTGCAGCTGCAAAACAAACAAACAAGAAGAACTAAAGGGAAACACAGATAAGAAAAGAATAAATTATGAAATAAAAATAATTCAAAAAGATATATCTCAATTAACAATGGAAGAGATAGAAAGCAAATTGAAATATTTAAAGTGTTATCACTTTGAATACGCTAATAAAATTGGGAAGTGGCTTTCATATAGATTGAAGAAAAAGAGGGAGAAGAATATAATTACAGGAATAAAAGAGGGGAAAAATGTAATTACAGACCAAGAGAAAATTATGCAGATATTCATATAGTATTATGAAAAGTTATTGACAGGAAAAGAGATAACCCATCAACAAAAAAATGGAATAGAGAGTTATTTAAAAAAGCAAAAAATAAAGAAGATCTCGGAGGAACATCATAAATATTTGAATTCCCCAATCACCATGAGTGAAGTTACAGAAGCATTCAAAGAACTAATAGAGGGAAAATCTCCAGGACCAGATGGATTTATGGTAACATATTATAAAAAATTACAAAATGAATTGACAACACCATACCATCAGATGATAGAGGTATTATTATTAGAAGAAAGACCAAATACATGGGGAGACTCAAATATCATTTTGATTCCCAAGGAAGGGAAGGATACTAAAGATGTGAGAAACTATAGACCGATAGCATTATTAAATATCGATTATAAAATATTCACATCAATATTAAGTAGAAGATTGAAAAGGATACTCCAAGATTATATTCAGGACGACCAAACAGGTTTTTTTACCAGGTAGAAATCTCAAACAAAACATAAAAACGGTACTAAATTGCATAGAATATTATGATAAAAACCCTGGAAAAAAAAAATTGCATGGGATTTCTCGATACAGAGAAGGCCTTTGACAACATCTCTTGGGAATTTATGAAAAATAGTATGGAAGAATATGGCTGTGGAGGAAAGTTCAAAGATTGGATAGATGTTATTTACAAAGATCAAAAGGCAAATTTGATGATCAATGGGGAAAGATCTAGATATTTTAAGATTTCTAAGGGGGTGAGACAAGGATGCCCACTCTCGCCACTCATATTTATTATGAAATTGGAAATATTGAATAATAAATTCAGAGAATCAAATCAGATAAGAAGGGTAAAGATAAAGAGGAACGAACACAAAATAAGAGCTTTTGCAGACGACACGGTGGTATTTTTAGAAGAACCAAAGGAAACGCTGCCTAATTTGCTAGAAGAATTGAAAGAATATGGACAAGTAGCTGGCCTCAAGATAAATAAGAATAAATCATCATTATTAACAATGAATATGACTAAAAAAGAAGAGGAAGAGCTGAAAGAATACTCTGGATTTAATATTGAGAAAAAGGTTAGGTATTTGGGTATCTACATTACAAAGAAAAATTTGGAATTTTATGATAACAACTATCAAAAAACTTGGAATCAAATTAAAACAGATTTACAGAAATGGAATAAACTGGATCTTTCATTATTAGGACGGATAAACACTATAAAGATGACGATACTTCCAAAGATCATGTTACTGTTCCAAAATCTTCTAATAATTAATAATATAAAACCATTTGCAAGCTGGAATAAAGAAATTTCAAAATTCGTTTGGGCAGGGAAGAAACCAAGAATAAAAATGAAAGTGCTTCAGGATAGCAAAGAGAGAGGAGGATTCGGACTACCACATCTAGAAGTATATTATCAAACATGCTGTCTAGAATGGATAAAAGAATGGATACAACTGAAAAATCACAAATTACTGGAATTGGAAGGATTTAATGTAAATTTTGGATGGCATGGATACTTATGTTACAATAAGGCAGAGAAAGATAGAGAATTTAGAGATCATTACATTAGGAGAGCCTTGATGAGAACGTGGCAGATGATTAACAAGAAATTCTACAGTAAATTACCGATGTGGACATCACCCCAAGAAGATTTCAGAATAACAGAACCAGAACAAGGAGGAACATTAAGATATACAGATTTAATAAGATGGGAAGGAAGAACACTGGTGATACAGACTAGAGAAGAATTAAAAGAGCAGAACATTGCAATGAATTGGTTTCCTTATCGACAAATAAAAGAAAGGTATAAAATGGATTTAAAAATCATAGGATGGGATTGGGAAAAGAACAAATTGGATGAAATTTTAATGAAAAACAAGAAAAAAACAATTTCAAAAATTTATAACATTTTATTGGAAAGAGAACTGGAACAGGGATGGACCAAGGATTACATGATAAAATGGGTGCAAAATATTGGCCACAATATAGAGCTGGAAAAATGGGAAAAAGTATGGAATGAAGATATAAAATTTACGCAAAGCTTGATGTTAAGAGAAAACTTCTATAAATCAATGCATCGATGGTATATGACTCCCCAGAAATTAATGAAAATAACAAGAAAAGGAAATGGGCAATGCTGGAAATGTGGAAAAACAACGGGAACCTACTTTCATACATGGTGGCTATGCCCTGCAGTAAAAAAATATTAGAAAAAGATTCATGACAGTATAACCAAGCTACTAGAAGTGAAATTTGAGATTACTCTGGAGATATATTTTTTAAATATGATTGAAGAGAAAAGTCAAATGAAGAGTAAAAGAAAAATATTGTTAAATCTAATAACAGCAACAATGTTGAATTACACAAAATACTGGAAAGAAGAAAAAGACCCCCCCCCCATGAAGAATAGAAAATAAAAGTGATGGACATTATTGAAATGGAAAAACTATCCAACAACATGAAAGGTAACTCAATTCAACAATTTGAAAAGCAGTGGAAAGAAATTATTAGATGAGTGAAGGAGAAATGAGAAGAAGGTAAAGAATAGAAGAAAGGAATGCAAAAGGTAACATTTACAGTAAGGAGGGAATATAGGGGGAAGAAAAAAATAATTAAGGTAGAATACAACAACAAAAAGATTTCACATGAAGAAGGTTTAGTATAAGAAAGAAAATAAAGAGTTTGGAGTGGAGAAAACGCGGAATAAGGAAAGGAAGAAGTGGGAGAGGGTAGAGAGGGACAGAAGGGGAAGGTCGGGAGGGAGGGGAAGTGTATATACAAGGGGAAGGGAAGGGGAGGGGAGGGAAGGGGAAGATAGGGAGGGAGGGAGAAAGAGAGGCTGAATACATAAAATAATAAGAATACTCAATAATAAGGTCAGGAAAGAACAGAACAGAGGACTTAAGTAAGAATGATGTACAATATGAAACAAGGTAAATTATATGTATGGTGTATAAACTCCTTGTCTTTATAAAAAAATATTTTAATAAAGATGTTTTCAGCTTTCTGAAAGGTCTGGCCCCTGGGTTGGGGGGTGCAAAGCCGGGAGGTACTGGCACTCCAGCGGCCGTGGCAGCTTGATCTCTGGCTGGTGTTCTTCCGATTTGTGGTGCCATCAATTTCCAGCCGCGAAGTAGAGCTTTCAGTTGAAAAATTTCATCTTTTTGTCTGTCCGCTTCTTCTTTGGCACGGAGTTCTTCCAGCAGGTCCAAGTCACGTACTGATGAGTCCCATCTAGTAGCTCGGTGGAGGTGGTGGCAGCTGCTGGCAGGTCTCTCTCCCCAGGCCCAGGTCTGCCCTCCAGTCGGGGTATTTTCAGGAAGGGAGAGTCGGACCTTAGGCTTAACATCCACAGCCCGTCCACACCTGGTTTCTTCTCTGTCAGGTTGTTCTTCACCCGTGGGGCAGGGGATCTCTTCCTCCTCCTCACTTATTTGGTGCATTTTGGTAGTTTGCTAGTGTTTGAATCAGTCTGTCAGGAACTGATTCAAACACACAGAAATAACCATGCGAAGCAAGCTTTATTTTTGAGCATGAACAGAGTATAATGACTGCAGTGATTCAAACTGAGGAAATTTCCAGAGACAGTAAGTTATAATGTTCCCCTCATTCCCACAAAGCCAATTACAGATGACCTTGCTTCTCTAGCCTCTGAGCTGTTACCAGGTAACTATCTGGTGGGAACTCTGGATGGTTTCTTAACAGTGCTTTTAGGAATGTTGCTACAATGTGCAGCTGCAGGCAAAGCTATCCAACTGCTTAGACTACATGTTACAAGCAACTTAACTACTACATAGCCCATCCATAATACTTTCCCAAACTAATTACGGAGGGAACCCCGACACAGCTAATTACGGAGGGAACCCCGACACATTTGGCTTTGGGCTGTATTTTGGTGGACAATGGTGTATCCACTTTGAGCAGCAGAATGGCACAGGACAGGTGTCACAAAGGATTAGATATTCTTAGAGTTTTGCTTTTCCTCATTCTGGTGGCAGCTCAGATGGGGTGGATGAGTTAGGTAACACCTCCGTCCATTTCTGGCATGATAATATGGCCACAGTAGGGGTAACTAATTCCCTCACATCTAAGTCCCCCAGAGTTATGAGGCTAGTCAGGGCCTTCATTTTGCAATGCCTCCCTCATAATATATTGTTCATGGTGCTCCATGTGACCTGGGTGGACAACAGCATAGCTGATGCTCTGTCCTGCATACAAATGGAGTGCTTCAGAGAGTTAGCCCCAGATGCAGCTGCTACATCAGAGCTCGTGCTGGCAGACCTCTGGATGCTTGGAAGGGAGAGGTAGCAAATGTGACTGGCATGTAGGTGGCATCAAGAAAAGCGACAACAGGGGTTGGTAGGTTCTTAATTACTAGTCTGAAAACAAAAACAGAGAAAGAAACATTCAATACCACCACAGCTTCCTTCAACTTGTTGCCATCCAGATCCTTATCTGCACCTATCCGCACCATAATAATGGCACCCACATACTCAATTGAAACACAAGGGTGTTTGATCTGCCAGATTCAGTGGATTATGGATGTTCTTTCTGGAGGGGCACAAGTGGGTCTCCTGGCTCTATCCCAGACCTCCATACGTTCACTTCAACTGCTGCATGGGGGTAGAGACTCAGTCTAGGGCCTAGAAGGGCTAAGATGGCTGCCTCTTTGCTCTCCTACCACTGAGAGGTAAAAACATTTCTGCCCTGTTTTAGGCTGGGAAGCACCCCAAGAAACAGTCAGTAAGAACTGGCAGGGTAAAACCAAGCCAGTCTCAGAGCTTACACAGAGTTAAAATTGGAAGCAGAGGCATGGCCCAGGCAGTAATGGCTTTGGCTGAGCTAAGTTATAGCCAGGAGTAAATCTGCCCTTTTGGCCCCATTAGCTCAGTGTTTTCCATTGAGTCTTCTTCCATTTCTGACTCTTCACTCTTGGCATTTTGATTCACCACCAGGACAAAATGCCACTGTCTCCTTCTCCCCCTCCTGGTCTGCAGTGGCTGCCTGGGATGGACTTGGCTCTGCTTCTGCTAGTAGCAGGATGGGACTGGCAGCGTCCTCTTGGTCCAACTGGAGACCATCAGCCTGGTTCTTCACTTCCTCTTCTTCATCCAAAGAGGCCTCCTCCAGGTAGGACATAGCAATTCCTGTTCCATTGGGCTTTTAGAAATTTAGTCAAATATGAACAAGATGTGTTGGACTTGCAATCTCTAAGAATATAAAATAACTTTTTTAAATGTCTGAGTAGATCTTTTTCTTCAGCACAGTTCCACCTGCCTCAGGCCTCATGGCAGGGCCTTCAGCAGATCACAGATGGAAACCAGGGCACATGTGGCCAAGTGTTAGCAGAGTGGAAGTCAAGCTCCCTCAACCATTATCAATTAATAGTGCATTAAATGGTCAAGTGCACAAAATTGATCAAGGCAGTTATTGTGTCTCAGCCCTCCCAGGAAGAATATGGGCAGGATGCCATCTGTCTTGTGACTCTTACTTGGGAGTAAGGCTCTTTCCGCACAAGGCGAGTGAATTGCTCCGTGCTGTTACTTACCAGTTCTTCTTGCGTCCGAAGTAACACAGACTTTCCCTTGAGCCCTTCCGCAGGGCTCCTCCATTAGTTCAGGGCGAACCGGAGCAGTGTGAGGACTTTAGATCCGCACTGCTCTGTCTGAAATGTGCATTGGTGCGAGCCTGCACATCTGCACAGGTAAGTAGGAACGCAATGGCGCACTCCAGAAAATTGAAAGACCGGATTTTTCCAGTCTTTACTTAGTGCACTGGAGGACCACTTGGGGGCGGTTTAGATCGGACTAAGGTGCGGAACTAAATTAAATAGTCTATGCCAGGATGCCTTGGTCTGTTTTAACATCCACGTGCGGAAAGGGCCTAAGTGGCACTGCACATCTAAGGAGGGCACGTCTAAGGAGACACAGCGCTTGTGAGAGTCTTCTTGCTTCATGGCGGCTGAATGATAATGGGTAGTTGAATAATTGGCTCCCCTCTTGACTGCTCTCAGGGACTGTGACAGTGGTTTTGTTGGCCAGGTTGGAGGTTCCCACTCACAGGCAGAATGGACTGTCTTGTACTTGGAAACATCTATACTTCGTAGTTGTTTCACTGAGCCCAGGATGGTACTACATCCTGGAGCAGAAGGAAAGGGGAACGTGATCTTGCAGCTGCCTTTTTTACTTTTTGTGCTGAAGGAAAACCTGAATACAAAGGTCCACAAAACCATTCTAACCCTGAATCATCCTTGAACATCCATTTCCTACAATATTTGCATGTATTCTACATAAAATATGGAGCCCATTTCTCTGAATACATTTTTTTTCCCTTAGGCATAGTGATAGCTTGATCAATCAACCCAGAAGTGATTTTTAACTGGAACAAATTCCTAACATCATCAGGAAGGCAGAACCATAGGGATTCCAGGAAAAGTTTGTATGGTACAAAAGGTTTATATTAACAGGAAATCCAGAGATACTCCTCCTCCTCCTGGACTGTTTACACATTTTCGTTCATTTTTGGTTAGCATGGGTGGGACTTCTCCCAGCAAAAAAGTTCACATTTGGCAAGACCAGCAAGAGACTCTTTGCTGTTTGAAAAGTCTTTTTTACTGCATAAGCTTTTTTTTCTTTTTTTTAAAAAAGAACTATATCTGATTTTTCTATTTAGATCTGAATTATGCTTCTGCTTGTGTAGAAACTGGTATTACCTTGGGATTGGACTGGCTTTTCCCTCCAATAGTGGAAGGGTGTTACCCAATTTACTGGGGGTCCCGGGAAGGACACCTAAATGTGTTCAACTATAGGGCGGAAAATTAGCTCTGAGCACTGCTTTAGCGTTATGAGAGGCAGGGTAACTTAGCAGGATCTTGTAACCCAGTGTTTACGGGGTCAGGCCAAGCCAAGGAGCACACCAAGTTTAAGAATAATTGAGATTTTATTAAGTACAGACAAACAATGCGTGCAACACACTCACACAAGTAGCTAAGGAAAATAAAGGTTGGAGTGGTTTAGAGGGATTTTGAGAGGGATTGTTGAATTGGGTGATACTACACCTGTCCTGAAGCTTGAGTTATAGAATCATAGAATCATAGAAATGTAGAGTTGGAAGAGACCACAAGGGCCATCCAGTCCAACCCCCTGCCATGCAGGAAAACCCTCAAAGCACTCCCGACAAGTGGCCATCCAGGCTCCGCTTAAAAACCTCCAAAGAAGGAGACTCCACCACACTCTGTGGCAGCACATTCCACTGTCGGACAGCCCTGACTGTCAGGAAATTCCTCCTGAGGTTCAGGCGGAATCTCCCCTCCTGCAGCTTGCATCCATTGCTCCTTGTCCTGGTCTCAAGAGCAGGAGAAAACAAGCCCACTCCCTCCTCGACATGACATCCCTTCAAATATTTAAACATGGCTATCATGTCCCCTCTCAACCTTCTCTTCTGCAGACTAAACATACCCAGCTCTCTAAGTCTGTCCTCATAGGGCATGGCTTCCAGACCCCTCACCATTTTGGTTGCCCTCCTCTGGACCTGCTCCAGTTTATCCATATCCTTCTTGAATTGGGGTGCCCAGAACTGGACACAGGATTCAAGATGAGGTCTAACCAATGCAGAATAGAGTGGTACCAATACCTCCCTCGATCTAGACACCATACTCCTATTGATGCAACCAAGAATTGCGTTGGCCTTCTTGGCTGCCGCATCACACTGCTGACTCATGTTCAGCTTGTGGTCTATGAAGACTCCTAGATCCCTTTCACACGTACTGTTAGCCAGCCACGTGTCCCCCATCCTATATTTCTGCATACCATTTTTTCTGCCTAAGTGTAGGACCTTACATTTCTCTCTGTTGAAATTCATTTTGTTAGCCTTGACCCAGCTCTCCAATCTGTCCAGGTCCTTTTGAATTTTGATCCTGTCATCAGGCGTATTAGCAACCCCTCCCAATTTGGTGTCATCTGCAAATTTGATCAGCGTGCCCTCTATTCCTTCATCCAAGTCATTAATGAAGATATTGAACAGCACCGGGCCCAGGACAGAACCCTGTGGCACCCCGCTAGTCACTTCTCTCCAGGATGAGAATCTGCCATTGGAGACCACCCTTTGGGTACGGTCAGTCAACCAGTTACAAATCCACCTGACAGTAGCCCTGTCCAGTCCACATCTTACTAGCTTCTTTGCAAGAATGTCATGGGGAACTTTGTCAAAGGCCTTACTGAAATCAAGATATACTATGTCCACGGCATTCCCTTCATCTATCAAGCAAGTAACTCTATCATAAAAAGAGATCAGATTAGTCTGGCATGACCTATTTTTGAGAAATCCATGTTGACTTTTCGTAATTACGGCATTGTTTTCTAAGTGATTAGAAACTGACTGTTTGATGATCCGCTCCAGGATCTTTCCAGGTACTGATGTCAGGCTGACTGGGCGATAATTATTTGGGTCCTCTTTTTTTCCCTTCTTGAAGATGGGGACAACATTTGCCCTCCTCCAGTCTGCCGGAACTTCTCCGGTCCGCCAAGAGTTTTCAAAGATTATAGCAAGAGGTTCCGCAATGACCTCTGCTAGTTCTTTTAAAATCCTAGGATGCAATTCATCTGGCCCTGGAGACTTGAATTCATCCAGTGTGGCCAGGTATTCCTGTACTACCTCTCTATCTATTCTGTGCTGCATTTCCCCCACTTCCTCACCTGCTCCCCAACCGCCAGGTTGAGTGTTTTTATCCTTTTGGGAAAAAACTGAGGCGAAGAAGGTGTTGAGGAGTTCTGCCTTTTTCTTCCTCCTGTTATTAATTCACCATCTTCCTTGCGCAGTGACCCTATCGTCTCCTTCTTTTTCCTTTTGCTGCGGACGTATTTAAAAAAGCCCTTTTTATTGTTTTTAATGTCTCTGGCCAGCCTAAGTTCGTTCTGTGCTTTAGCCTTTCTGACCTTCTCCCTACATCTCCTGGCTACTTGCTTATAATCTTCTTTGGTGATTTCCCCCTTCTTCCATTTCCTGTACATGTTTTTCTTAATACTTAGCTCAGCTGAGAGCTCTTTAGTCAACCATTCCGGTTTGTTCAGATGCCTTCCATTTTTCCTCCTTAATGGCACAGTTTTAGCCTGTGCCTTCAGTACCTCCCTTTTAAAGAACTCCCATGCATCCTGAACTCCTTTCTCATTGACTATTCTTGACCACGGGATTTCAGCCAGCAGCTCCTTCAGTTTACAGAAGTCTGCTTTTTTAAAATCTAAGACGAATGCCTGGCTACACTTGCCTTCTCTTCCCCACTGAATGCCAAATTCTAGTAGGGCATGGTCACTCTCTCCTAAAGATCCAACCAGTTCTACGTCATTAACAAGGTCTTCCCTGTTGGTCAGGATCAAGTCCAGAATATTTGATCCCCTTGTCGCCTCTTCCACCTTCTGGACCATGAAATTGTCTGCAAGACAAGCAAGAAACTTGCTGGACCTTGCCGCCTTTGCAGAGTTTGACTGCCAACATATATCCGCGTAGTTGAAATCTCCCATTATTACTGTATCTCTCCTTTTTGAATGTGCAGTCATTTGGTCTACGAAAGCGCCATCGAGGTCCTCAGTCTGGCTTGGAGGTCTGTAGTAAACCCCCACTATAATATCCCTATTGTTTCTCGCTCCCTTAATTCTTACCCAGATGCTCTCGACCTGGCTTCCGGTGTTCAAGTCATGGATCTCTTCACAGGTGAAAACATCCTTGACATATAAGGCTACTCCTCCTCCTTTCTTATTTGGTCTATTTCTATAAAATAGGCTATACCCCTCTATTCCTACATTCCAATCGTGAGACTCATCCCACCAGGTCTCAGTGATGCCTATCAAATCGTATTTATTTTGTTGTACTAGGAGTTCGAATTCATCTTGTTTGTTTCCCATACTCCGGGCATTAGTTTAGAGACACTTAAGTCCCCATGCCCTTCCTGCAAGTCCCATAGCATTGTTTCCACCCCTCCCACGATTGGATGCTATTCCTACTTGGCCAATATCATGTGGACCTTTTTCCCCTGCACTTGCCGAGTCCTTGTCCTGAATAATCTTGTCTCCCTCCCCAGCTGTACTTAGTTTAAAGACCTCCTAATCCTCCTTCGTTTGGATTCTTGGTACGTGGGGCTGAGGGGACAGCTCGTCAAGCAGAGCGGCAGCAAGGCTGGGTGGAAGTCCGGAGCAATCCGAGGAAGGGCTCGGAATCAGGGGTTTTTATAGGGAGAAGTGTGACTGCAGGCTATGCCTTACTCGGGGAGAACAATGAGTTTTGGGTGCAAGACAATGTCTCCAAAAGGTCACAATTTAGCATGATGGAATCAGAGCCGAATTAATGGTGTAGCCAGTATGTAAATGCACAACGCTTGCCAGTGAACGGTTCAGCCTTTGTCAAGTTGCCTGCTCGGGGCAGGGAGCCCTTTGTAGGTAGCGCGCATATACAATTGGTGTTTGCTGGGGAGGTCCCTGAAGCTGCGATCTGGCTATTTCTGGTGTTCCTGTATTGTTTGAGAACATTTCAGCAGTTAAGTGCCGAGCCTAGTTTTGTGCTTGTCCGGAGGCCTCACAAACACGTGGAGAGGGGTGGTAGAATAAAGCCAAATTATGATATCAAATTGATATCTTTATGCTATCGCAGGTAGGTCTAAACTGCAGTAACAAGGGACTAGTAGCCATCTGTGGGCCCACCCAGTCCTTTGGTCATTTTGGTTGTCTTTGTCTGTACTTTTTCCATCTCAACAACATCCTTTTTAAAGTACAGTGACCAAAACTGTACACAGTAATCCAGGCAAGGTCACACCATGGATCTGTGTAAAATGTACAAAATTGGCAGAACTATATCTGATTCCTTTCCTAATTATACTTAACTTCCAATTTGCTGCTTTTTTTGTTTGTTTGTTTTAACAGCAGCACTCATTGGGCAACTAAGACCACCAGATCCCTTGGTCAGTTGATCCCAGCTCATTTCCCACCTGTGTAGAAGTTAAGTCAGGATTTTTCCTCCAGTATGTATCACATTACAGTTGGATTTTAATTTGTCCTTTTAAACACCATCCTTTCAGCTTGGAGGAGTTGTTCTGGAATTCTTCACTATTTTTTTTTTGTTCTCAACGCCCTCCCCCAATAATTTGCCATAAACAAATGTGACCCCTTCACTATATACCCCTACCTCTAGCTTTTGCATCAGGAGCTTCAGCCCTGGGAAATGAACACATTTTGTATTTTCTTTGGAGAGTGCTATGTGTGCCTTCCATTGCCTGCTAATACAGGCCATTTCTGCACTAGACTGTTATAGTGCTATTATTCCTCTTTTAACATCCTATGGAATCCTGGGGTTTGCAGTTTAGGGAGAGGGCTTTGAGGATGTTGAAAGTGAGATAATAGCACTATAACAGTCTTAGTGCAGAAATGGCCATAGATCCACAGTGTTTGCTTTTACAGTCTTGTAGTGGACGTATGGATGGGATAAGCAGACCTTATAGGAACCCATTTGAAAATACATTAATTTATTTATTTTATTCAATTTTATGAAGTTTGAAATATTGTTTTCCTGCAGCTCTCATAGTAATCAGATTGTTTCCTGATTCAGCCTACACAATTGCACAGCACCCAAAACTAGACTTAGGTGCCCATGACCCTGTGCTATCTCTCCTCATGTGAACAAAAGGAGGCTACCTTAGTCCTACTGACTTGATCAACACTGGTATTTGCTTAAACTCTCCAGCTTATTGGGCAACATGCTGATTTGTAAATTGAACTTTGTTGAACTAGGTTGGCTTTCCAGACAGCTCAGTAGCTATGAAGGTGAGAGGCCAGGGACTGGTCTTGTGTGGGTTTCATAGGTTTCATAGGCAGAAAACTTAAGTGAAACACACGGAGTAGGAAGTGTTTTGGGCATCCTAGACAGGAAGTGGTTTAAAAAGAAAACTACATTTCCAAGCAGGGAAAGAAGAAACCTAGGCTATCATTAGCAGGGTAGTGGTTGGCCAGGACTTGATTCAATGGGCTTGCTGAAATAATAAATCACTGCATAGCTTCAAAAAGTCCACTGTGGTTGGGGTTTGAAGCAGGAACCTACTGCTTGGAGTCTGCCAGTGACCTGTCTCTTGCTGTGCCGAAAGTTTGTTCTCACCATCTGTGCAAAGACCTATCTGGCTCACACACTGACTGGCCCCTCAAATGCACACCTGGCTCACAGTAGCTTCCTTGTGGGCTTGTGGCTGTAAAAGGGTCCAGCTTGCCACCATGGGAGCCCTCTCTACAGTGTGTGAGGCTGCTTGGCACTTGGAGAATAATTTGACACTGGAACCTGGAATGTGTAAGCCTATCTCATGATTTTCTCCCTCTTTGCCCCATTATATTTTCACCCCTTATGGCTCTCTGAGGTTTGATGGGCCAGGGATACCACCTGAACACCCAGCTGGCCACTAAACCCCAGGCTTGGTAGGAAGCCTAGGTATCTGCTGTGAGGGGCCAAACTCTCTCCTTGTGATTGGTTCTCCCTGTCAGCTTCCCTTCCCACTCTCCTCGTTCTTGTCCAAGGCCCTTTTCGCATGGGCTTTCTCTCGTGAAAGAGCCCCGTGAGCCTCGCGGCAGTGGGAGCGTCGCTCTGCACGACGCACTCCCACTTCTGCGGTGCTTACAGGGCTCAAGCGGCGCTTGCGTGGATTTTTTATTTTTGGCTTTCAGCCAAAAATAACCCACGCTCGCGCAAGGCTCCCAGCACCGCCGCGCACTCACCTCCCGTGCGGTGCGTCAGCACGCTGGCCGGGTCGTGCCTCCTCCCCCAGGGCCGCCTACAACTACCCCAGCGCGCTGCAGAAGCTGGGGATGGGGCTGAAGAGCGCTGGTTGCAGAAGAAGACGCCAAGTGTGGTAAGGAAGCGCGGGGGGAATGGCGGCGTTTTGGGAGAGACTTCTCATGCGAGCCGCCCTTCCCCCTTGCGCAAAAAAGGTAAGTGTGAAAAGGGCCCAAGAAGTACATTTCACCCATGGAAACTTCTGTCTCTGCTTTGTTACCACACCATACAGCCCCACCCCTGTTACCACCGTGAACTGGCCTGGCCTTTGGTAACCTTTAGATATCATTTTGATATCATAATTCGGCCCTGCTTTGCCACCAGCCAAGTGTTTGTGAGGCCACCGAACAAGCGCGACGCTAGGCATGGCTATTAAATGCTGAATCATTTCTGTTTACACCTAAGAAAGCCAGAACCTGCCAGATCTGCTTTAGGAGACCTCCCGAGACAAACACCTTCATTACAACAGCGCGTTAAAACAAAGAGACCTCTGCCCCGAGAGGGCACCCTGGCGAGCTGAGTGCTTAAACCGCCAAGCTAGCCGCATCTACATACTAGCCATACTATTGTCAATTGGGACCTTAACTCAATCATGTAAATTCTGACCTTTCAGAGACATTGTCTCAAGCCCAAACCTCATTATTTTTGCCCAAGACCAGACTAACCCATGGTCATACTTTCCCTAATAAAAACCCCCAGTTCCGAGAGCTTCCTTGGACCGCCTCGGAGTGCCATCCTGCCTTGCTGCTGCTTTGGTCTGCGAGCTTCCCTCGGCCACTGCGCTGAGTTTCCTTCTCTCCAATTGGACTCCTTCAGGACTATGAGAAAGGTGGCGTTTCACCCACTTCCCCCAAAACTCTTAGTCCTATTTCTTAGTTAGCTGTCAGGTTGTGTTTTCTCAATATTTGCTATCTGTTTAATAAATATTATTGCGAGTTTAAACTGTCTGACGGCTCACTGACCTGAACCTGTATACATTGGGGAAAAGATTCCCGCTAAGTTACCCTGCCTCTTGCTAGCCAAGAGAGTGCTCCAGCTAATTTTCCCATCTTGGTTGTGTTAGGTTTTGGGTGCTTGGGCTCCCGTCCCAGGACCCCCAATTCACAGGGTAACACCCCTACTCTGCAGGATGTACTATTTTCATAACTGCACATATTTCAAGGCTGGAACACATGTTTGAAAGTGTGCCAGCTGTAGAATCATAGAATAATAGAGCTGGAAGAGACCCCAGGGTCCATCCAATCCAACCCCCTTCTGCCATGCAGGAACACATGTCAAAGCATGTCCAACAGAGGCCATTCAGCCTCTGCTTAAAAACCTCCAAAGAAGGAGAAGACTCCACTACTGTAAGCACAGCCTACGCCAGGATTACTTCAGATATGATCAGGTCATAAAATCAGAGAGGATTAATTTTAGGTGGGAAAGTCTGATGCTGATGGGCTTGGGATAATCCCTTCAAAAACTTTAAATTGTGAGCACTCCCGGAAACAATTGCAGGTGAAACTGCCCAGGTGAAGCAATCAGGACCCCTGCTGTGAGCATTTCCTACAGAGACCTTCCCCATTCACACTGCCTGGTCAAAACATTATGAGATTATCAGGACTCCCATCAATGTTTTGTCACTTAGAGGTAAAACAATTAGCCCATTCCAGATTCCTTTGTCAACCCTGTGAGAAAGTCATTTCAGCTTTGTCCATGCACCCTTTTTCAGGGCAGGAAATAGGGTAAAAAAACCCAGCTCCAGACCCAGTAAATTGTAGTACTTGGACATAATACATAATACTTGGTGCCCAGACCTCTGTTCATTCTTGCTATCCTCAGACACTTCTCTTTGACCTTCTGCTTGAGAACTGGTAGCTGTCACCATTTTTCAGCCAATCTCTTTCTATCCAGCCTTTCTTGTCCCACCTTCCAATAGCCTTGTATGGTTCTTAAGAGTGTCCAATTTCTTGTGTTTGTTAATTCCAAATAAAATACTCTGTCTAACTCATAACTGGAGGCCTCTCTACAGTTAGTACTAGCATACACAAGTGGAAAGATCCTGCCGTTACCATCCTCTTGCAAGTCTCCTTTCCTGAGTTATAATTCCCCAGATTCTAAGGAGATGCTGGCATTGCAGGTGGACTCCAAAGTCCTTCACCTTTTAAGGTATCAGCTTCCTCATTTTATTTCTCTCCCTTGCGTACCATTACGATGAGGTGGCTGTCAGGCCCTTGGCATCCATGGGTTCCCTGTGTCTCTTATTATCATTATTATCATTATCACTTATTTATATAATGCCATCACTTTACATGGCACTTTACATGTAACAGAACAACAAAAGAGTCACCTGTCCTCATGAAAAGGAGATGGGTGTGTATGTTACCCTAAGAGACGGGGGGGGGAATCTTGGGGTCCACACACAATACCAGCATCTCCTTAGAATCTGGGGAAATTATAGCTCAAAGAAGGCCTGTGAGGGGAGGGTAACGGCAGAAGATTCTCACCTGTGTATTCCAGTACCGACTGTAGAGAGGACTCCAGTCTAAATTACACAAAGTGTTTGATTTGAATTGACAAACCTATGAGAAATCAGATACTTTTCAGAACCGTACAAGGCTATCAGAGAGTGAGGCAAGAAAGGTTCGAGAGAGAGCGATTAGAGGTGGAGAGAGAGAGAGTTACCAGTCCTGAAGAATGAGGCCACAGCGGGAGGGCTCAGACAGCGTCTGAGAGTAGTGCAGAGGAGCAGGAGCCTGGGGCACCACGCACAACATGCTACAACTGGCTAGGATTGAAGTTATGGTTTTTATACCCTACTCGCACCCTGAAGGGACGCGTTGATAAAGTCATAATGGCTTTCCCAGGGGACTGACTAATGGGTCTGGAATGGGCTGATTGTTTAACTCTGGACTGACAAAACTTTGATGGGATTTATGACACTCTCTTAATGTTTGGTTAGGGAGGGTGTATACGAAAGATCTCCATAAGGTAAGATTGAAGGATGGTGTCTGATTGCCCACCAATCTGGGCAGTTCTTTCATTATATTCAAAAATACCAAGAGCCTGAAGCAGTGAAGGAATTAACACAAACCCATCAGTATTGGGTTTACCACATAATCCTATCTGAACTTTCATGACCCCAAACACATCTCTGGCCAGCTTAACCCTGAACTTGTTTTCCAACCACTGTGACCCTGATTGCATTCTCATTACTAAATTCAATTTATGAAAATCGTATACCTTATAAGCGGGGTATGGTAACAGGCAGGAAAAGTTTAAGTCCAGGAGATACTGTATAATCTACTCTACTTCCAAGGCCAGGGCAGTGGCAGTTGGGATAGAGGGAGCGCCTTTCCTCTGCTTTTGGACCCAGGCACGTTGGAGCTGTGTCTCTTCCTATTTTCTCTCCCTCTGCGGCCAGGGGAATGGCACTTCGGATGGAGAGGGGGTGCTTTCATGTGTTTCGTGGCCTAAACATGATGGAGTTGTGCTTGCTTCTTCTTCTTTCTCTCTGGGGCCAGCACAGTGGCAGCTGGGAGGGAGGGAAGTGCTTTCATTAGCCTTGCCCACTGGTTTTATAATTTTCACACTGTGGGCCAGTCATGTCCCTTGCATTCTTCCCCAGGCTACTAAACAGCCATAGCAGCACATCCATGGGGTGTGAAAGCTGCCTGGCTGGGGGAAGGTTTGGAGAGGGAGCAAAAGGCAGATGGGTGGGTAGGTCAACAACAGGACTTCGTCCTTTCTCCTACTTTATGGTCATCTGAACTTGGCTGAACTCAGCAGCTCATCTGGCAACATTCTGGCGCCATGAGAAATGGACTTTGGTGAACCTGGCCTAAGCTTACCTCATGGGGGAGGTGGTGAGGCTGGAGAAAAAGAGTTCATGCAATTGAGCTCTCTCTCCCCTGAGGACTCTTCTACTGCCTCCAGGTGGATGTTAATCTAAAATGAAAACAACAGCAAAAAAATCTTTTGGCTTTGTTAGTAGCTGCAATTAGATAGGAAAATAGGTTTGTTTGTTTTGCAGTTTATGGCAAACCTGAACTGAGCAACAGGAAAACAAGAGAAGAGTAAATCAATTCCTTAGATAATAAACAGTCTGTAAGAAATGCTGGTTATAGAGTTTTCCTCTTCTTTTCTCCTCAAGCCCCAACTGTCAAACTTTTTTCCTCAAAATGGTTCGGCCACAGACCAAGCCCCACCACCCAGCATGTTCTCTGCTTCTGATTCCTTCCTTGGGTTCCTTCTCATCAACCTCCTTCTCTCTGAGCTCTGGCCCCTCTCTTCTTCATTACCATTTTCCTTCCACCTCTCTTTCCACATCTTCCACTGAGCTGCCATTTTCATCTTTCTTCTAGTTCTTGCAGTCATGAATGACCCTTACTCCTTGGCCTGGCTCACTTCAATGCACTTACTCCTCGGCCTGGCTCACTTCTATTCCCTACAAACCTCTTGTATTTAGCCAAGTAGTTAATTGAGCTGCTGAGAATGAACCCCATAGAGATCAATGTGAAAAATACAGGGCACTAATAAATCCACACAGACAAATATAAATTAACACAAAGCACTGTTCCTTCATGCCTGAAGAATGACAAGAAAGAGAACACAGGGACCAGACCAGGCAGCAAGCCGGTGATGTGCCCATTTAAGGACTGCTTAGCCTATCCCACGATGCCAGGGTTCATTGACTAGCTCATCTTCTCCTGCGGCATACGTGCCATCTTCTGTTGGCGATGCCCATCCGCATTCCACACCAGGTGGCCCAAAAGAATAAATGGATCAAGATCTTTCATCTGCAGTAGCAACTGTTCTCAGAGACAGAGTCAAGATGATTCTGTCAGTGTTGAGGCCACCATCAAAGCACTAGTCTTGACAGCCTCAGAGGCCTCTGTTGGTTGCGCTGTAGCAGGCGAGCATGGCTGCTCATTCCCAGCCCCTTTTGGAAGCAAGCACCAGAATACATTAATAATTGCTCAAGAAATCAATAATAAAACAAGGTAACACCAAGTTTAGAAAAGTTCGTTTCCACTGAATGATTAATGTATTTATGTTTTCCAATTCAACATGCCCATTGGTTATCTTTTGCTATCTTTCCCTGGGCATTGCAATGCATAAAGGTCAGCCAAGAGAACAAAAGAACTCACTTTCCCCATCCTTGAACCTGGAGCCATTCTCGTCTCACTCTTCTGGGTTCTGCTATGGAGCCTCTGGGGATGGCCACCATTCTCCTGATTATCTGTATCTCCTGCCTTGTTCTCTCTGCTGCTTGGAAGAGCAGGACACAGGGAAAGGGAAGCTGCCCCCAGGACCTCCTTCTCTGCCCATCATTGGGAATGCTCTGCAGCTAAAGACCCACCACTTGTCCCAGAATCTCCAAAGGTAAGTGAACAAACTGCAACTGGCATTGTTCCCCAAGACTATCTCTTTAAACCAAAAGATTTAAGGTCCTTCCCATTTATTAGCTGTCTGAATGCTGTTTAGAGTCACCTTCATCCACTTCTGGCCACCTGAGAGCCCAAACTGTAGTAATGGTTAAAGCAGACAGGTAGAGCCAACATCAATACTCCTTGAAGCATTCATAAGTATTAGAAGCTTAGAAATTTGTACTAGAATCTCATCTCTTAAAGACTACAGCATGCTTGAAGTTTTTGGTAGCCTGTCATCCCAGTTCCATCAGTTGTAAGGAAGTTATTCTCAGTCACATCTCACAGAAGTGGAGTCCTTATCCCTTATTTTAGTAGGAGTTTTGCCCTGATTTAAGACACCACCAGGTTCACAATAATACATATACACACATTGTAATATATATAGCCTTTTGTCTTATGTCTTATACCATGTATTCTATAATCTATAGGTTACACCAAGTTACACTATTACTTCCTAGGTTTATGCCAAGGCTGCAAATCAGATAAGCCTGACTTGTAACAGAATGATGGTTGTCTTGCTCTTTAGCTAAGGGCAGTAGTAGAACTGCTAGTTTGCTGGTGCCTAGCTGTCCTGCCCACAGGGAATTCACTTCCAGTGTATTTATTCATATAGAGTGAAAACAAGATGTAGAATGGGGAGACAGATCCCTGCCCCAAGGAGCTTCCAGTGGGCATAGAAGAGAGGAAGGGAGGAGCAGTGGGCAACAGGGTGAAAATAAGCAATGATTTCCACCTTGTATTCTGCAGCTTGCTTCTGGGATGCAGTTGCAGGAATATTGATGGCTGTCCCAAGAAGAACATGGAAAAGGTGATGTTAAGGAGAGGTTTGAAAAACAGTAATCAGAGGGCACCTGGATAATCTTCTGGCCCAGCTCAGAGGGTTCCCTTGGCCAGCCCCCAGACCCACAGTGATGCATGGGGGGTGGGGTGGGGGGAGGTTCCTGTTTTAGAAGAGATGGTTCAACATAGTTTGAATGCCCAGGAATGTGCAAAAGATAACCAATGGGCATATTGAACTGAAAAAAATAAATACATTAATCATTCAGTGGAAATGAACTTTTCTAAAGTTGGTGTCATCTTGTTTTATAATTGATTTTTTGAGCAATTATTAACATATTCTGGTGCTTGCTTCCAGAGGGGACTGACTGTCTGGAGTTATGCACTGATTGTGCTACCCAGCCCTTGCCCTGAATGGCAAAGTTATGCAAGGAAGGGGGCAATTGGGATCTCGCCCAAAGAACAATCCAGTGTGCCTCACCTGCACCCCCAATTGTAGTGTGCCAACCCACTTCTGTAACTTTGAACCCAACATTCAGTGTCAGACCAGTATGTCCCAACACTCTGGCAGGCAATTTTACACATCCCTAAAACACCAAAAGAACTCTGATAATTTGCTACCTTTGGGTGTATTTACAGCAATGTCTACCACATTTGTTGTGTGTGTGTGTATACACAATTGCTTTCATAGATCTATGTCATCTGTCATCATTTTTCCCCTGTGAGTAATGCATTTCTTCTTTTGGGGCAAACCTCTCCCTATGGGCACCCCATGATCTGTCTCTTTCCTTGTCCTTCTCCAGCTCAGTGAAAAGTACGGCCCCGTGTTCACGCTATATTTTGGAGCGGAGCGTGCTGTGGTGCTGCACGGTTATGAGGCAATCAAAGAAGCGTTGATTGACCGACCTGATGAATTTGCAGCCAGGGGGAAACGGCCGTTTAATGACAAAATTTCCCAGGGGAAAGGTAGGGAAAAGGGGTGTCACGCCTTCTATACAAAGTGGGGGCTGTGGAGTGTGGAGAGGAGAATGACTGAGATAAAAGGTCTGGGGCATAAATTGGCTGGAACAGAGTGGCACCCGGGGGAATGTGCCAGTGCCTATCTAAGGGATGTGAAATAGCACAATCTTGGTGTAATTGCAACATTTTTTTCAGGTTCCATCTATTATTTCCCCCCTTCCTTCCTTCCTTCCTTCCTTCCTTCCTTCCTTCCTTCCTTCCTTCCTTCCTTCCTTCCTCTCTCTTGTGTTAGCTTGCACGTTTTTGTGTTTTTTCCCCCTTGCATTTGTGCTTGTGCATCTTGTACCATGTCCTTTGGTCCCCGGCCTATCTTGCTGTGGGGTCCTCCTTGTCAGGGTAATGTAAGGAATGCACCTCAGAGCATGTACAGAGTGCTAATGAGAAAGCGACGCCCAGCTGCAACCAAGTGCTGTTTATTCAACAGAGCACATAAGATATGTGTTAGGGCTTCTGGCAGCATGCCCAGAAGCAAGAAACAGTCAGGCAAAAAATCAGCAGAACGGAGGACAGACCGACAATATGTCTAGAGGCAAAACAGAAAATAGCCCTGGCAGCAGCATGACCAGAGGCAAATAGAATCACAGAATCACAGAATTGGAAGAGACCACAGGAGCCATCCAGTCCAACTCCCTGCTATACAGGAACCCCATCAAAGCACTCCCAATGGTACATTGCTACACCTACGTCTTTTTAAGCCTTTTTAAGGGCTTAACCACACCCTCCCCGTGTTGGGTGCTCTGTGACAACATAAGACCTTTTGAAGCAGGCTAGCCAAAACATTCCTTTGCAGCTGTACCTTAAGATCACATCTCTTCGTCCACTTAGAAAACCTTTTCTGGCCACACTGCACTCACACTCTGAATGCCCTGACACTCCACACTCCTATCAAATAATAATACTCCTTGGATCATTTAAGATCTTTTAAGAATGACCAGGCAAGGAGCACCCCAGACACTGAGAGCTCCAGACCAAGCCCTGCAATGCAGGGATGACCTTTTGTGATCTCAAGGAGTGGTGTAGGGCCTGGCAATGCCATTAAGCATGAAAGATGTGCCATCAACGTGTTACCCTGTTTACTGGGGTCCCGGGAGGGACACCGAAATCTTTGGGGAAAATTAGCTGGAGCACTCACTTAAGCTAGCGAAAGGCAGGGTAACTTAGCAGGATCTTGCAACTCAGCGTCTACGGGGTCAGGTCAGTCAAGCAACCAGACGGGTTTAACGTAATAGAAATGATATTTTATTACATGCAAACAAATATTAAAGACACCACAGTCACACAGCTAACTAAGAGATTAGAGATTGAATTAAGGATAGAGATTTTCAGGGGAAAATGGGTGATACGACACCTGTCTCGTCGTCCTGGACCTTGCGGGAGAATCTGGGGGTGCAGAGAAGAAACTCAGCTCAATTAGCTGAGGGGAGCTCGCCAAGCCAAGCAGCAGCAAGACGGGATGAAACTCAGGAGCGACCTGAGGAAGGTCTCGGAATCAGGGATTTTTATAGGGTGAGTTGAGACTGAAGGCTGTGCCTTACTCGGGGACAACAATGAGTTTTGGGTGCGAGACAATGTCTCCGAAAGGTCACAATTTAACGTGATTGAGTTAAGTCCGAATGGACAAAGAGTTAGACTGTATGCAAATGCTCAGTGCTTGACCTTTAAGCTTCTAGCTTGCCAGGTTACCTGCTCGGGGCAGGGAGTCCCTTGTAAACAGCGTGCATACATAATGAGGGTGTTTGCAGAGAGGTCTCCTAAAGCGGTGATCTGGCTATCTCTGGCCTGCCTGTATGGTCTTGGGATATTGCAGCGTTTGATGGCCGAGCGTAGTTCTGGGCTTGTCTGGGGGTCTCACAAACACGTGGAGGGTGGTGGTGGAAGGGAGCCAAATTATTGATATCAAAATGATATCCTTATGCTATCTCCAAGAAGATCTAACCTGCAGTAACAAACACTCCCACTCAGAGCATGAAATCTAACAAAGGAAAAAATAATAGTGGATGGAAATTAAAAGTTTTCCAAACTTTGCTCTAGCTGTTCCCATCTCAATTGTTAACACCTTTAGAAGCTGCAGTTTCAAGAACCAATGGGAGTTCTAGTCCAACCAAAGAAATTCCATTCCCAACAGAAAATTCTCAAAGTGTCCTAGGTCAGTTTTAAAACTTTACGAAGAACTGCTTTTAACAATGCATAAGAGTAGTAGTCCAAGCAAAGAAAACTTCCCAGCTTCCACTTTGGATCGATGTTCTACTTTTAACATTTTCCCAATCATTGATTTTAACACATGGGAGCTACAATCTGACCAAAGGAACTCTTCAAAGTGGGAGGAAGAAGAAAAAATTGGGGAAACAGATGGGAAGAAAGGAAAGAGGAGGAGGATTATGAATGACGCTAAGAGCAGTGAGGATAGAAGAGAGCGGGAGGAGGAAAGAGTAAGAGATGGATATTGAAGGAAAGGAAGAATGATGATGAAAGGACAACTGGGGAAGAAGGAAAGGACAACAAAAGAGGTGGAGGAGACAAGAGAAGGAGGGAGAAGACAAACAGAAATAGCAGTTCAAAGAGGAGAAGGAGATGACAAAAGAAAGGGGGGATAAAGAGATATTTAGCCAGGAGTTTGGAGAGGAGGGGAGGAGAAAGAGGATGGATGGGGATACGTTCAGTCAAAAGTTGAAGATGAAAGAAGGGGATAACAAAGAAAGAAAGGCTAGGGCTGGTAAATGAAAGAGTTGAGTATGGAGGCTGGAGACCAAAGGTAAGGTAGAGGGAGAGACAAGAAGAATGTGCCTCACACACTTATTGAGTCAAGATGGACCAAGGCTCCAACAGACAGTTTCTTTGGGAGTCAAGAGTAGGGCGACACATTCAACTTCTCTTTGCTCTTCTCCAACTGTTCATTGGCCCAGCCAGGCCTCCTTCTTCATTTCTGTCTCATTGTTTTCCCTTGCCAGGGATTATATTCAGCAATGGTGAAAGATGGAAGCAGCTCAGGCGTTTTGCCTTGACCACTCTCCGCAACTTTGGGATGGGGAAGAAAAGCATTGAAGAGAGGATCCAAGCAGAAGCCCAGTATCTTCTGGAGAAGTTGCAGAATACAAAAGGTATGTAATTTCTGCTGAACATCACCAACCTTCTAGGCTGCTTCTTATTACCTCCCAGAAGATTCTTCACTTTCTCCCTGCCTTCTGCTCCTTCTAGCATAAGGCTTCAGACACAAACTCTTGAATACATGTTAGCTTTGGGACCTTTATGAGTTCATAAGAACCGCTATTCTTCCTCTTCTTCAGCTTAAATGCCCTGGAATTTTTTTTTACCAAGAGGTTTAAAGGTCAATTGGGTGACCTTATCTGGCATGCTTGGGGCTTAAGATATTCCATGCCAAGGGCCCATCGGAAAGGGCTGGAGAAAGCTCCAGGCAACCTGGCTTTCCTTCCAAGATATAGCTGAAAAGACTCAGCCTAGAGCCAGTGCTAAAGAAAATATGGTTCTATTACTCAGGCACATGCATTTTTGGACAACATTAGGAGGGACATGTTTCTTGTGTAAAGTGATGGATGTCGAAGCCTGTGGCCCACAAAACATGGGCAGGAGAGGTACCCTGAATGGGCTTTGCTTCTGCCCCAGGATCATGTGGATCCAAAGAGGTGCTCTTGAAGTAGGCTGAACTCAGAGGCTGTAATGGGAAGGTGTAGAAAATGACTGCAGCCCTAGGGCTACCTCCGTCTATGTAGAACTGAAATCTCTCCAGAGTGATCACCTAGTCCAACCACCAATGCAGGAGTCCTCATGGAAATGGATGAAGTCTCTCAGACAACATTGAGCTTATTGTTTTCCCAATTGGTCTGCAACATTTGGATGGAGTATCTGTTTCCCACCCAGCCAGGTGTATCACTTCTTTCAAGCCAATCTCCTTTCACTGCAGCTGTAAAGGAAAAGTTATTTCACTTGCATCTTGAGATATTTAAAGGTTAGGTTAATTTCAAGGTTGTTTATCACATACATATTGATCCAGCAATTGCTCTTGGTCTTCAGGGGTGTTGAAAGGTGACTTTGGCAGTATATGGTAGGTGAAGAGACACTTTGAGTCAGATGGAAAGTGCAGGAGTAATATCTAAAGTTTTAGGCCTACAGTCTGGCTAGCCTTGTCACTGCAGGAAAAAAAAATGAAGCCATTTCTGCACAAGACTGTTATAGCGCTATGATTCCACTTTCAACACCTTGTGGAATCCTGGGTGTTGCAGTTTAGTCTAAAGGTATTGTAGGATGTTGAAAGTGGAATCAAAGAGCTGTAACAGTCTCGTGTGGAAACGGTGTGAGACTTTGGGTGTGTGTCTTGGGCCGCGAGACCTTAACGAAGCAATCTGAAGACAACATTGTACCACTTCTACAAAACGGGAAGCATGGAGTCACTTACCTAGAAAGAAACTGTTCACAACGATAGAGATAGTTATTGGGAGGCAGGATTGGATAAATAAATTCTCATCAAGATTGTGTACCTTTTTTATTTTATTTTTTATTAAAAATCAACTGTATATACAGATCTTTCTCAATACAAAATACACAACCTATACATAATTTCTTCCTTCAATTTGTGTTCCATTTCTTTGTTGATTAAACCTTGAAGGATAGTTTATCAAAAATTTCAATAATTTCTTCCTTCTATTAAAAAGGCAAACTAAACATTTCATATTCAACAATTTAACTTAAATAAAAAAAATCCACCTTATGTCCCAATATGTAAAAAAAAAAACTATGTTAAATATCTCTGAACAAAGCAAAAAAGCATTGATATTCAAAAATGTATCGCTTAACTCTATCAAATGCTTGCACAGTATTTCTTAACATAATTAACTATTATTTCCCACACTTTTTCACAGTCTTGTGTTCTTCCTCCTTTTAACAAGACCATGATTTTTTAATTTCCAGTTTTTGAGCTGGGGTATCATTGATTCTTTCCATTTTGGGGCATGCTGAATTCTTGCTATGGTTATCGTGTAAAGCTGCAATTTAACATTTACTTTGTTTTCTAAAGTTTTGATCAATTACATTTAACAAATATAATTCAGGTATTATTTCAAAGAACACTTCAAGTATTTCTGTAATAGTAACATGAATTTGTTTCCATTTTTTTGGGGGGGCATGTCCACCACATGTGATAGAAAACACCCTTCTCCACATTTCCAACATCTCATATGGCCTTTATTAAAATTAATTTTATACAATTGAAAGGGAGATATATACCAATAATGAAACATAATAATTCTCTTTTAATCCCATATTTAAGGTAAATTTCAGATCTTTCTATGAATTTGGGCATTTATTTATCATACTCAATTGCATACCCAAACTTTTGAATCCAATCTGTCCTGCCCTTTTTTATCTATTCGCTTTCATTTTCCCTCTTTAATAATACCTCCTATAAATTTGCTATACTCCAGTTTCTCTTCAGATCATATAAATGTATTGCCTTTTACTAAGATTGTGTATCTCTAATATAATATTAATTGTCTAACAAGTAGGCTTAAGTACATAAGTGAAGTTTTTCAACCAAAAAAAAGAATCAGAGAACCTTTGAACATATAAAAGGGGTGCATGAGAGCAGCAGGATGAGCTTTTACATCATTTTGGGGAAAAATTGTTAAGAATATCAAATTGAAAGGGGGGGTCCAGTTTAAGGTTATTGTGGGTTTTCTGGGCTTTGAGGTCGTGTTCTATTAGTATTTTCTCCTGACGTTTCACCTGCATCTGTGGCTGGCATCTTCAGAGGATATGTCCTCTGCCATCCTTCATAAGATGCCATCCTTCATATCCTCTGAAGATGCCAGCCACAGATGCAGGTGAAATGTCAGGAGAAAATACTAAAAGAACACGGCCTCAAAGCTCAGAAAACCCACAACAACCTATGGATTCCGGCTGTGAAAGCCTTCGACTTTACATTGTTCAGTTTAAGGTTTACTCTATGAAAAACATGGGTCACATCATGACTGCTGAAGAAGTTTGACATGACCCTGAGAAATAAAGCCTCTTTAGCATAGGAAGAGTGTGCCCTGATATTTAGGGTTGGTAGACTTTCGAAAAACAATGCAGTGTTCAGTAGATGGCAGAATATCAGAAAGCTTTTGATATCAAATCACAGTTCGGTCATGCACCTATAATTCTATTTTTTCTAAAGATACCAAAACCAATTTTTGTCCAAAAATATGGTTTTAGAGTATGTTTGCTTCAGGATAATAAACCAAACCAAGCTGTCATATATACGATGAAGAAGTTTCATCAGTTCAGCAAAATTATTTGAGTCCAGATTGATCATAATCCTTTGGAAACTGTGAAGGATAATTTGTGGGTTTCAAGGCATTATTCTTTTTATGGGAGTAAGGATGGTTAGTCATATATCTTAAAGAAAGAATGTACGCTCTCAACTTCTTGAGTCTCACCGGTGTATTTGGAGAACTATAGCTAGTGCAAAAGAGTTGGCATTTTGGTCTGGTATTTCAAAAGATGTTGCAGTATTTAATGTAAACTCTTCTGGAAACTGAGCTGTGGCCTCACAGTAATCATGATTGTAATTTTCTGTGTTTATTTGATGGTTATTTATGAGAACTATCATGATTTCAGTGTGTTCTGTGATATGTGTATGGATTTGTTTCTTTTTCTGATTTATGAAAAAGAAATGTGGTATAACGTTTCTTTAAAGCCAGACTCCAATCAGGGCATGTAATGGGCCAAGGTCCTGGTGTTTGCCAGACCTCATCTGCGATGCTCATGGTGATGGTTACGAAGGATTTAATCTAACTTCTCTGTCTTTGGAGCCTTATCGGGTTGTGAATCTGTTTTGTATTAATTGCCACAGTTCACATTACACAAGACGAGCACAATCAGCAAAGTCAGACTCAGGATTTCCAACCTAGGCTGGAGTAGATTGTGACTGCCTACAAACTGGACCAGGGAAAGATGAATCATTTTTCTACTTCCAGAGCAGCCCTTTGACCTGAAATTCCTGTTCAGCTCTGCTACTGCCAATGTCATCTGTTCCATCATCTTTGGAAAGCACTACGACTACAATGACCAGAAGTTTCTAACTATCACAGGCTTAATGAATGACAATATTCGTATAGGTAGTTCTCCTTGGGGACTGGTAAGTCCTAAAATAAGGTTCTTGTAGTCTCTTCCATAGAACTCTATGGTTCTATCTACTCCTGTATGTAATTTCTATTTTGTGATATATGGAGGGCTTCCTCATGTATGCATGCTTTTGGGACAGGTAGGAGAAGCTTATAATGCGAATTTAGTCAATTGGAGAAACACTGGAGATGGAGATATGATGAATTCTCGAGGAACTGGGGTTCCTGATGTCATGAGGATTCACCAACACCCATCCTACAGTCCACACAATGGCTCTCCATCCCAAAAAGGGATTGTGGACCTATCCTACTTTGCTCATCATTTCCTGCTTTCCACATGACTTTTATTCTTCTAAATAAAGTTTAAATTTACCACAGTAGTGGAGAGATAAGCTCTAATATCCAGATAACTTCTTCGGAGTAATTTTTTAGCTTTTCTCTTGGGGAAGCTTAAATCATCTTCCACAGAAGTGAAATTGGGTTGTACTTGGGACAACGGGAAACAGGAGGCACATTTCAAGGTGCTCAATGGATGCCCGATAGATTAATAGAAAGCCAAGCATGTTCTACTTAGTTATACTTGGTTGGGGGTTGAACCAGATGGCTCCTGTGCTCTCTTCCAACTCTATTATTCTGTGATTCTATGACATGTGCCTCTTGTCTACCTTTAATTCTAGCTTGCCAACATGTTCCCTTCCCTGATGGAATTTGTCCCTGGGCCTCATCACAGAATCAAGCAAAACACCATGAGAATCAGAGAGTTTGTTTTAGAGGAAGCCAAACAGCATAGAGTTACCTTGGACCCCAGCTCACCTCGGGATTTCATCGACTGCTTCTATATTAAAATGGATCAGGTGAGACAAAATCATATAGCCCTCAAGGTAGGAAGAAATCCCTGTGCTAATCTTTCTCAGCTGACATGCATACATACACATTAAAGAAAAAGTATAGACAGTGCTTCTTTCATGGGAAAAGGCATGTTGTAACTCCTGTCACCAGGCTTATGCTGCTGTGAAGTTTATTGTATTCACTGCCTCACAGCCAGAGAGATCTTTCTCTCTGCATGGCGTGATGACACAAGCATTGATGGACTGCAGCTGGATCAGACTCTTCTAATAACCCCAGTTTCAGAGTTAGGCCCGGACATTGTGAGTCTCTCTAGAGAAAGCCCAAAGCACCTCAAAGTCCTTCATGTTTTGATTCCAGGCTTACACAAATGGTGCTAGACAGGGCTCAAACTACAGTGTGATCTTTTAGGATTGGGCCTGCATAGTCCCACTTCAAGGAAGCACCGTGTAACCCTGGCTGATTCCTCTTGATTCCTGGGAAAGGCTTTGTTTTCCAAAGAACGATTTTATGGAGCATCAAAGATCTGTACTGCAGATGATTAAAAAAAAAAAGATCTGCACTGCTACAGAGGACTAAGCTGGCCTCTCGTCTTCTACCACATTCTTCTTTGAACAACTTTAGCTTCCACTGCTTCACAGTATATCTTCTGTGATCAAGACCCATCACACATCTCTTGGTAAAGACAGCAGTAAAGCTGGTTCCCATTCTCCCCCTTCCACCATCATGATGTATCTCTTCACTCTTCAAATTTTTTTAAAAAAATGGGGAATGAATTTCTGACAGCAACTCACAAAGACCCCAAACAGTTGTGCCCCATGTTTCATCTGGAGAGTTGGTGAACAGGAGTCCTAGTTTATATTTCCTGGCATGAACTTGGCTCTGGCTGACAATAAGATCAAGAGATTGTTGTACATCACCTCTCTACGGTACAGTATAATTGTCTAGAAATATTGTTATATAAATCATTCACTTATGACAGAACACTATGCGGAAAAAAATCCACTATGGGACCTTTTACCTGTATCTACTGGTACTAATTGTGAGACACCAGTTGTGACCTTCAACTGGTGTCTCACAATTAGTTCTGGTAGATACAGGTAAAAGGTCCCATAGTTTTCCTTCCTCTTACTGACCTCCCTTTAGAGCTTTAATTCCCCACCTTTCCACAGAGGCATTTGCATTACCTTTTGCGGTAACAAGATTGTTCTCAAGAGTGTACTGTCTGCAATTTATTCTGCTAAAGAAGAAATATCTTCCAAATATGATCTAGATGTATATTCCAAGATGAACAGAACATACATGTAGGCTGCTCTGTATTTATTTATTGTATTTATATGTTACCTTTTCTCTCAAAGTGAGTGGCTTCCAAAAAGTTAAAAAATAGTAAAAACATATAAAATTATAAAAACTTACAATTTTTTTTAAAAAAATTAATAAAGAAGTAAAAGCTCTCCTGCTCACTCATTAAAAGCCTGCTCGAAAAGAAATATCTTTGTCTTTCTATGAAAGGAAAGCAGGGAGGGAGCCAACCTAGCCTCCCACAGAAGAGAGTTCCACAGGATGGAAGCAGCCACTGAGAATTCTGTAGTCATAGACTAACTGCATAGCCCAGTCTGTCAACACAGAGATGTGGTTGCCACTCAGTGTAAACCAAATGAAATCTCAGTGATATGGTATAGACCCTCCCGTGTGGCTAAGGCTGTCTGGGCTGTGGAGTGAGGAGGATCTGCCAATATCCATGGGTGAGACCCGTAGAGGTGAGATTCTCTACCTACCCTGGTGAATGTTAGACATCTGCCACTCTGGGCATGGGATAGGCAAGAAACGGAGACATCTCTATGACATTCTCAGAAGCAATGAAGAGCTGGATGCTACCATAACTCTTGGAGACCAGCAGGGGATGGCCCTCCTGGAGCTATGGGATTCCTTGATTACTTCTGCTTAAAGCAGTGGTTCTCAACCTGTGGGTCCCCAGATGTTTTTGGACTTCAGCTCCCAGAAGCCCCAGCCACTATGGTCAATGCTCAGGGCTTCTGGGAGCTGAAGTCCAAAAACATCTGGGGCCCACAGGTTGAGAACCACTGGCTTAAAGCATGACTTCTACTTTCTTGTTGATTTTTTTTAAGTGCAGGGGGCAAGGCCTCTCAGGTGTTATTGGTATAGTGGCTGATCAGATGCACACACATCAGTAATTCTTTCTCCAGAAAGGGAATTCCCTTCCTAGGTCTTACTTGCTGTCTCTGAAGTAAAGTCAAGTTAGCTTCTACTGTCAGCCAGTACTCATGAGGTTGGATGGGATTTGTCACTCATTTTCTCCTTAAACAAAGCAACAACCACTGCAAGCAGACTTCAAAAACTATGCAGTTGTCGAGGCTTACTTGTGGTTCAGGACTTATTCTGCACAAAATTACCATATGTTTGTTTTCTAAGTAACAGCAGAAGAAAGGAGACAAGGCTCCACATACTTATGGATTGTCCAAAAGCCCAACATGTTTCAAAGTATTTATAAATTAATTAGCATTCTTCAGAGACTATATTAAAAACAAACACACACAAACACACACACAGATATCAACTTTACAATCTTACAACAATGAACACACATATATAAAATTATATAATACTTTCAACTTCACATAGTGAAATATACTTATTCATGTAAGAGATCATATACATACCATAAATCCAATCCACAACAGAAATTTCTGGAATTGTTGTTGCTGGTTTATGAACCAGACTAATATGCAATAAAGAAGACAAATCTCTCTCTCTCTCTCTCTCTCATTATTTATACAATTCCTCAGATGCTCAGAACCAAGAGATGGCCTATAGAAAGTGGTATGACCAGTTACAAAGACATCTGAAGTCAGCTGGTTACAAGATTGCCTGGTCTTTTTTAAATATTTTTTTTTCATTTTTTATGTGCATACCTTAAAATCATATAATTTTCTTCTGTTATATTTTACTGAGTGCAGTTAAATTGACACCATTGTTTCTGCTGTGTATTTCTCCAGGAAAAGCATAATGATTCATCTGAGTTCACCATTGATAACCTGATTGTTTCCACACTTGACTTGTTTCTGGCGGGAACAGAAACAACCAGTATCACTCTTAGATATGGACTCCTGATCCTTCAGAAATACCCAGAGATAGAAGGTAAAACCAATGACTCTGCTACAGACCATGAGCTTCCTTTCAGGAGTCTTTTCCATCTCTCAGTTTCTGTATGTCACACCTTGTTCTTTAGCTGAACCATCCACCACAATGATCACTAAAAAGAAACTCAAAAATCCAAGAGTGGATTTACTTTTCCTAATAGCTCAGCATATTTCAGGCAAAAGTTTTTTTCAAAGACAATATAAAATATTTTTCAGTAATACTTCCTAAGAAGTCTGGGAAATGTATGTTTCAGTAAATCAGTTGAGACATCTCCCATGTGGTCTTCAAATAATGACCCAAATCCTATGGTCACTACCAACTAGAGTAAACCCACTGAATCAGTTGGAATTACTTAGTTATGGGCTCACCATTCAACTACTGATTCAATGGGTCCATTCTAGTTGGGGCTAATCAATACAGTTCCACCCAGTGTTGGTAGATACACAGTATATTTTAGCCCTGAAGAAGAATTTTCATCTTGTGATATGGGTTTTCTCTCTCTTTCACTCTCTGTGGTCATTAAGGCAAAAAACTGGAAACCAGTGACCTAACAGGATAAAAAAGGGTCTCTGAGCTGGGATCAAAAGATTCCCAAGCCATCTCCTGTTGCCATGTAATGCATTGTTACCCCAAAGCAGGGGTGATTCAGGGGTGCACACTCAATGCCAGTACCTCCATGCAAAGGTGGGGAATTATTAGTTCAAATTAGGAGGTTTGTGAGAAAGGGGTAACCTAACAAGATTTTTGATACCAATGTTTATGGAGTCCCGTGCAGGCAAGAACCTGCCAGAGATTCAAAGGTAAGCTAAAACATGTTTTATTGGAGGAATTAACCACATACACACAAGATCCAAACAATCACACAATCACACAAGGCTAACTGAAGGAAAAGGGAGGAAAGGTTTTAAGCTAGTGAGATTTCAGGGTGTTGTGGGTGAAACTGCAATGTAGCTTAGACTTGTGTCTAAGGATGGTACAGAATGGGAATCAGAGTGGCAGAGCGGTGACCAGCAATAGTTGTACTGTGAGCTAGCTGATCAAAACTGGGAGTTTTGATAGCTGTCTGAAGGGCATGGATGAGAATTGCTCTCTGGCCAAGTAAGCAAAGGAATTTGCAGAATTGACAATGAGGTCCAGATCTGTTGATAGTCTTAGTGTTAGGTGACAAAAGGGTTAATTGTTTCCCAATAGGTTGGTGTTTGTTGGACAGGTTTTATGATGGAGGAAAGATCATTTGATCAGAGGAAAAGGAAATCATACAATCAGCAGTTTGGTGGGAATCTCCCAGTCACTACTGTTCCAAAGGGCAGAGTCATTAAGCTAGCTGCAAGCCTATTATCTCTGGAGTTTCTTGGTGATTTCCTGACGATGACCTGGCTGTGCTAGAGGGAGTTTCTGATCTAATTCACAACCCATGTGTTCAGTCTTTTCCTCTGGTCCATCCTGGCCATATAGGAACAGCAGGACATGTTTTATATCAGAGCCAATTAATATATTTTGGCAATTAAATCACATTTTGCCAATTAAACCATATCAAAGTTTGAGAGGTATATGGCCTGGTAAGAACATCACAGGAGAAGAACCTGTTATACAGTTTGAATGACTTATCTGATGTTCCATGGATGTTTATATGTTGGCATTGTACTTCACCCATCTCATGACAGAGAAAGTGCAGGAAGAGATTGACCGGATGGTTGGCCGCTCACGGAGGCCTTGCATGGCCGACCGTGGACAGATGCCTTACACGGATGCTGTCATCCATGAGATCCAGAGGTTCATCTCTCTTGTCCCACTAAGTGCTCCCCACACAGTGGTGAAAGACACACCATTCAGGCAATACATCATCCCCAAGGTAAGTTCCCTGTTTCCACTTGAAAAACCAAGTGGTTCCTGTACCGGTAAGGCTTAGGGATGTGACATTTCTTTCAATTTTGCTTGGCTTGAAGGGATCATTGACCAGTTTGCTCCTTTTGAGGAGATCTGGTCTCAGATATTGATGGTGGAAAAATTTCTTGCTGGACTTTTGACTCTGCAGGGCACCATAGTACATCCTCATCTAACCTCAGTGCTCCATGATAGCAAGGAATTCCCAAATCCCAATGAATTTGACCCAAGGCACTTCCTGCATGAAGATGGGACCTTCAGGAAGAGCGACTACTTCATGCCCTTTTCAGCAGGTAAAATAATCACTTCTCCACTGGCCAGCATCCTTGGAAACTGTGTTACCAGATGGCTGTTTTGGGTTTCCCTAATTCCCCATTGTTGGGGGAGGGAAGGGTCAGCTCCAGACCATGCTAGACTTCCCCACTTTGGATTGTGAGAGAGTTACAAGAGGTTTCAAAATGAAGGGCGCTCCTGAACAGCTCTCTGTAAGGGTTATGCATTCATTGCACTACACAACTTTTGTGGTGGATAGCTGTGCTATGCAACTGAACAAAGGGAGCAGAACTGGAACTGAATGTACATGCAAATGTGCATGTGCAGCAATGTGCAATGCACACCAATGAAAAAAGCACAATCAGGCAGCCCATATTTAGGTATGCACAATTCCACTTCTGCACCCTTGAACTTGACCCAAGCATTCTGCCTCAGAAGAAAAAGAAGAGCTGTAAGGAAAACTACACACGCAGAGGATACCAACAAATTTCAGGCCCACACAGAAAAGAAAACCCACTTGCCAATGATACAGCACCTAAAGAAATTTTGAAATACACAGAGCATGAAGTAGGGATGAAAAAGACATTCGCTTTAACTGCAATTTTGAACAAGTACTCCAGATTTGCCAAATGTGAACCTGTTAGCACTTGTGCATGAAGCCCCTTTTGGCTTAATTCTGCTTGTTTGAAAGAGGAAGAAAACTTGAAACCTGAGCAGGTTTTAGCAAGCAGTATTCTGAGTAACCAGGAAGCTCACAGAATCTCTCTTGACGTGCTCATGTATCCTTTCTCCCAAGAAAGCGCAAGTATTTTATCTCCCTCTGGAATGCCTCTTCTCATCTTTTCCCCTCCTTTCGTGGGTTTCACTTGCAGGCAAGCGGATCTGTGCAGGGGAAGGTCTGGCCCGCATGGAGCTCTTCTTGTTCTTCACCACCATCCTCCAGAACTTCAAGCTGAAGGCCCTCAAGGACCCCAAGGACATCGATATCACACCCCTGCACAGTGGTTTTGTCACTGTTCCCTGCCCCTATCAAATCTGTGTTGTCCCTCGTTGAAAAGCTCACCTACCTACTTCCTCTGCAGAAATACTGACTGGAACTCACAGCCACTGTTACAAATGCTTAACCCCAGTTTTCAATGAGGAAATCTTCCCCACCTCTTCTTAAACACAAATTTTGAGTGAAATGTAATAAGTTTTTCATAATACCCATTTCATATCAATTTTTTAATCTCCATTTTTTTAAAAAATCAAATAGACATATTTTTGACACTTAAACTACAATTTTTGTGGTGTATTGTTTCAGCACCTCCACACTTTTCAGATGACAAATACTGTAACACACATTTATAAATTTAATTCATTAAATAAATAAAATCTGTACCTGTAGTTTTATCATTTAAAAAAGTGTAAGAGAAATGAGGCCTCCTGAAGGATATTGGCCAGCATTAACTTAGGCCATTTCTGCCCTACACTGTTATAGTGCTATTATTCCACTTTCAGCATCCTCTGGAATCCTGGAGTTTTCAGTTTAGGGAGGGGCATTTATGTCAGAGGGATGGTGGATGATGGGCGCTACACAAAAACCTCGGTAGCACTTCCCTCCAGCACTGAGCTCTGGCAAAACAGCTTACCAGAGTCAAGTGTTTGAAAAATCACCATATAGCAGAGTTTTACTCACACAGCTTAAAAGCGTCCCAGCAGAGTATTAAACATTCACAGCAAAGCCTTGAAGCCAGGAAAAAAATACTCCCATGCAATGTTATCTTCCAACAGGAGGCTTTTACTTTCCATTTACATTACGTACATATATACAGTCCTCAAACGGAGTATCAGCATTCCACAGCATGTGAAGATATGCATCCAACATAGCCTCTGGCCGCTCTATCAGACATCGAGAGGGCACAGTTGGCCAGAACACACCCTCTTATATACATACATTTCTGATGCAACTTTAGCCAGCCTTGCTAGTTCCCATGTATGATGCAACCTTCTTCCTTGGTTACATAACCCAATGACTCATGCAGGTATTATATGGGATTGCATCATCCACTGTCTTCCCCAGGTGCAAAACATTAATGCACATCATGTTACCCTGTTTACTGCTGGTCTCGTGAGGGACACCAAAATGTGCTCTACTATAGGTGGGGAAAATTAGCTCAGAGCACTGCTTTAGCGTTACGAGAGGCAGGGTAACTTACCAGGATCTTCTAGCCCAGTGTTTACGGGGCCAGGCCAAGTCAAGGAGCAGACCAGTTTGAAAACGATGAATGATCTTTATTAAATACAGGCACACAATGTAAGGAACACACGCACACAGACAACTAAGGAAAATAAAGGTGTGAGTAAGATAGCGGGATTTTCAGAGGGATAGTTGATCTGGGTGATACGAAACCTGTTCTTGAAGCCCGGAAGAAGATAGAGAGCGATGCTGGGGTTCGGTGTGGCTCAGCACATGGAGCTGAGGGGAAGCTCGCCAAGCAAAGCGGCAGCAAGGCAGTCTGGAACTCGGGAGCAATCCGAGGAGGGTCTCGGAATCAGGGGTTTTTATAGGGAGAAGTGTGACTGCAGGTTATGCCTTACTCGGGGACAACAATGAGTTTTGGGTGTGAGACAATGTCTCCAAAAGGTCACAATTTAACATGATGGAATCAGAGCTGAATTAACAATGGTGTAGCCAGTATGTAAATGCACAACGCTTGACAGTGGATGGTTCAGCCTTTGTCAAGTTGCCTGCTCGGGGCAGGGAGCCTTTTGTAGGTAGTGTGCATACGTAATGTGGTGTTTGCCGGGGAGGTCCCTGAAGCTGTGACATAGCTGGCTATTTCTGGCTTGCCTGCATTGATTGAGAATATTTCAGCAGTTAAGTGCCAAGCCTAGTTTCTTGCTTGTCTGGAGGCCTCACAAACACATGGAGAGGGGTGGTAGAATAAGGCCGAATGATGGTATCAAAGTGATATCGGGTGCTATCGCCAGATAGGTCTAAACTGCAGTAACAATCATGTATATTTTATTTGGACTTAGGTTCTGTTCAACATTTCCTCACAATTTAGACTTCTCAGTCAGAGAGTTCTTTGGCCTCGGTAAACTGCAAATCCCAGAATTCCACAGGAGGTTGGAAGTGGAATAACAGCACTATAAGAGTGTAGGATGGAAATGGCCTCAGACCATTATGAATGTTATTATTCATTTATGACTGGTTGATGTTGATGATCCCTACATGTTCTCCAGATTAGGGAATGTGCAGGGACCATTAAAGTCCCTCAGTCTTTTTTACTGGCCGGCAGCCACTGTGAGCAACAGAGAGTCTGTTCTCCTGTTGATTGGGAAGCAGCTGATTGACATTTTCATCCCTCCCATGAGAGATCTCCAATGCAAGAGGAAATTGTGATGGGAACACTGCTTCTTACTGTCATAGTGGAGATTGCTCATAGGGTGGGATAGAAATGTCAGTCCTCTACTTCCCAAGCAAGAGGGGAGTGGACTGTTTTCGCTTTCTTACTCCACTGGAAAAACCCTATCCTGGGGTTTACAATTTTGATATTAAAATATGATTCAATTTGCCTGAGAGGTCACCCGGATGGGCACGTAGGCAGTGATGGTCAAAGATTGAAAACCAGGTCAGGCCAGTAAAATCCCCAGTCATGTAGCCCTAAGAGACCTCAAGATGTGTAAACCCACAATAAACAAAGGGTCCACAGCCCCTGAGAAGCCGACTTGAGGGGATTAGCATGTTGCCCCAAGTTGAGCAAATATTCAATCAAGTGAGGACCATTTACATGAAGTCACGCCACAAAACACATCCGAAGATCCTGAGACTTTGGCAACACCTTGCAATCTCATCATGCAAAGGAAATTACCATGGTGGAACATCATTATCGCTCCAACACCTATTGTTCTTCCTGGGAAAGGATTAGCCAGGTACTTTTTCCCCTACAAATAGTCCCCATTTTTGAGTGATTCTTTGAATCACTCCTGGACATCCCAGCAGACCATTTCTCTGTCGTTGAGTGATACCCTCAGCCCTCTCCATGCTGTGTCCCACTTCTCTGCTGTTTTTCCCGGACCAAGGACTTCAGGACAAAGGTACAGTATCACCCCATCTACACCCCTTCAATATTCCCCTATCCAATTTTCCTCTGTTTTGCTTCTTAATAGGTCTTGAGTGAGTGTGTGAGTGATTGCGTTGGTGCGTGAGACTTTCATTCAATGAAATCATTTGTTGGACATTTTTGTTTGGTTTTTGGCTTGGCCTGACCCCGTAAAAACTGGGTAAAAAGACCCCGCTAGGTTACCCTGCCTCTCACATTGCTATTGCTTGTGCTCTGGCTAGTTGTCATTCCCAATCACGTGGAGCACAGTGAGGTGTCCCCCAAGGACCCCAGAAATCAGGGTAACAGTTCACAGCAGCTGCTACCAAGACATCAACAACACTTTGTTATCGCTGCAAGGGGTGTCAAAGCCCAAAGTTCTCCATTGTTCCATAAACATACTGTTCTTGCCATTTTAATAGAACATCCTGTGAAGGGAACATTCAACATACAGGTAGGAACAGCTGCAGTTGCAGCTGGCAACATTCGTAAATGAGCGAGAACTGACTTCTATGAACTACATGAACTTCCATGAACTGCAGTCGCTTTGGAAGAAACTTTGTCTGAAACATGCAGAGTAGCAAAGGTTTGTGACATGCTAGCTAGGAGTGTGCATAGTTTTACGGATGAGTTGTTCAGTGATTAGCTCGGGGGGAGAAAACACACTGTTACCTTGTTTACTGGGGGTCCCGGGAGGGACACCTAAATAACCAAACAACAAAACACAATTTTGGGGAAAATTAGTTGGAGCACTCACTTAAGCTAGCGAGAGGCAGGGTAACTTAGCAGGATCTTGCAACCCAGTGTCTACGGGGTCATGTCAGTCAAGCAACCAGACGGGTTTAAAGTAATAAAAATGATGTTTTATTGCATACAAACAAATATTAAAGACACCACAGTCACACAGTTAACTAAGAGATTAGAGATTGAATTAAGGATAGAGACTTTCAGGGAAAAATGGGTGATATGACACCTGTCTCGTTGTCCTGGACCTTTCAGGAGAAGCAGGGGGTGCAGAGAAGAAGCTCAGCTCGATTAGCTGAGGGGAGCTCACCAAGCAACGCAGCACCAAGACGGGATGGAACTCAGGAGCAATCCGAGGAAGGTCTCGGAATCAGGGGTTTTTATAGGGTGAGTTGGGACTGCAGGCTATGCCTTACTCAGGGAAAATAATCAGTTTTGGGTGTGAGATAATGTCTCGGAAAGGTCACAACTTTGCATGATGGAATCAGAGCTGAATCAACAATAGCGTGGCCAGTATGTAAATATGCAGCGCTTACCAGTGGACAGCACAACCTTTGTCTGGTAGCCTGCTCGGGGCAGGAAGCCTTTGTTAGTATCGCCCATATGTAATGAGGTGTTTGCCGGAGAGGTCCCTGAAGCGACAAACCGACTGTGTCTGGCCTGCCTGGGTGGGGAATGGAGTGTCCAGCACTTATCGGCCATGCCTGTTTGCGTGCTTGCCCGGTGGCCTTGCAAACATGTGGAGTGGGTTGGTGGAAGAAAGCCGAATGGTTTGATATCAAAATGATATCGGGTGCTATATCCAGGTGGGCCAGACTGCAGTAACAACATCCAACCGTGAAACAGCATTGAGAGAAAAGAGGAGTGGTTGAGAAAGGCTCACCTGCCTCCAACTTGCCAGCTGCAGAGAAGACTCCTTGCTTAAGTGTCCAGCCCCTCCCTTTAGGTGGCCATTGTACTGTTGGGGTAGGTGAGGGTCCCAGGAGAGGAGGACCAGTCATGACCGACTGTGAGAGCCAGCAACTTCTTTCACTCCTCCCTCTGCCCCACCCTGTCAATGATTCCATGGCAGGGTGATGGGAAAGAGTAAGTAGGAGGAGACTCCATCCCCATGAAATACCTTTGAAGACTACACAGTGATGGGAGTGGTGGCAAGATGTCTTTTTGGATCCAGAATCATCAATGTGGAAGAGACCACAGGGGCCATTGAACCCCACTCCCTGGCATGCAAGAGTACACTCAAAGTACTCTCAACAGATGACCATCCAATCTCTGTTTAAAAAAGTCCAAAGAAGAATTCCATTCCCTCTAGCTACCAAGTTTGTAAAACTATTGAAAAGACGGGAGGGGGGGTTGGTCTGGCATGGCTTGCTTTTGGATGGCTAAAGGGTGAGCCCCTGTTCTCACCTCAGTGGTGTGTGTGCATGCAGTGAGATCTTGTTACCCCAAAATGTGGGTGACTCATAGGTCTACCCTCAGTGCCACTATCTCCATGTGATATTGGGGAATTATTTAGCTCAAATTAGAATTCTCATGAGAGGGGGTAACCTAACAAGATTTTTTACACCAATGTTTACAGAGTCTTAAGCAGGGAAGAACCAGCAGAGATTCAAAAGTAAGCTAAAGCATTTTTCATTAGGGGAATTAATCAAAGTGGCAGAGTGGTGACCAGAAATCATTGTACTGCCAGCTAGCTAATGAAAATTCAAGGATTTTTTATACAAAATTTCTGCCTGGATAGGACAGGTGTGAACTGTTCTCTGACTGAGCAAATATTGGAGTTCACAGAATGGACAATGAGGTCCACAATGGGCTGATGGTTTTAACATTAGGTGACAAAGGGGCTAATGGTTGGCTGAGAGCTAACCCTTTGTCACCTAACGCTAAGACCATGCGCTCATTCTGGACCCTTTGTCCACTCTCCGGACTTCATTGTTTACTCTGCTAGAGGGCCATTAGCACCTTCACCCTCCAGGCAGAAATAGAGTATTTAAATCCCAGTTTTTGGCCAGTCAACTCACAGTACGCTGGTTGCTGGTCGCCACTCTGCTGATCCAGTTCCCATTTGTGTACTGTCCTTAGACTTGTGTCTCAGCTACATCACTTTGTTCACTGCTCTTTTGGATTGGTAAATATCACCCACTTTACCCTAAAAATCTTGCTATCTAAAACTTTCCTCTTTTTTCCTTTAGCTAGCCTTATATGATTGTGTGGCTGCCTGGATCTGGTGTGCATGATTGCAATTCCTGCAATAAAAAACAATCAAGCTCACTTTTGTATCTTTGACTGGTTCATCCCTGCAGAAGTATTGGTAAGTATTGGTGTAAAAGATCTCGTTAGGCTACCCCCTACTTGCAGGCCTCATCTTTGAGCTAATATTCCCCAACTTTCATGGAGGCACTGGCATTGTATGTGGGCCCCTCAATCACCTAGTCATTCTCTTCATGCCGACCCTGTTTAGGGAGCACCAGCGGTCTCTGCTGTTACCCTAAAAAATGGGGGATGTTGGGAGACATTAGGGTTCACCCAGCATTTCCTTAGAATTTGATGGAACTATAGTTTAAAGGAGGTCTTCAAGAGGAGGATAACAGCAGGATATTTTCACCTAAGAATACCAGTACTAACTGTAGAGAGGATTCCAGTTAAAAGTTTAACAGAACGTTTTATTGGAAATTAATACATACAAGAAATCCTGTTGAAGAAATCCTCTGGAGCAGGTCCAGAGGAGGGCAACCAAAATGGTGAGGGGCCTGGAAGCCATGCCCTATGAGGACAGACTCAGAGAGCTGGGGATGTTTAGTCTGCAGAAGAGAAGGTTGAGAGGGGACATGATAGCCCTGTTTAAATATTTGAAGGGATGTCATGTTGAGGAGGGAGTGGGCTTGTTTTCTCCTGCTCTTGAGACCAGGACAAGGAGCAATGGATGCAAGCTGCAGGAGGGGAGATTCCGCCTGAACCTCAGGAGGAATTTCCTGACAGTCAGGGCTGTCCGGCAGTGGAATGTGCTGCCACAGAGTGCGGTGGAGTCTCCTTCGTTGGAGGTTTTTAAGCGGAGGCTGGATGGCCACTTGTCGGGAGGGCTTTGAGGGTTTTCCTGCATGGCAGGGAGTTGGACTGGATGGCCCTTGTGGTCTCTTCCAACTCTACATTTCTATGATTCTATGATAAATCAAGCAATCTTATGAACCATACTAGGCTAAGGAAAGTGAGACAAGAAAAGTTGGACGAGAAAGATTTTGGGTGGAAAGGGTGATATTTAATGGTTCAGAAAAAGAAGGCCAGAGTGAAGTGGCTCAGACAGTGGTTTGAGTGTAGCACAAAGAAACAGCAGTCTGGGTATTACATCCAACATATTAAGATTTTCTGGGCTTGGAGCTAGGGCTTATAGACCCTGTTTCCTGTCCTGACGGGATGTGTGTTAACAGAGCAGCAACTGCTTTCTCACAGAGCATACTAAGGAGTCTGAAAGAGGTTGATTGTCTTAACTCTCGGTAACAAAGCATTGACGGGAGTCATGACAGTCTCTTAGTATTTAGACAGGTGTTGGGGCACAGGGAAGATTTCTGGAGGGCAGTGTCAGAAGATGTTCCTGATTGCTTCACTTGGGCAGTTTCCTCTGCCATTGTATTTGGAGTTTGGCTTGTTGAGAGGGTTATCTTGATCCCATAAGCACTGTTTTTTCTACCTAATCCTCTGTGAACTCTGTGAACCTATGATCTGCTCATGTCTTAGGCCATCCTGGCCTGGCAAGATGCTTACCGCCAGTGTTAAAAACATGTTTTTCAGCCATTAAGTGGTCAATTTATATAAAAAATTGATATTTACTTCCAATCATGCCATCTCTCAGGATGGGGAGTTAAGGTGTGGTAACACTGCCACATGTGTTGGTCATAAACCTAGGTGAGAATGACCTGGGCTTTTTGAAGGGGAAAGTCCTTATTCTTCATACTATACATGATACAGACAAACTAGGCCAGAGTGGATATTATGTAGTTTGCTCTTCTACCCAGACAGGTGTTACCCTGATTTCTGGGGTCCCTTGGGGGACACCTCAATGTGCTCCATGTGATGGGGAATGGAAACTAGCCAGAGCATGAGCAATAGCAATGCAAGAGGCAGGGTAACCTAGCGGGGTCTTTTTACCCAGTTTTTACGGGGTCAGGCCAAGCCAAAACCCAAACCAAAGTGTCCAATAAATGATTTTATCGAATGAAAGTCTCACGGACCAATGCAATCACTCACACACTCACTCAAGACCTATTAAGAAGCAAAAGAGAGGAAACTGGACAGGGAAATATTAAGGGGATTCTAGCTGGGGTAATACTGCTCCTTTGTCCTGAAGTCCTTGGTATGGGAAAAACAGCAGAGAAGTGGAGCTCTCTCCTGAGGGCTGATGGTATCACTCAACAGACCGAGAAACGGTCTGCTGGGATGACCAGGAGTGATCCAAAGAAACTTTCAAAAACTGGGACTATTTGTAGGGGAAAAAGTATCTGGAGGGCTAATCCTTTCCCAGGGTGAACAATAAGTATTACAATGAGAAAGAAGCTCTACAATGGTAAGTTCTTTTGCATGATGAGATCACAAGGTGTTGCCAAAGTCTCAGGATCTTCGACTGCACTGGGTTGTGGTGTGACTGGCCTGACCTGATTTTTGATCGTTCGACCATTGCTGCCTATGTGCTCATCCAGGCGACCTCTCAGGCACATTGAATCATATTTTAATATCAAAATTGTAGACCCCGGGACAGGGTTTTCCTGGGGGGTAACACAGGTATGGAAAAGCGGACCTTGATATATTGATAGAGTCCAGCACAGATCTAACAGGAAGAACTGGAAAGCCCCAGTGAAAGGGTAAGGCCAGAATTTGCCACACCTTGAAACTGTATTTCACAGACTGGAGCTGCACAGAATGGATGGTGTACACCTCTCAGAAGCAAGGAATAATCGCTTCTTGGGGGATCTGGAACAGGACATGATGGCCCTTTTGGGCAGCCTGGTGGGGAATAAAGACTATGCTGATGCTAGGATTGAGCAGGTGGGTAAGTGTGTACAGCATGCTTCCAGTCATGGGATACCTTGAGAACACAGCTGGAGAAATTTCATGAGGTCCTCCTGTAACTGCCTGTCCCAAGGCAACCTCATGAACAGAAGTGCCTTGCAGCTATCATTTCCCCGCACCCCTATCCTCAGCACCTCAGAAATGCTTTGGTCAGGGGGCTGCAAGGCTGCAAAGGGAGGTTTTGGTGGTTACGTTTGGTTGTTCATAAACAAAAATTGAGTCTCCAACTGTAATGATGTAGCTGGTATACTTCATGATACTGAACAGGATGCTAGCTTAATAATATCCCTACACACAAATGTTCCCAGTAAAAGAATTAATGAACACAACAATAAAATATAATTGGGGAAGGGATCTCATTTATCCTGCCCTTTATTTTTAATGTTGGAAATAATTTACAAGACGATGAATAAGATTTGAATAGGACAGGTAAGTGCAAACAAACTGAAAATCAGATTGTCTCCAAACCATAGAAGCTCCCATTACAGATTGAGCCCAACCCACATCACCCCTGCTACATGGGCACGTACATGGTCCTCTCCTGTTGTCTAACGTCCGACCAAAGGGATGACTGCAAAGTAATCCCACTGGCCAGCCTAGCTCCCCACATAAGGCAGGGAGGATGGTGAGGAAGAGTTGGAACAAGCCACAGCCTTTGGAGAAAGATGTCTCCTTGTGTTATGGAGGCTTACTCTCAGGCAAGCCAGGTATATAGTCTTCTGCTTCTATATGGGTTACTTGGAAATAGTGCATTTCATTTCTCTCCCTCCCCTTTTTCCCTTTCTCTTTTCCCTTTCTCTTTTTCTCTCATTCTCTTTCTCTCTTCCTTTTCCAGGGATCATATTCAGTAATGGAAAGACATGAAAGCAGCTCCGGTGTTTTGTTATGACCACCCTCCATAACTCTGGGATGCGGAAGAAAAGCATCAAGGAGAGGGTCAAAGAAGAAGTTCAGTATCCCTTGGAACACTTACATGCCACTAAGTGTATGTAATTTCTGTCCAGCACCACCATTCCCACTGGTATATCCATATGACTTTCCAGACAAGTCTTCTCATTCTGTTATCCCAAAACATGGCTGACTCGGGGACCTCCTGTGATGCTAGTACCATCATGAAATGATGGGGAATTATTAGTTCAAAGAGGAGACCTGTGGGGGGTAACCTTACAGGATCTTTTATACCTATGTTTACTAGTACTTCTGCAGGGAAGAACCAGTCAGAGATCCACAAGTAAGCTTAATTGTGTTTTATTGGGGGAACTGCAATCACACACACAAGATTCAAGCAATCATGCAATCAAACAAGGCTAACTGAAAGAAAATGGAGGAAAGTTTTGGACAGGAAGATTTTAGGGTGAAGTGGATAATATTTACCAAGCCAGAAGAGCAGCGAAGAAGGCAATGTGGCTTAGACGCAAGTCTAAGGACAGTACACAGTTGAGAATCAGAGTGGCAGAATGGCAACCAGTAATTGGTGTACTAGCGATAGCAAAAGCATGTGTATTTCTATACCGTTTATCAGCTAAGTGATCTCTATGTGGTTTACAATATGTTTAGCTAATTGCCCCCAACAAGCTGGGTACTCATTTTACCAACTGCGTAAAGATGGAAGGCTGAGTCAACCTGGAGCCCGGCAGGATAGAACTCACAACCTTGTGGCTGCAGTACTAGCATAGAGTGAGTTGACTGGCCAAAAACTGTGGTTTAAATACCTTATCTATGCCTAGAGGGCATAGTAAACAATGGAATTGTTGCAGAGTGGACAATGAGGTCTGGAATGTGCTAATGGTCTTAGCATTAGGTGACAAAGGGCTAATGGCTGTCCTGATAGCTCTGTAATTGTCAGACAAGTGTGAGGACCAAAGGGAAGCTTGCTTGGTAGGAGGGAATGGAGTTAAGACAATCATCTATCTTCTGGGAATCATCCAGACCATATTGTTTAAAAGGTTTGTTACCCTGAGAACTGGAGGTCCTGTGAGGGGCTCCCAAATAACCAAACAACAACAAGCAAAGATGGGGAAATTAGCTGGAGCACTCTCTTAAGCTAACGAGAGGCAGGGTAACTTAGTGGGAATCTTTTACCCAATGTATACAGCGTCGGGTCAGTGAGCAGTCAGGCAGTTTAAAATGGCAACAATAACATTTATTAACAAGCAGGCAATTATTAAGAAAACACAACCGCACAGCTAACTAGAAATAGGAAAAGAGTTTTGGGGGAAATGGGTGATACGCCACCTTTCTCGTAGTCCTGAAGAAGTCCAATTGGAGAGAAGGAAACCTGGCATGGCGGCTGAGCGGAGCTCGCAAAACGAAGCGACGGCAAGGCTGGATAGCACTCCGGAGCGATCTGAGGAAGCTCTCAGAGCTGGGGGTTTTTATTTAGGGAAGGTATGACCGTGGGCTAGTCTGGTCTTGGGTGAAAACAATGAGTTTTGGGCTGGAGACAATGTCTCCAAAAGGTCAGAATTTACACGATTGAGTTAAGGTCCGAATTGACAATAGTATGGCTGGTATGTAGATGCGGCTAGCTTGGCGGTTTAAGCACTCAGCTCGCCAGGGTGCCCTCTCAGGGCAGAGGGTCTCTTTGTTTTAACACGCATTTGTAATGAGGGTGTTTGTTTCGAGAGGTCTCCTAAAGCAGATCTGGCAGTTTCTGGCTTGCTTAGGTATAAACAGAAATGATTCAGCATTTAATAGCCATGCCTAGCGTCGCGCTTGTTCAGTGGCCTCACAAACACTTGATTGGTGGCAGAGCAGGGCTGAATTATGATATCAAAATGATATCTAAAGGTTACCAAAGGCCAGGCCAGTTCATGGTGGTAACAGGTTGACTTGTTAAGTTTTACTGCAGGACTATTATTGCTGAAGTTTCCTGGTGATTTCCCAACCTGGTTCCACCTGGAAGTCTCTTCTGACCTAATTTTCAGCACACGTGTTCAGTTAGCTTTTTCCTATTATCAGGCATGGCCATATAACCATAGCAGAGTATATTTTATATTTATGCCAATTAGTATATTTTGCCAATTAAATCCTATTTCACCAATAAAATCATATCAAAGTGAGGAGGTGCATGACCTAGTAACAATCCTTCCTGTCTCCCAACCACCCTGGCCTAAAGCTCTGGACTTAAACTCTTCTCTGCATCTTAGTCTTTGGACACTTTGTAGTACTTTGTGGATAGTTCGTGAGGTCCGGAATCTTCCCTTCTCTTCAGGTAATGCAATCAGAGTCCTGGGATTTCCTACTAGGAAGTTGAGGACTCCATGGCTTGATGTGATCTGAGAGCTTTGGGACTTTAAATGCCCTATTCCTATGGCCCCTCTAATGGAACTAGAGAAGGCCCAAGAAACATCAAGCCCATTGTTTAGTATCAATGATCATTTTAAATAACAAGGGTTCTAATTCTTGAAGGACGCTTGCTCTATCGTCATTAGTAGAATCATAGAACCATAGAATCATAGAGTTGGAAGATACCCCAGGGACATTGACTCCAACCCCCTGCTATGCAGGAACACCCATCAAAGTATTCCCAACAGATGGCCATCCAGCCTCTGCTTAAAAACCTCCACAGAAGGAGACTCAACCACACTCCAAGGCAGCATATTCCAATGCTGGACAGCTCTGACCATCAAGAAATTCTTCCTGAGGTTCAAGTGGAATCTCCTTTCCTGCAGCTTGAATCCATTGCTCCTTGTCCTGGTCTCTGGAGCAGCAGAAAACAAGCCCGCTCCCTCCTCAACATGACATCCCTTCAAATATTTAAACATGGCTATCACGTCCCCTTTTAATCTTGTCTTTTGCAGACTAAACATACCCAGCTCCCTAAGCCGTTCCTCGTAGGGCCCCATGGCTTCCAGGCCCTTCACCACTTACTAGTATACTTGTAGGCTATAACAAGAGGGTAGATCTCAGGTATTGGGAGACTGAGTCCATGAGAAAGAGGCAGAGGTCTGCCACTGAACGTGAGGTCATGTTTCCAAATTGCCTGTGAAGTGTGGAAAGAAGGAAGAATCTATCCCCTGCTCCACCAAGACAAACATGAACTCATTATTTCTCTCCTAGGAAATGATGGAGCAAGAGGAATATAGTAACTTAAGCACTTTAGCACCAGGGAGACGCATTCTGGAATCTGTTCAGTAAGCTTTGCTACAAAGTTGATGCTTTAGCCAGACAGTTCACAGATGCTGAGGAAGCTGGGAAGATACTGAAGGAGGAAACCCTCCTCTGAGCAACCCACCAAAACTGTTCTCATAGTTACTGGGAAGGGAGAAGGGTCACTCTTGTGCATTTCAATATCATTTGCTCTTTGTAACTTGGGAGGTGGATTTTCTGCTGGACTTATGTGGGGACAAGGTGCACCATGGAGATCTGCCGTGTTAGCCTTGATGTGATCTGGACCAGATTCTGTCCCCTGCTGTCAGGAAAGGTTGAAATTCTACCAGATAAAGGGCTATGATGCTTTTCCTCTACTGTAGACAACCTACTGCCTGGATTTACCACTGTGATAATGGGGCTTCCCGTTATCTAGGCTTAGCAAAGGGGGACACTTCCCTCTCCAGGTAAACCAAGGGTTAATGAGGTCTTGGGATTAGATTACATTTTAGGTGGGTCAGCATCATAGGTCACAGGGTTAGAACTGACCAACCACAAAGGAAGAGGTGGGCATCTTGGAGATGCTTCGAGATGCTTCCAGGGAGGAAATATAAAAACTTCTGGGAGGCCATGTGGCCAGAGAGAGAGAGAAGAAGAAAAGAGAGAGAGAGAAGAACAAAGAGAGAGAACAAAGGGACCTCCGAGAGATGAGATCTGTGCCAGTCGTAGGCAGGCAGGCATGCCTTGCCTCCTGCTTCTTTCTTCTAAGAACATCTGTGAGTACTAGAATAAAGTAGTTAGCTGCGTTAGGCTTTTTATTATTTTGGAAGTTGGCTGACCTTAAGAATGTATCTGTGCTTTTATAACTGTTTTTGTAACTGCTTGTAACTTAAGCATGCCTGGGAGGGGGGAGCCTCTCAAGTGTGATATTGTCTTGTTTATTTGCATGCCTTGATTAAATACTTTCTGAAAACCTCTGTTTCTCTCCATTCCCATGTCAGTCTTTGGCACACGCTAGATAGGACTGCTCTCGCTCAGAGGGAGGGAAGGTCCTTAAACACAGGGATTGGTAATCTACTGAACAGTCTCCCACTGTGCTATTCAGTTTATTCATAATTCAGTGGGTGGTGGCAGCAAGAATTAATAACGCTGAGGGAATTGCCAGCTTTTGCCAAGGATGAGAGTCAACCTTGGGGGGCTGGTATGAACCCCAGTTTGACGCTGGAATCCCCATTCCAGTATGACAACCGCTAAGAAAGCTGATCTTGCAGCAGAGATGTGTGGCAGTTTCCAATACCAGATAATGACTCTGGGAGACCTGGAATTGTCTTCAGTTCCAGTTCTTTCTTTTTTTTCTCCTTCCAGAGCAGCCCTTTGACCCCACGTTCCTGCTCAGCTGTGCTCCTTCCAATGTCATCTGTTCTGTTGTCTTTGGAAGGCGCTCCGAATATAGTGACAAGATGTTTCTAGCCATCATGGGCTTGATGAATGACAACTTTGAGATTATCAGCTCTTTTTGGGGATAGGTAGGTCCTTTGCCAGTTGGTCTAAATTACACTCTTGTGTGAATTTCTTTATTTGATGTATGTAGTGCCTTCCTGAAAATATGAGATTTTGTGGTGAGTGGGAGAGAGGAGAGAGAACACATTGTTGCTTCATAGGGGGTTAAAATGGATCAGACAGGTTCCATTTCTTTTGCCTTGTCTTGTTTCCTGGGTGTCTTTTGCTTAGTTTCTTTTTTTTTTTTAAGACCCTTTTTTACTTCTTTTTGAGGAGTACTAAAGCCTGTAATGTTCCAGGAGAAAATTCTCAAATCTATTTCGTAATTCTGTTGTCTTAAAGTGCTTCCTGACTGGATCTCTCTCCCTGTTGGCCATTCTCTTCTGAAGTTTTCCTTTCCTCTTCTTCTTCTGGATCTTATTTGTCTTCCTCCTCTCTTTCTTCTTCTATCTTGCCCTGTGAATCAACCAATATTTTTTTTTAAGTTGTCAGCCTGATCTGCTTATCTAAGAGTGGGAAAGATATTTTTTAAGTTATTTTTGATTGGCATTTCATTATTGTTCTCAGTTGTTTCCTTGATTGGGAAACCCCACCAGTAAACCCCACCAGTCATGGGGCTGCTGATTCTTCTCACTTCGTTAAGTATTAATCTCCATAGAGAAAAAAAGCATTATTATTACTATTATTATTATTATTGCATAGAAAATACTTTTTGACATAAAAAAATCTGATTCTTGTATAGGGAACTCTCTCTCTCTCTGTGTGTGTGTGTGTGTAGAAAAACACTGTTCCCAGTGCAAGACATTGGATTCTGTGTGGAAAAACCATGTGCATTTCTGCACAGGCCAGCACCTTACAAAATGCAGAGAGCACCTGGGAGTTGCATAGAATGCTTGGTGCTCTTCTGCAGCTTGATGAACACTCTGGGAATTCTTCATTCAAATCATGCAAAGATTGACCTTGTCATCCTGCTAGTGAGATGAGTAAAAGAAGCAGGGAAAAGCCACAGCTTCTAAAGAACCTCTGACTGACCTCTTCTTGGGTGTGATTCTGTCATAGTAGACATACATGCTGCAAGTTCAACTCTGTGGCCTAATGGTCTAACGAAGATCCTAAAGTCCTGCATTCTTGTATGTCCCTTTAAGATCTACTGACCAGTCCAATACAGGAGGTATAGTGGTTGATCCATTCTGCAAGGATTCACAGGACACATTTTCACTCACATTTTCAACTCTCTCCTTCTTCTGCTGGAAATACTGTGTGATTTTATTCTTCCTTTTCCTAGGTTCTGGAGAACTACTTTGCATGGTGGGTGTAATTCCTAGGTCTGTATACATCTTTCTGGTAAACACCACACTATCAGTATTTATCCCAGTTATTCTTTTTTTTTTCATCTCCCACCTCTCAGTTTGGTTACAGTAAGTTTGTATGCAGAGTGGACAAATAAAGTATGGCAAAAGTACGTACAGAGAGAAGTAAGTACGGAGTATGACTTACTGAATATCAGCAGCAATGTCTCAAACCAATCGTCATCTCTCGCTGTAATTGTTGACATTATTTTCATTCACTTTTGGACTGTACTGTTGATATAGAAATATCCACCCCACAAAACTTCAAGGAGTTTAGTGCAATTATGACTTGTACTATCAATCCAAGCAGCATTCGGTGGAAGAGATAAGAACTTAAAAAGCTTCAAGGTTCTAGTTTCAAAATATAAAGTGTCCAGTACTTCCCTGGTCAAACAGCCTATGGCTGGTGCCCTGAAGTCTACCCAAAGGCCATATTGGAAGGAACCTGGGAGTTGGGAGCCCATACAGGAGGTGACATACTCCAACAATGGGCCCCACTCCGAACACAGAAAACCAGCCCCCGCTTTGGTTCCCAAGGGGAATTGGAACTCCCGTCCCCCACCAAAGTGGGATCTCAAGGCTGGGCAGGACTCATGGCGAGCCTGAGACTCTCGAGCCCCAGCTAGCAGATCAGAAAACTCCACTGCCCAGTCTCAGGCTCCCCAGTCTAATCCGGACGGTGACACTCCCCAAGTGCAGTCCAGAGGATACGGTCCCACCAAGAGTGCCTACTCAGGCAAGAGGGCAAAGCTGTGGACAACCTTGAAAAAATTTGGGCTTGACATAAGTCAGTTTGATCAACGGCTGACAGCAGAGCTGCTTGATGCCTTGATCAAGCACACACAACTGGGAGATGCGCAGCCAATGGCTGCTGTAATGGACAGCCCTCCACCCACTGGGCACTATCCCAACCTGGAAGCTCTGAAATAGGGGTGCCCTTGGTCTAGGAGTCTCCCCAAGGAAATTGTGGCTTGGCTGATGCCAGACAGATAGGGAAGATTCTGGGTGAAGGCAGGTATTGGGACCAACAGAGACAAGACTCCTGACACTTTATTAATTGACTCCAGAGCAGCGTTGAAATGAGCCCACTCCCGATTCTATCCACTTGACTGGGTATGGTTGGGGGGGGGTGACACCAAGCCAAAGTGTGGAAAGGCAATCCCATCTCTATAGGGAAGTTCCAGTATAACATGACTGCTTGTGAGAATCGGGGAGAAGATGAAGGCCTTCTGGGCAACAGCTTGCTCCAAGGAAAAAAGCTCACGGTGGACTACGCAAATGGTCTCCTACGGAAAGACCAAGGCCCCTCTGAGATTTCTGCTCTTCACCACTGTGCAGCCATCAAGACTCCAGCCCCCACCCAGAATGTGACCAGTGACCCCTGGGTGCAGGACTTCCCAGAGGTCTGGATCCAGAACAAAATAAAATGTGGAAAAGTGAAGGATGCATATCTGTTAATTGAGGCAGGGATCCACCACCCCAAAAACAGTAAAGGTATCCTGCAGAAGCTGAGGAAGGGATAGAAAAGACCGTAGAGGGACTCCTGAAGTGGGATGTGATCACTCCCATGCAGTCCATCTGCAGTACTCCCCTATGGCCAGTCCTAGAATCATAGAATCATAGAATCGTAGAGTTGGAAGAGACCACAGGAGCCATCCAGTCCAACTCCCTGCTATGCAAGAATACCCATCAAAGCATTCCCAACAAATGGCCGTCCAGCCTCTGCTTACAAACTCCAAAGAAGGAGACTCAACCACACTCCGAGGGAGCATATTCCACTGCTGGACAGCTCTGACCATCAGGAAGTTCTTCCTGAGGTTCAGGCGGAATCCCCTTTCCTGCAACTTGAATCCATTGCTCCTTGTCCTAGTCTCTGGAGCGGCAGAGAACAAGCCTGTTCCCTCCTCTACATGGCATCCCTTCAAATATTTAAACATGGCTCACATGTCCTCTCTTAACCTTCTCTTCTGCAGACTAAACATACCCAGCTCCCTAAGGCGTTCTTCATAGGACATGGCTTCCAGACCCTTCACCATTTTGGTCGCCCTCCTCTGGGCACGTTCCAGCTTGTCAACATCCTTCTTGAATTGAGGTGCCCAGAACTGGACACAGGATTCCAGATGAGGCCTAACAAATGCAGAATAGAGTGGTACCACTACCTCCCTCAATCTAGACACCATACTCCTATTGATGCAACCAAGAATCGCATTGGTTTTCTTGGCTGCCATGTCATACTGCTGACTCATGTTCAGCTTGTGATATACCAAGACTCCTAGATCCTTTTCACACGTGCTGCTATTCAGCCACACATTCCCCCATCCTATACTTGTGATTTTCATTTTTTCTGCCCAAGTACAGGACGCTACATTTCTCTCTGCTGAAATTCATTTTGTTAGCTTTGGCTCAGCTCTCCAATCTGTCAAAGTCATTTTGAAAATTGATCCTGTCATCCAGTGTGTTAGCAACCCCTCTCAGTTTGGTATCATCTGCAAATTTGATCAGCATGCCCTCTGCTCCTTCATCCAAATCATTGATGAAGATGTTGAATAGCAGTAGGCCCAGGACAGAACCCTGTGGCACCCCACTAGTCATTTCTTTCCAGGATGAAAAGCAGCCATTGATGAGCACCCTTTGGGTGCGGTCAGTCAACCAATTACAAATCCACCTAACAGTAGCCCTGTCTAGCCTGCATTTTACTAGCTTCTTTGCAAGAATGTCATGGGAAACTTGGTCAAAGGCCTTGCTGAAATTAAGCTATGCCACCTCCACAGCATTCCCTTCATCTATCAAGCTTGTAACCCTATCATAAAAAGATATAAGATTAGTCTGGCATGACTTATTTCTGAGAAATCCATGCTGGCTTTTGGTGATTACGGCATTGCTTCCCCCTCCCTTTTTTTTTAATTTTGATTTTGCTAAAATACATACAATTTGAATCTAAATCATCAAAATCTTACCAATTTTTCCATATATAAACCAATGTTTTGTATCATATTTAGAATTCTAGTTAACAATAAGACAATAAGGCAATAGAATAAATCAAAAATATACAAGAAGAATAACTTCCATATATATTACATTCAGTTCCTGATCTTACATTTCTTAATCTTTATTCTACACTTCTTTACCATCTTTCTTATCCCCTCCTATAACCCTCATTATCCCCTTCTTTATTCTAATTCCTTCCTTTTCTCCTTTAGCCTTCCGTCTTTCCTTCTTCTCTTATCTCCTAATTTTCCTAGAACTTTATCTTTCTTCTGCACCTTCTCTTGCCTTCTTTCACTTTCACAAACCTTCTCCACCTACTATTACCTTCTTGTCTCCCTTTTCTATCACCTGATTCAAACTCTATCCCTGGTTCTATTTCCTCCTTTCAGAATATATACGTCTTTATTATAGCTCTT
>CAOKZL010002490.1:0-192998 GCA_948472985.1 Iguana delicatissima | reverse complement strand
GGGCATGGAACAAAAAAACAGCACTAAAAGTTTCTGGAATAGAATGTTATCTGTCTTTCTTTCTTTCTTTTTTATGGCAAGATGGAACATTTTTTTTACCACATGCACTTAATCTGTACCAAGAAAGAAAGAAAGCACAGAGAAGTTCAGAGACTTGCCAAAAACATGTCAGTGATTGCTGTGTGAAGTCAAGTCAAAAACCAGACAGGCCACTGATGGAGGTATGGGTAGAGAATCTGGTTGGTCATGGACAAAGAAGCTGGTCATTAAGGAGAGAAGATCAAAAGAGAAGAGAGAAGATGGGGGGTTAGGATAGAGCTGGACTTTATTGGCTTTTCAGATTCCAGTGTTAGATGTATTCTTCGTTAAGTTAGAAAAATGGTGACTATATGATAATCCTAAACATGTTTCTTTCTCTGTCACTCCAGGAAGATGCCAAATTCTCTCTATGAATCCATGTAATATAAACAGAATGATAGTCAGAACCATACAGAACGTTTAAACTGATGTCAACACTTCAGCTGATAACCAAGTGCATCCCTTCCTAGAACTGAACAACCTAAAGATGGTAACACATCCACTGGTAACCTCAAAGTTGGACTTCTGCAATCCACTGTACATTGGGCTACCTGATCCAAAATTGGTTACAGGTACAGCAACGAGTGAGCACATCACACCGATATTAAAATCACTCCACTGGCTGTCAAACATTTTCTGGGCAGTACAAAGTGTTGGTTATTACCTTTAAAATCCTACATGGTTTGGGTTCAAGTTACCTGCAGGAATGCCTCCTCCCATGCAATCCACCCCATACACTCTGGTCCTCTGGGGGCCATTTACTTAACCAGGCAGGACTAGACTGGCAACGGTCATGTTGAAAAACCCGCCAGGGGCATTACCATCAATAGGAAAAACATCACAGCCAACACGAGGCAGCAGGCTAACAGTCTTTATTGCGGGCAATAGATCAAGTAGCAGACTATTAAGTTACAGCGCAGCGAGCCATCTCCTCGTCCAGAGCAGAAAGGAAAGGAAACAAGAAAAAGGCACAGCCTGTTCAAAAGCCGTGTTTTTAAGTATACATATTCAAGAACAAGGCGTTCCCTTAACCATAACAATGTTGCGGCTACTGGTAGCAGAAGACCTTGAATACGTTTAGGTTTCACATGGGAAGCGTTCACAGAAAGCTAGACTAAACAACTACAAGCAGCTTTGCGTTCTCACCCTCTAGTGGTGGGAAAATATGAAGCCAGGAGTAACAACAGGTCCCATCATGCTTCTCAACCTGTGACACTCCCCTACTCCTTGCGAAATATTTTCAGCTACCTTGCTTTGGAGACTCCATCAACCCCAGTTTGCTAACATGCTGACCAAATGCATTAGCAGGAAGTGGCTTGGTAAACACATCAGCCACGTTTTCTTCTGAAGACACATAGGTAAGGGACACTTTTCCTTCTTGTACATATTGTTTCACATTGTGAAATTTGATGTCAATGTGTTTTGATCGAGAAGACACCCGGTCAGACACTGCCATTTGAATGCAGGCTTGTGAATCACAACATATTTGTATTGGTAATGGCACAGACACATGCAGGTCTTGTAGCAACTGCAAGAACCAAACCAACTCAGTACAGAGCGCAGATAGGCTCACAAACTCTGCCTCTGCAGTTGATAAAGCAAGACAAGACTGTTTTTTAGCCTTCCAGTCGATTGCTACACCACTGAATTTGACAAGAAAACCAGTTGTGCTTTTGCGGTCCACAGTATCCTCAGCGAAATCACTGTCTGATGAACAGACAAGGTTTGGCATCTGATCAGGACAAATGCTTAGGCAATAATCAAGGGAACCCTTTAGGTACCTGAGTACCCTTTTCACACCCTGCCAAGGATACTGGGTTGGCTTAGCACACGCTCTGCCCAGAATGTTGACACTTAAAGCAATATCAGGCCGGCTAGTACCAGCTAAGTACAAAAGGCTCCCAATGACAGACTGATATAGGTGTATATCAGGAAATAATTCCTCACAGGTATTTTTCAAAAAACCTGGCACCATTGGAGTTTGTACCGGTTTGCAGTCAGACATTTGACACAATTCTAACAATTTTACAATCTTTTGTTTCTGACACAGCAGAATACCTTTTTCAGTTCTCTGTACTTCAATTCCAAGAAAGCTCTGTACTGGGCCTAGGTTTTTCACCTGAAACCTTTTCCCCAGCTCTTTCTCAAACACTTGCACTTGTTTTTGTGTAGCACTGACCAAGCATAGATCATCCACATATGCAAGGAGAATTTCCAAACTCTCCCCTTTCCTTCGAACATATACACAGGGATCAGCAAGGCAAGGACCTGTGACAGGTCACCCAGAGGACGTTCTCATTGGCCGCTCCTAGACTGTGGAATGACCTGTCAGAAGAGATTGGACAGCAAAATATGCTGTCTAAATTTTAAAAAAACAACAAAGACCTATCTCTTCCAGCAGGCCTACCAAGTCTATTTTTAATTATGATGCATTTTAATAATGAGGTAGTTTAATTATGATATATTTGTATTTTAAATAGTTTCATGTGTTTTCAGTGTATTTTAACTTATGACACATCTCAATTGTATTTTAATTTATGTTGTACTTAGGGAGCTGGATATGTTTAGTCTGCAGAAGAGAAGGTTAAGAGAGGACATGATAGCCATATTTAAATATTTGAAGGGATGTCACGTCGAGGAGAGAGCAGGCTTGTTTTCTGCTGCTCCAGAAACTATGGTAAAGACCAATGGATTTAAGCTGCAGGAAAGGAGATTCTACTTGAACCTCGGGAGGAACTTCCTGAGGGTCAGAGCTGTCCAGCAGTGGAATATGCTGCCTTGGAGTGTGGTAGAGTCTCCTTCTTTGGAGGTTCTTAAACAGAGGCTGGATGGCCATCTGTTGGGAATGCTTTGATGGGTGTTCCTGCCTAGCAGGGAGTTGGACTCGATGGCCCCTGTGGTCTCTCCCAGCTCTATGATTCTGTGATTCTACTCTGCCTCACTCCTTGGGAAAAGGCAGGTAAGAAATAAAAAATTATTATTATATTATTATAATACAAGACAGATTTCTCTACTGTGAAATCTCTACTGCATTAGTGTCAGCTTCAAAGTGCTCCTCCATGCCTATTATAAGGCAAATGCCTTTGTCTTTAATTATCCTAATAGACATGGCGTATAGTACAATGTTACATAAATGCACACACAGGCACACACATACGTGTGCATACTTGCTGTCACACACACACACACACACACACACACACAGCCAACCAAATTCCAATGCAGACACTGCAGAGCAAGTGCTGCCCAAAATACACATGGGCATTTGACTAGATTATCATGTTAGCAGCATAATAATCTAGTAGAATGGTTGTAACAAGAAAGAACAGAACCATGAGGGTGCATCCAGCATAGTTCATCATAACACAGTGATGAAATTAAGGAAAACATTACAAATGCTCAGTTGGAGTATTAACTAGCAAAAGATTCATTCCTTTAAAAGAAAGAGAGAGGAGAAGAGAACAAGAGAGGAGAAGACACCCATTGCACAGTTTAACCTCCTCTGACCTTTGCACTCTGAGGGGGGTCATACACATGTCACTGTTCCCAGCTGTCTTTCTGACACTCTGCCCACTGCAAGGCCTTAGCCCTTTCCATTTTGTAGAGGTATTGATCTGTTGGCAGCAATGGGCTAGATAATTAGCCAGGAATTAGGGTTTCTATTACAGCCAGGAGGTTGCCCCAGCTGATTTATCACCTGAATAATTTACTGTGATTGAAAGGAAATTAAAATGAACTCCATTCGACAACTGTGCACTTTTATGGGCTATAGTGAAGACTCAAAATCCAAATTAATAGCCTGGTGCTGTTTAATAGTCTACTGAGAGTAAATATGGGAAGGTTTTTCTCTACTGTTGATGTGCTTTCTCGCGCTGGATTTAAAAGTTGTTCTTTCTCCCATCTCCAGCCCCCACTCCTAGCAGATATAAAGACTGACAGATATTTTCCACGAAGGGGATACACAGGTAAAAATGACTGAGCTAAAAATATTTTTTTTAAATCCCTCTAGGGTGTGATTTCACTCGTCTATTGTTAGTTTTCAGGTTTGTGACAAAGTTAATAATCATTTGAAAACAAAAGGGGTCATAACTTATATTTCTCATTTGAAGGAATATATACAGGAGTCAGTTTACTGATTAAAATTATTACCTAGAAAGAATGCCTGTATCTGTTCCTCTGTCAAGCACAGGCGCACCCATAAATCTCCTAACAATTAGCTTCTGAATTGTAGGATGCAATTATTTGTCCTTCTTACATTACAGTTCTCATTACAACACTTACTGGCAGGTTGATTTCCATGCATGAAAATCATAAATGTAGAAAATTGACCTAAATATCTATGTTTCTTTTTATAATGCATTCCACTTTCAAGAGTCACAGTTCACACTCTGAATTGTAAAAATCTGAATTTAGTAGTTGAATTTTTGATGTATTCTTACCTCAAAATTCTAAACTCATGCTCTTGTTTAGACTTGTTGACTATTTTCTAGCTTCCAAGCACTATCAGATAATAAACACTATTTGCATGTAATTTGTTGAGAGAGCCAGTGTAGTATAGTGGTGGTGGTAGTAGCAGTTATTGTAGTAGTGTAGTTGCTTTTTCTTCTAGTGTTGGTTTTCTGTTTTCATACAAAGTTATTAATAATTTGAAAACAAGAAAGGATGCAGCCTGCATTATCATGGGTGAGGAAGAGCCCTTTCATATCCAGGTTGCTTAAAATTTGGTGAGCTTTAAAACTCTACATATTTTTTAAAAAATGGACACTTTTTAATTAAAATCAGATGCTTAAACATAAAAATAAAATTGTAGATACTGTTTTTCTCTTAAATATGAATAAGATAAAATTTAGGGGATAAAGCCAATGTTAGTTCTCCTTTGAGCAGACTTCTTGAAATCTATGGGACTTAAGGCTGGTTATTCCTAAATCCAATTCATTTCGGTGAGTTTAGTGGAACCAGCAGCAACATTGGACACAGCTTTGTAATCTGAATATAAACAAGATAGCACTACACAGAGTTAAACTCCAAACTGAATCAATGTTTCTTAAAAAGACATTGAATTAAAGGGGGAATTTCTGTCTAATTGAAGAACCACCACAGTCACTTTTAAGTTATGAATATTTATATTCTTCCTACCAAGCATATGCATTTTATTTTCATCTAATGAAATAAACTGCTCTAATCTGACCAATAACATTTAATTTTTATTTGTTTTACAGGATGGAGATGGCCCAGAGGTGTAGCTACAGGACCAGAATGAAAACATTGCCCCTCAAATAAAAATTCTGCCCTTTTCAATGATTTTTTTTCAGTCCCCAAATTTCTAGCATTGCAGAGAATGAGATACCAAATATGGTTCAAACCTAGAAAACTTACATTCAATGTATTCAAATTGTATTCCTCGGTGACTTTCTCTGCTCCTTTCTAAATGCTCAACGTGAAGTTACTACAGTGCTAGAAAACTGGAAATGGCAGGAAAATTTCATTGGAGGAGCAGAATGTTCATTGGAGTGGTGCCTTCTTTTTTTATCTCTATCCCTGGGATAGGCCAAGGCACAGTACCTCCACACATACCTCCAACTGTCCTGATTTGGCAAGGGCAGTCTCAAATAATCCTCTGTTGCCCCATTGCTTTTAAAATGTCCTAGCTTTTCTCTTCTCCCACTTTTCCCTTTCTCCACACCTTACTTCAATTGATGCAGACGGAATTCAAAGTGCCAAAGCAGTTTGCACTCAATTAACTCAGCAAGGGAAAAAGGAGGGGAGGGGTAAAGATTTGTCCTTCCATGCAAACTCAAGTAAAAGCAAATTGCTGTAGCTTCTCCTAATTTGTCTTTTCTTCCTTTTCAGAAACTGATGGAGATCCTTACTTGCTTGTATGTTTTTCCTCTTCCTTTTATGATCTTGCCCAGACTTTGCTGTTGCTTGACCAAATACGTAGTAGTTTTCATCAATGAAATGTTGAGAGCATGAAAAAACTGCCCAGTACATGTGGGTTCTAAACCTTAGAAACCAGCATGCCCTCTGGCCTTAAGAAAGATCTTTCTTGTATGGGAACATTTTATCTATCAGACTCCCTGGCCGAGCTGACAGAGCTGGTGTCGGAGTTGGTGTTGGAGTCGCCCAGATTTTTGGTTCTGGGAGACTTCAATATCCCATTTGAGACCGGTTTGACAGGTGCGGCTCAGGAGTTCATGGCATCCATGACAAACATGGGCCTATCCCAATTAAGTCTCTGGGCCAACACCTTGTGCAGGTCGTACCCTCGATGCAGTCTTCAGTACGGAACAGGCACAGCCGTGGGTGGAGATAATAAATGCTACCGCATTGTCATGGATGGATCATTTCCTGGTCAGGGTTAGACTTATGGCTGCTATCCGCCCCTGCAGGGGTGGTGGACCTATTAGAATGGTCCGCCCTCGAAGGCTAATGGAACCTATTGGATTCCAGAAAGACCTGGAGGGTCTTATGGTTGGTATCGCCGGTGATCCTGTGGAAGCCCTAGTTAATACCTGGAATTGTGATCTTACTAGGGCTATCGACACGATTGCTCCCAAACGTTCTTTCCAGCCTGCTTCAAATCGTAATCCTTGGTATACAGTAGAACTCAGGAATATGAAGCAGGTCAGACAACGACTAGAGCACAACTGGCAGAAATCTGTACTCTTATCTGACAGGACACGCTATAGAGAATTCCTTCATTCCTATGGAGTGGCAATAGATGAAGCGAAGAAGACTTTCCTCTCTGCACGTATTGCGTCTGCGACTTCTCGTCCAGCAGAGTAAGGGACCTGACTAGCTACCCACTCCCCTGAACCTGCTGTTAGAGCCTAGTGTAGCTTGCTGTGATGCTTTGAATAATCATTTCGCAGATAAAATATCTCAGGTAAGAGCCGACTTGGATGCCGGTTTTATAGCAGAGGTTACAAGTGAAGTGTCCGGCGATTCCGTTAATAGGATTATACTGGATCAGTTTCAGTCAGTGAGTACCGAGGACGTAGACAAGCTCCTTGGAAATATAAGAAAAACAACTTGCCCTCTTGATCGCTGCCCTTCATGGCTGGTCATCCAGGGAGGAGTTGCAATTAAGACTCATTTAAGATATATTATTAATGCATCCCTCAGAGAGGGCAATTTTCCAGCTTGTTTAAAAGAAGCAATTATATGGCCGCTTCTAAAAAAGCCCTCTCTAGATCCCCTGGATATGAATAACTATAGACCAGTCTCCCATCTCCCATTTTTAAGCAAGGTGATCGAGAGGGCTATTGGTCTTCAGCTCCAAGCTGTCTTGGATGAAACAGATTATCTACACCCATTTCAAACTGGCTTCAGGACAGGATATGGAGTCGAGACTGCCATGGTTGCCTTAGTGGATGATCTTCACGTAGGTATTGACAGGGGAAGCATGACCCTGCTGGTACTCTTGGACCTCTCAGCGGCTTGCGATACCATAGACCATGGTATCCTTCTGGAACGCCTGAGAGGGTTGGGGATCGGGGGCACTGCACTTAAGTGGTTCCGGTCCTATCTCTCAGGTAGATACCAGATGGTGATTCCTGGGGACAGCTGCTCCTCGAAAAGGAGCTTAAATCTGGCGTCCCTCAGGGCGCTGTCCTGTCCCCGATGCTATTTTACATCTACATGAAACCGCTGGGAGAGATCAACAGGAGGCATGGAGCAAGGTGCTATCAGTATGCTGATGACACCCAGATATATCTCTCCATGCCTCGGATAATAGCATCAACTGAGGGTGGCATCTCGCCTCTGAATGAATGTCTTGAAGCAGTAATGGAATGGATGAGGAAAAACAGACTGAAGCTGAATCCAGATAAGACAGAGGTACTTGCTGTTAAGGGCCCTAGCCCAGGTATGGAGGTTTGTCAACCAGTTCTAGACGGGGTCACACTTCCCCTGAATGACTGTGTCCGCAGCTTGGGGGTGCTCCTGGACTTGTCACTTCAGATGACAGCTTAAATAGATGCGGCGGCCAGGAGTGCCTGTTATTAGCTTCGGCTGATACGCCAGCTGCGCCCCTTCCTGGAGCTGGAGCACTTAAAAACAGTGGTGCATGCGCTGGTAACTTCACGGCTTGACTTCTGTAATGCGCTCTACATAGGGCTACCCATGTGCTTAGTCCGGAAACTTCAGCTAGTTCAGAATACGGCAGCCAGGTTGGTCACTGGTAGTCCTAAAACTGACCACATAACACCAATTCTGAAGTCTTTGCATTGGCTGCCTATTAGTTTCCAGGCACAGTACAAGGTGTTGGTCATTACCTTTAAAGCTCTTCATGGCTTGGGGCCAGCCTACCTGCAGGATTGCCTTCTCCCATATAATCTGCCCCTGCACACTAAGGTCCTCTGGGAGGAATTTACTGCAGCCAGTCAGAACTAGGTTGGCTGCGGTTACCCAGAGGACCTTCTCTTCTGTCGCTCCTAGTTATGGAATGGCCTGCCAGAGGATACCTGGCATATTACCAGTCTTGACTGCTTTAAAAAAGCAGTCAAGACTGCTCTCTTCCAACAGGCCTTCCCAGACTAGTACTTCCACCGCCTCCCACTTTTAATAGTTGATTGTTAATTGTTGTGTGTTTTTAGGGGGTTGGTTTTAGGTGGGTTGGTGGGTGGGGAGGATTGGGTATGTTTTTTAATGTTTTTAATGTAATTAATGTATTATTGTTGTTCGCTCGCCTTCGATCCATGGGGAGAGGCGAGATAGAAATAAGTAGTATTATTATTATTATTATTATTATTATTATTATTATTATTATTAAAGACATTCCTTCTACCAGTAAAATAACAGTGTATGCCAAGCGTATACAAGGTGATTAAGAGATGAAAAACCTAACTGCAAAAACTAAATAACTGTATAGATATAAATATACTGGCTTATTCATCGGACTCACAAATATATGAAGCAATTATTAATTGAGAAGCTGATTCAAATCAACCTTAAATCAATTGACCCTGAGATGAACCTACCTCAAAGGGCTCTTGCAACGATACAATGTGTGGAAATGGGATCATTCATACTGCCCTATGCTCCTTCCTTAAAGAGAGGGCATGGGATATTAACTAAGTAAATAAATAGCAAATAATGTTGCTGAAATATCATAAAGTGAAAGACAGTATCGGACAGGATTAAGTCAAGCAGCCATAAGGACTGCTTCAGTGTGGTGACATTAGCTACCCAGGTCTGCCTACACAAACAGTGTGGAATTGTTTTGAACCTCAGGGCCAAATTTCAATTTTGAAATATCTTTGAGGGCCACTTCCCAGAGGCAAGAGCAGCCAATGACAAAGTGGAAAGCTAAAGCCAGGAGGGACCTTTTTAGTGTTCCAAAACATTTTCACTTTGATTGCAGTAACCAGCTGCTGCAACAGCTGCCTGTCAGGCAGCTATCATGACTCAAACCAACCCAGCTATTCAGAAGCAGATATTTAAAACAAGGTAACAATGGAAAGACAGACTTTTAAAAGATTATTAAAATGAGAATTATTTTTAGAGTACAGTATAGGACTGTGTTTGCCTATTCTTTAGGAGCCAAGCAGACCTACTCAGAAACATATTTTTAAAGTGGAAGAGGAACTCAAAGAATTTTAATATGCTGGTTTAGTGCAAGGATCATAAACATCTAATCTCACCTTTATTTTATATACCTTTATTTTATATCCTATTTTATATCCCTCCAACTATATCCATGCCTCAATTTAAAAAAAAATACTGGAAAAAGAATCCAATTCTTTTGGAGGGGGGACTTTTCATCACAGTGATTCCCTGAATCAAAGGCCAGGTTTATCCTGACTACTGAGGGACAACCAAGGGGGCAAGGACAACACTAGGTTGGCAAGAAAAAAAGATAACCTGAAAAAAAAAATTCTGATGAACAAAATGAATTTAATGCTTCTTTGTAAACAGCTGACACATTTCAGAGTGAAATATTCCTTCACAGGCTGAAAATACTGAATAGAACTTTCCTGCCATCTTGTGATTAAAATCTCACTGGAGAAGAGAAGATACACCATCTGATGTTGACAAGTATGTGTGTGCATACCTCCTTCTTGTACCTCCTCCCCACCACCAACTATTGGCAGAAAGTCAGATAAAAACCTTTTCCTTTCTGAGTGGGCCCTGAACTGTTGTCCCAGGAGAGTCCTGTGTGTTCTCTGAAGGCCTTTCACAAGCACCTTACCCTGGAAACTATATGGGTTCTGCATCATACCATTCCTCCTTCCTCGCCTCAATGTGCTGTGCTCCAAAAGAGCAGTGAGAAGCACAAGGGGATTTGAACCCCTATCTGTAAGGATGAAGACACTGAAACTGATGACTTGAGGATACTGTGGTACTGCAACTGTAGTAAATGTAGTTACCATCAGTAAATCCAGTAAATATAGGATATGCAGAGAATGTGTTTCTGCTGTTCTTATGCCATTTTTAATTCTCATCTTGTTTTTTCCCATACCCTGACCGCCTAAATATACAAATCAACTATTTTTCCTCCACCACCGTGACCTGCGTTTCCTGCCATTTTTGGAGTATATAAGATGGCTCTAGAATAATAAACTACAGAAATATGCATTACTTGCAAATAAAATGTACAACATTTGTTAAATAGATTGCATTGGGATATAGACAGATACAGATATAGATATAGTTAAGAGAGAGAGAGAAAGAATGGTATAAACAGATATACCAGGCTTTTAGAAATCATATTGCATGCCTTGAAAACAGGCCTTGAAGAAAAACAGTCCCAGTTAACTTTTAAATTGTTGCAACTTATCTAACAATGTCAAAACAGTGTTTTCCCAGCATTCTCATTCCTCCAAATTCAGTTTCAATGCACTGACAATGCAATCCTGTGCATGTCTGCTCAGACTGAGGGGCAGTCCTTGTATCTACATAAGTATCCACAGTACTGCAATATAAAGTTTACAGGCTGGAAAGCAGCCAAAGATGATACTGTATATTTTAATTAACACGGAACACTCTGTCATCTGGGCTTCTGCTCTGCTAGTCTTTCCAAATTATCATTGTTCTCAACTGCAAAGTGAACTCCACCTAATGGTACACAAAAGTATTTCACTTCTTAGTGTTTTACACACTTAGGAAAACCAAGTTGCTTGTCAGCAAATATTCCCATGAAACATATGACTGTACAGATGTTTTCTGTCTCTGTGCAAACACATTAGATTCATATTCAAGGCAAACCACAGCAACCACTAAAACAAGCAGAAAGTATTTCTTTGGAGAAAGGAATTCACTCTAAGAATGTTATTTCAATGTATATCTTCCCATTTCTAATACAGTAGTCAAACTACCTAATAAAGTAGTTTATCCTGCAAGTTTCACACAATGTTTTAGTACATGGGAAGCAGAAGTTAAAGACAGTTAGAACAGTCAAGTTCCAGCCAAAACTAGGCCCCAGTGATTTACAAGGAAAATGGAAGGAGAAATGTCAAACTTTCCCATTGGCATCAGTGGGATTTAAAGGTGCTCAACTATGGTTCAATCACGCTTTTTAAATTCAAAAGCAAAGCTTCACACATTTTTAAAAAAAAGACTATTCACCACAATAATTTTAAGGTAGGCATCTAAACACAGGGCTCATTCCTCTGTGCATATGTATATCACTTGGATTTCTGTTTTATGATTGCTCAATATTTAATAGTTGACCCCTGAATATGTGACCGGATTGGCTGTCTCTAAAACAATTGCGCCAATTAGAGGAAGGTGTTGTATTGCCTCACTAAATTCAGTGGGACCATAATTAAAATAACATGTAAGTTCTGCTGTGATGTCTGATCTGTCATGTCTTTCTGATGCAACTTTAAATTTTTGTATATAGCCATTTAACTGTCACAAAATAGATACAAAATAAAATAGTCAGTAGCAAATCAGAAACTGTCAGTGTCACCAAAATGGCATACAGCATTATCTTCCACTCACCTTTGTCCAATAGCAACAGCTAAAGACAGAAATCAGCCATTCTTTATCAATATTTCATGGGACAGGAACTTGATTCTTAGGATAAAGATCTGACCCAAATATGATTCCTTTATGTTTCAGTAAATTGGACAGTTTAGTAGATGTGATATGACACATTTACACATATAAATCCATAGGTGATAACTGTAGTTACCAAATGATGATACTCCAAATGCCATGGCAACTCTGCCAGCCATTTTAGTCAGTGTGTTTGTGAACGTGGATTTGTTGTCTTTTGTTTTGCTTTGTTGGGAGGAGTTTTACTTGAGTTTTTAGTGGGTGAAATTCAGTGGGGGTATGTTTTGCCTTTGTGTTTGTGGGTTTTTTAATAGTTTGTATATGTATTTATGACTTTTTAAATGGTTTGTATATTTGTTTGTGGAGTGCTTTCCTGATTCAGTTCTTCTAAGCACCATTAGTTTCTCTTTTGTGAAACTGGCATTTTGCTGCATCGGGGAGGGGGGAGGATATGTGTTAGACATCCACCTCTGCCTTCTGCTGTGCCTTGAACAGGTGTAAAGACTGTTGCCCAAGAGAATGAGAAGAGATCAAGGAAGAGACACACAAGAACATTTTAGCCTGAGGACAGTTCCCTTTTAACTTGCATATATCTTGCTCCTCTGTAGAGAAGCTTTGACTGCAGCACAGAAACAAACAAGGAATAAGCCAGAATTCTGGATTCAGACATAACAGCAAACCACAATAAAACAATCCAGGTTTTGTAGGCTAATTTCTACTACAGTTCATATTGAAGGTTACTGAAAAAATAAACCAGGCCTTATGGCAGTGGTTCTCAACCTGTGGGTCCCCAGATGTTCGTGGACTTCAGCTCCCAGAAGCCCCAGCCACTATGGCCAATGCTCAGGGCTTCTGGGAGCTGAAGTCCACAAACATCTGGGGACCCACAGGTTGAGAACCACTGCCTTATGGTGTGGTGGGGATTCAGACAAGTAAATAAACCAAAACTAGGCTATACAAATTATGGCTTTCAGTTATGTGTGAACTAAACCATTATTTTCAGGTTTCAAAAGAGTGAATATCAAATGCTCAGTACTGGTTATCGATCAATGGATGAGTAAGTATGAATATAATGAATTTGTAAGGTTCGAATACTAAAAAAAAATGTATTTAAAATGTTGTGACAAATATCACATATCAAATAAGAAACAGCCATAGCTGGTAATCTAGAGGTGGTTATAGGAACCAAACTGAAGAAGGAAAGTTAGTTTCAAGTCTAAATATTACCTGCTCTGGTTTTATGGGTTCAGTTGTCGTGAAGATGTCAGAATAATGTTGTCGTTCAAACACTCGATCCAACACTTCTAACTGCTGTTGGGTGAAAAGATCTCCCCTCATTTGTTTCCGAAGGAAGTCTCTACCAGGGAGAGAATGGCCGTTTGGTACTGGAGATTCCTGAATACCTTTCCAAGAGGGAAATAATACAGAAACAGATAGCTATTACAACGGCAGCCAAATTTCTGCTCATAATATAACATGTTACAAATTCACAGCATTAGTATAATACACAGAAATTATAAATGCAACAATTTATAATATTAATAGAGCATGGGTGTTGTGGCAGGGGACAAATGAGAACATTGTCCTCTCAAATAAGAACGCTGTTCCCCAATGAAATATTCCTTCAGTCCCCAAATTTCTTCCATTGCAGTTGAGCATTTAGAAAGAAAAAGATATGGTCAAACCCTGCAAAAAAAAATCAACATGAAAATCTCAGAAACTTAGTAAAATGCTGTACATATATATATGTGTGTGTGTGTGTGTGTGCGTGCATACTTTTCCATATCCTGCAGGAGCAATCTTTGATCCAGCTATAGCTGTGAATGAAAATATGATTCCCAATGTTGACACATGTGCTGACACCATACAGACATTCACTACTTCATCAGAGAAAAGAAAATTTAGCAATCTTAGCTATGGAAAGCAACATATTTGAAGTAACTTCCAGAGGAGAGACTCTCTGGTAAATCAGGGCACTTTATTAGCAGTCAGGTAATAGCAGGGGATGACTTACACAACATGCATTTACTTCTAGTCATTATTACTTAGTTTACACAACTATTTTGATTATGGAAAATACTGTGTTTTAAACTGATTTGCTTTGTTGACCATGTATTTTCTAATCAAAATGCATAAACTGGCTGGCATTTTTCTCATTATGAAAGCTTTTTTTCCCATGGAAGCTTTTTTGTATGTGACTAATGCCCAAGGCCTTTTCTCCTTCCCCACCCCCACTTATTTGTCCCCGACCTTCCAACGAAAATTGTGTCACAGCAACCCTGTAACAGAGATAACCACAGTTAAACAGTATATCCTTTTTAATTTCACTGTACCCTTTTCTTAAATACATGATCATTTATTTATTTTATTTATTTACTGCATTGATATGCCACCTTTTTCCCAGAGTGGGACCCAAGGTTGCTGCCGGAACATTTAAAATGTTTACAATAAAATTTAAAACTATTAACTATATAAAACAACATAAAATCATGAAAGATGAAATATGAGAACATACAAAAGTTAAAACTAAAATAAAACCTCCTAATAAAAATAAAATGCTCCCCTACTCACACATTGAAAGCCTGTTTGAACACAAATGTTTTCCCTTCTGGTTAAAGGAGAGCAGGGAAGAGCCAGCTTAGCTCGCCCTCCATGAAAGAGAGTTTCAGAAAGTGAGAGCAGCCAACGAGAAAGCTCTCCCGTGTCCCCACCAAGCGAGCCTGGGATGGTAGCAGGACCGAAAGAAAGCACTCCCCTGCAGATCTTAGAACATTTCATGTTTCTATAGATATTCAAAAGTCAAATTAAATGCAAACAAATTTGTTAGCAGTTGGTACACTTCTATTGCACTTATGTGTGCAGATGATTCACCTTACCATTCTTCTTTATGCATGTAATAATCTACTACTATTTTCAATTTGTATTTCAGATTCTTGACTGTATGATACTCTATTAAATTCAATAATTTTTTTGGAAAAAAAAGTCAAATTAACTCCTGAGGAATAATGAGGAGATGCTTTAAGAAATCACACTTTGACTGACTGACTGTTAGAAATACTAATTATAATGGGGATCAAAATTAATCAAAATTAACCAAAAAAAACCCATGGTCTGCTTTTTGTAAAATTATACATGTTCTTAATATAGCATATTAATTTAGAAGAATGTAACAAAAACTGGGCCTCTTTCAGTTCAGCGTAAATGCATACTGAATATTTACTTCAGTAAATACTTCCCCTGGGATGATAACAGAGAACATTGGCAATGATGGAAATTTCTTTATTGCAATGTGTTGCTCTGCATTTCAAAAGCAATGGGGAATTGCCACTTCAGCTTCAAAAAGTGATGATGAGCTAATAAACTAGTCTTCCTCAGCTTTCTAGAGCGTTGGAACACAGCTCCCATCGCATAGTCAAAGATACCTGGATCAGCTGGAGAAGGCTAATGTAAACCACTTATGGCAAATGGATATAATCTGAGCTCAGAGGAATTTTTACCTGGCCCTGGTCTACAGAATAGGTTGGCTTCTGAAAATATAGGCATTGGCTACATTTTGTCTAAGCCTCTGGCCCTTAACTGGGGGCAGGGTCACAAATCCTTTCGGAATTTGATGAAAAGTACAGATCCCTGTTCTCAGAAAAATATGCACAAGCATATAGATTTAAAAAAACACTTCTTACAGTTCATTCTATTGCATTGGAAACTTCACATGCTTAGTCTACCACTAAATCACGATGACTTGAAAAAAATGAGATTTTTACCCCAAAATTCACTGGGACAAGAAAAATGCAAGGTAACAGGAAGAAAAGAAAAGGAAAAAAATGGCACCCAGTTCATGGACCACCTGAAGCCCATCCCTGGATTCACAAGGGATACCCAGTCCACAGGTTAAGAGCCTCTGATCCAAGCTGTAATTCCCAGATCTATTGGAGACATTACAGCAAAGTAGTCATGTTGCCTTATCATAATGGCAAACAAAAAACAAAACAACCCCCTCCCGAAATTCTAAAGTCTGGGGTGTAAAAGAATCCCTCCTGTAGTGTTAAAGTCTATATAGTGTATAATATATTTGTTATTTTACTTTTGTTTAGCTGTCACCATGGTGATTTATAAGACAAAAAATTGCAATTCATTCCTATATTAGGAAAGCCTGGCACAGAAAGGGTAGAATAGCACAAATATATAAAAAGCAGATGCTCTCTTTTCCTCACATTCCCAAATTATGTAATGTCTAGCAGAACAAGTGCTGGGTTTAATCAACCATAGCTTATAAAATTAAAAGTCTGGGAGGTAGCTGCATGTTGCCAAAAGGCCATGCGCCCCATTCTGCAGAGCATGGAAATGCTTGTTTTAAAATTTCAGGTTAAACCAATATAATTTTGCAATTTAGCTTTAAAGTTATATGTTTACATAATTCTGGTAAAATGGAAATGGAAAGATTGTCTTCTTTACTGAAATCAGCGTCACCTTAGTTATTATCATGGGACAGACCTATGACTTATTTATGTCCTACCTAAATGTTGTAATTATTGCTAGTGAGAGCTATTTTGCAAACTGCCTTTATAAACTGTTTTAGAAACAGCATCAGACCCATAACATGGTCTGAAAGTACTTGATGCAGTTTTGCTGTTGAAGTAAAAAAAAAAAAACTGGCCCAGTAAACTGCTGCAGGAGAAGGTATCAGTAGATTGATCTGACAAAATTCTTTAAGGATAGAGTGGGAGTACAATAAATAAATACAGGGCCAATCCTAACATTAAATATACAGTGGCAACTGCCTTAAATGGCAGCCACAGTATCTTTCATATCAGTTCCTTCAGAGATACTCCAACAGTTCCCTTTGACAGACCTGTTGTCCTGATGTTACTGCAAGGTTCTAAATCATCACCAATATAGAAGTAAGACGCAAGTGACAATCCAGTCAGCTTGTGTATGAGTGAAGAGGTACCATCTTATTCTCTGCCACAAGTCCCAAAGTATCTCAGATCACCAAGGAACAAATAAGAAGTGGCCCACAGCTGGTAATCTCAGAGGAACCCAAATTGTAATAAAAATAAAAAAAAACATGGAACCATTTAAAGTCCCTTCTCTGAGACGCACATCTTAACTCAGTAAGGGGGTTTGAGAGTGTCAGAGAGGCTGAACATAATACCACCAGAAGAGTAGACTCTATCAAGAGTCTAGACTCCTAACAGGGTCATCCAAGGTAGAACACTCAAAGTGGAGACACCAGAAGCTACTACTATCCAGTAGCTACCCAGGGTCATCCAATGTCGAACACTGGTGTCTCCAAACCACAGTGGTATAGGGATGAGGGGGTGAGGAGGGCGGTGTGCCCTCGGCAGCATTTTTTGGGGGTGCTGGCACTCCTTGCCTCCTCCCATGCACTGTAGCCCCTCCCCCATGCACTGTAGCCCCTCCTCCACCTGTCATAGCCCCACCCACACATGATGAAGCCTCATTCCCACTCCGCCCCCACCCCTACCCTGCTCACACCAACCTACACCACTGCCAGACCAAGATTTATCCACCCTCTTCAGGAAGAAATGGTCTAATCAGTAGAAGAGAATATTTCCAATGGTGAGGCTGGTCGAGAAACTCCAGAAAGGAAGCTACTGGATAGTAGTGGGAGGTGACACTTATAGATGATCTCTTAAAGACAACACCAGTCTCACTTTAGCTAAATCTCAAATTTCCTTAGTATTGCACTGGTAAACTACTCTGAATGTCTTTTACCTTGAATAACATATGATGAGACAATTCACAATGAAGCAAGAGATAGTACTGGATGATGAAACCCCTTAGCTCAGAAGCTACTCATGTACAAACAGTACTGGATCTAATGATGCAAGTCAAAAAGATATTCAACTGTTGATAAAATCAGATTTGAAAAGAAGCTAAAAAGCTGACCAATGCATGTAATATGAACATGGAATGTGAAAAGTATTCATCAAAGGAAGCTTGAAATTGTAAAAGAATATACGGAGCATATAAAGATAGCAATATTTGGAGTGAGCAAGCTAAAGTGACCAGAAATGCAACATTTTCAATCGGATAATTACATAATGTTTTATTTTAGAAATTACAATTTAAGAAGAAATGAGGAGGGATTAATAATGAGGAGTGGTGCAACAAAAGCGATCAAGATGTATAATGCAAAGTCTGGACAAATAATATTAATAAGGCTCCATGGAAAACCAAACGATATAACTATAATCCAAGTTTATCTCCAACTACGTTAGAAGAAGAGGAAGAAATAAAATATTCTGTGCAAGTATCTAAGAAGAAATTGTTCACACTCCAAAGCAGGACATGTTGATAAACATATGTGGCTAAAATTCAAAACCAGAAAACAGCATAAAATCTAACATTGTAGAATTTGTCCTAGGAGCAAAAACCTTGTTCAGGCAACCAAACAGATAACTGTATATGTGAGCGTCACTGGATGGGCAAACAGATATCAAGCAGAAGAAGAAGATGGAGGTGCTCCATTCTGTCTTCCAACACTAAACTAGGAACAGATTGTGACACAGACCATAAAACTGCATCAAAAATTAGGGCAAAGCCAAAAAGGAGCATTCAATTAATCATAGTGCCAAAATGCAGTTTAAAAAAATATCCCTATAGAAGATGATGTTAAAAAACAAATTGGTCTTATTAAGCCCAGTCAACTGTGAACCCAAAGAACAGTCAATCACCTGATGGAGAGATAAGAAGCACAAATAAAAAGTGAAAGAAATAGAGTCAGGATCCTGAATACAACTGTTCAGTGACTTTTACATAGGGACTAAGAGAACCAACATAATAATCACTGCAAAAAAAAAGAAAAGAAAAGAAAAAAGAATAAAGTGACAAAAAGTAGAACAAGAGACCTCTTCCACAAGATCCAACAAATCAGAGGGAAATTTAAACCTAAGAGTAAATATGTTAAATTGTCAACAGGGAACACGTTATATGATTAGGGCAAAATAAGAACACAGTAGAAGTAATGCACTGCACAACTATACAAAGGAGATGAAAGGATGGAACCTTTTGACAAGGAACCTAGAAAGTAATGTAGAAGCTGCTCTTAAAGCGCTTGGGAGGAATAAAAAATTTGGAACAGCAGACATACCAATATAGCTATTTCAAGCTAATAGAAACAAAATCCAAATTCTGGCAAAAGTCTGACAACAAATGTGGAAAACAAAACAATGGCCCACAGACCAATCCCCAATAAAGGAGAGACCAGACACTGCAGTAACCATCTGACCATTGCATTAATTTCCCTTGCAAGCAAAGTGATGCTCAACATTTGCAACAAAGACTTTAGAGCAAGTAATGCCAAATGACCAAGCTGGATTCATAAAAGGGTCATTAAATATCACATTGCAAAGTTATACTGGTTAATGGAGCCTACCAAAGAATTTCAGAAGAAAAATCAACTTATGTTTTAAAAATTACAGCAAAGTTTTTGACTGTGAAGATCGTGAAATCTATGCATCATTCAAAATGAAATGGAGGGCCCCAGCATGTGATTGCCCTGACCACTAACCTATACTTTGGACAAGAGGCCATTGCTAGGATACAACATGGAGAAGCAGAATACTTTTCAATTGGCATGGACACCACAGAAAGATGCATTTTATCTCCCCTTCCACTTGACTTATGAGTGGAACATATCCTATGGAAAGTGGAACCAGACTAGGAAGAAGGAGGTGTGGAAACTTAGAAGAAGAAATATCAAAAATTTAAGATGTGCAGGTGACATCATATTACCCACAGAAATAGCAAACACTTGGAACAACTGAGACATAAAAAATAGTTAAAGATCTTTTACACTTTGGTTCAATCATTAATTCCACTCTGGGAGAAGAGCAGCATATAAATGCCATAAATAAATAAAAAAATCAAGCATGGAGATTTAGGCAACACATTCAAGACCAGGACTTGGGCCCTTTCCTCACGGGGGGGGCAGAAACGGGGCAGCGCACGCAGGGGCAGAGCTTACCTGCGAGCGGGTTGCTACGTCTCTGCGGGGAGCGCAGATTCGCCGTTCCAAACGCCGGCGAATTTCGGCGGCGCTCGGCAGCGCTCAGCGGCGCTCAGCAGCACCCAAAATGGCGGCTGGCGGCTTCCAGCAGTGCTCCGCCAATCAGGGCAGCGCACCAGCCGGAAGCCTGCCCCCAGGCAAATCTGCAGGGACGCGCTACCGCATCTCTGCAGTTCTTCACCGGGGGCTGCCACAGGGCAGCGCAGGTGAGTTTTGTAAAAACCACTTGTGAAGGTGGTTTTTATAAAACTCGCAGCGCCACCCCAGCGGTTGCGCTAGAGCAGTTTGAGGTCTAGAGCCTCACTTTTTCTAACTGTGCTAGCGCACCCTGCGGTGAAGAAGACCTCCAAGAGAGGTCGCCCTAGCGTGGGCAATATGCCCATGAGGAAATGGCCTTGGATGGGCAACTATGAAGGAAGCAGATAAGACCCTCAAGTATCAAGATATATTATTAAACATCAAAGGATCCTTGAGGCTATGGTGATTCTGATTTCTATGCATGGATGCAAAAGCTGGACAATGAAGAAAGTCGACAAGAAAAAAAAATTAACTCATCTGAAAAGTGATGCTGGTGGAGAGTGCTACAGATACCATGAACCGCCAAAAAAGACAAATAAATGGGTTCAAGAGCAAATTGAGCCTGAACTCTCACTAGAAATCAAAATGATTAAAGTGACGCTATAACTCTTTGGGCATATCATGAGACAACATGATGCACTGGAAAAGATTATCAGTCACAGCAAAGTAGAAGGCAGTAGGAAAAGAGAAAGACAGCATTACAGGTAGATAGATTCAATCAAGGAAGCCACAGCCCTGAGTGTACCAGACCAGGGCCATTTCTGCACTATAGTGTTAAAGTGCTGCTATTCCACTTACAACACCCTGTGGAATTCTGGGGTTTGTAGTTTACTGAGGCCAAAGAGCTCTCTGGTTGAGAATTCAATGTGCCCCTCCCCAAACTACAAACCCCAGGAGTCCACAGGATGTTGACAGTGGAATAGCAGCACTTTTAACACTGTAGTGCAGAAATGGCCCAGGTCTGTCATTCCACAGCACATCAGGAGGAGGAGGTGGAGTTAAAAGCAAAGGCCTATACAATTTAGCATTCTGTTTCCAATCGCCAGTTAAAGGACTCAGGAAATGGGTAAAGCAGGACATGAAGGCTTGGATCCAGAAAAATGCTGTTGAAAGTGGGAAAGTGGAAAGTGATTTTCCTGCCCTCTCTCTCCTTTTATAGTTCCTCAAGATTTCCTCAAAAGCTTCTCCCCAGACTCATGGGACCCTTCTGAATTAACTTTTCTTTGACATGGGAGAAGGGACGAAGGGAGAAGGCGGACTGCCAAAAATTGGCAGAAGCAACTTCCATGACAGGAGCCTGAAACCAAACAGTGATGTTCACAGTCTGAGTTAGGGACACCTTACCCTCCCAAAATCAGCATGGGGTTCCAGCTTGCTCCTGTAACGAGCTGCCTAGGAACCAGAGGAGCACTGAACTAATCAGGACTGCACTGAACTAATCACTTGCTTTTCATCACATGCCAACCAGTTTTAAACATTAGTTATGCCTACTTCTCCAGAATTCATCTTGCACATCAAACAACTGTACATACCCAAACACAAATGCTCAGTCAGACATTAATGTACCATTTTTAAAATTTCAGCCAGGCATGATAATAGTCATTGTGCGCTGTTCTGCATTACTGTGATATATTTTAAATGTTTGTTGTTATTTCACTAGGAAGAGTTCTGCATTTTATTTAAGATAAAGTTGTTTTTATGCGTTCCAGCAGCAAATTAAAATAAATATTTGAATTACTTTAAGGGCCTTTTACAGCTGAAAAGCAATGTATAAATTTAATCTGAAAATTATGTCATTTAAGTTAAAAGCTGCAATGTAAAGCCTAGAAATAATAAATTTTACATTTTAATGTCCACAAAATTAAATTGCCAACATGAAAGCTAACATGACTTCTTTATTCATTTTTGTTGCTAAAAACTGAAGTGTGAGATCCCACAAAATTAAGGGCCTTTCCACACTACATTATTACAGTGCTATTATACAATGTTCAACATCCTGTGGAATCTGGGGTTTGTAGTTTACTGAGGCCAAAGAGTTCTCTGGCTGAGAATTCTAAAGGTCCCTCCCTAAACTCCAAACCCCAGGATTCCATAGAGTGCTGAAAGTGGAATAACAGCACTATAACAGTGTAGTGAGGAAAAGCGCTGAGTTTTCCGTAACTAAAATCCAAGCTTTTCTCATTTATAGCAGTATGTGACAATTTAGAGTTGAATTTGACAGTCGTGAATGCTGGGAATTTGTCAAATTTTGAAATACCATGCTAATTCATTTCAGCACTCACACAAATGTAAGATAATTACCATTACCATCAGACATTCTTTGAGTATACCAGAACATCTCTGATAATTAAACAAAAATACTGTTGGCAGACTTCTAACAGCTTAAATTATAAATATGCTCCAGGGAACAGTAAAAGGATTCTTCATCCAGTCATTCCATCACTTCAGAAAATCACGCTATCATGTCAGAAACACTAGCACTATATAGTTATATATGCTCATAAACAGACGTAGTTGGACTTCCCACTAAACTAAATGAATTTTACTTCTGAATAAACATGGGCCAGAATGTGAAGGACCAAGACATCAGATGGTCCTTGTAGCACCCTCCCCACACGCATACCACGCTTCATGACAAACAGAAAGGCTGTGGTAGGTACAGATAGTGAGTGAAAACCAGATGTTGAAAGTAGAATAATAGCACTATAGCAGTGTAGTTTGGAAAGATGCAAAGCCTGTCAGTGTATGGGTATAGCCCCACCTCCTCCCCCATGGTCTGGGACAGCAACTTGAACAGTCTAGAATGGCCACCAGAACATCATTGTTGCCTCCATTGTTCTGGAGTCATTCACATTCACAATGTGTACGCACGTGCTTTCAGGTCTTCTGTTGACTTATGGTGACCCCATAGGAGTTTTCTCAGGCAGGAAATCCTCAGAGGTGGTTTTGGCAGTTCCTTTCCCCAAAATATAGCCTATAGCGCCCGGTATTTATTGCAGTCTCCCATCTAAGTACTATTTGTAAGACATCCTGAGATCTCCTGAGATAGGGCAGGGTATAAATATTTTAATGAAATAAATAATAAAAACTAACCATGGCTAACCCCTGCTTAGCATCCCAGATCAGGAAGGATCAGGTATGCTTTCTGCTTGCTAACCAAAGAGATTTTGAGAGCATATGCACAAGTGCCATATGGCAACACAGGGACTTGAAGCTATTCCTCCTGTAAATGCATTCTAGGCATTAAAAGAAGGTGACTATTTAGGTCTTAAATAACTACCTTCTGTTAACATCTAGAATGGTAACTTAAGAAGAAATTCTGTTAAAAGAAATAGTGATCTACACTGTTTACGCAAGAAATAAGGGAAGAAGGTATTATTTGAAATATATGTTGAAAGGATTGGTGTTTGTTCCCATAATCCAAGTTGCTGCTTTTTTCATGGGAAAAACAATGAATATCTAAAAAGTGGGATAAGAATCATGGAATCATAAACTCAGAGTTGGAGGGGCCTCTAGGGCCCTCAAGTCCAGCCCCCAGCTGAATTCAGGAAATCCAGCTAAAGCATCCCCAGCAGGTAGCTCTTTAGCTAATGTTTGAAGATATCTAGAGAAAGGACCTGACCATTTCTCTAGGTTATTGGTTAACATCGCAGAACTTCTCTTACTGTCAAGAAGTTCCTTCTGATATTCTATCAAAATCTACTGTCCTGTAACTTAAAGCCATTAGACCTGATCCTACCCTCTGAGGCAGTAAAGAACAAACTTTCACCCTCCTCTCTATGACAGCCGCTTAGATATTTAAAGAGTGCAATCATGTAATCTCCCAGTCTTCTCTTCACAAGGTTGAACATGCCCAGTTCCCTCAAGCTTTCCTCATATGTTTTGTTCTCCATACTTCTTATCATCCTTGTCCTTCTCTGAACCTGCTCCAACTTGTCTACATCCTTCCTTAAATGAGGTGCCCTGAACAGAACCCAATACTGTAGATGAGCCTTGATAGAGCAGAATAGGATGGGACTATTACTTCCCTTGTCTTTAAAATCATGGTTCTATTAATACAGGACAAAATATTATTTGCCATCTTTGCTGCAGCATCACACTGCTGGGTCACATTCAGCTTTTGATCAACAGTAATCACAAGGTCCTTTTCACATGTACTACTGCTAAGTTAAGTAGCCCCCTAAGTATTATACAATATACTTATGTAATGTTATGTTATATTTGTAGCCTATAAGCGTACATTCGATTTTTATGGTCCAGATGTAGAATTTTGCATTTTGTCACTGTTGAAATTTATGCTATTAGTTTCAGTCCAATTTTCTAATTTTTCAAGGTCCTTTTCAATTCTGAATTAAATTTTGAAGAAAACTGTAAGAAATTCCTTTCATTATTTTAGTGATATAAAACTGTAGCACAGTTTTGTTATAGCCTCCTATGTGATTATACATTGTTAATGCTGGAAGTGAACAACCAATAGAATAGAATACTAGAGCAACATTTTTCAAACTTTACACTCATATTTGTCCAGGATCATTATTTGACAAAAAAATTATCTCTTTTAATGAGCAGATGCAGATTAATTAGGGAAGGTGTTCATTTGTACATTTTAAAACACTGTGAAAGCAAGTGAAATATTGCCAGGAAGGAAAAAACAAATGTTCTTTTTTTTCCCTGCTGCTCTCTGCCTATAATTGGGACTTTAAAAAAAAGACCATTGCTTAATTACCACTTGGGAAGCTTTGTTTATAGTCTAAAATGTATTACAGTTCCGAACATCTTCTGCCTTTATCCAGCAAGCAATAAGCAATACACCACTTCATCTTAAATAAGATAGCTGTAATTTCAAAAGGAGAAAACACTAGGAGAATTCTTTGCATATGCCTCTCTATTTGAGCTTCAGTATTTGCTTGGTTTTTTTGCTCTGAAGGATAATATCACTAAGAAAAAGGTCTATATTTTTGCAGTGTATGCAGCTGATCATTGCACAAATGTTTTCAAGAGAAATCACTATATTTCTCCAAGATGGTATGGGCTTTTGCTGTAGATCAAAGTGAGGAGCGAGGGGGGAGGGAGGGAGGGAGAAAGAAAGAAAGATAAATCATCAGAGATCCAAAAATACTTTTCATTTGGAGAAGATATCAGACCATTTTGATGGCACTGATAGAGTCTCAGCTCTGTCTCCATTACCCACTGAAGGCAGCCGGAGTCAGTAGCTGACAACACTAGATTATATTCCCTATAAGATGGTCACCAATATATATATATATGATCTTCAACCTCTATTGATTGACCAATTTCACAAGCAAAGACTGGTGAAATGAAGCTGAAATGAACATCATGCTTTAACTCATTGAACCCATCAGGCCTGAGTTAATCTCACTGTCCACTGTCTCTGATAGAATTCAATTGATCAATCATGTTTCGGTGATAGTACCATTTCACTGGCTTATTGCTTCTTCATTTCAAAGCTTGACCTGTTAGATATACTTGGACCACTGCTGGTCTCAGATACACAGAGAGCAGCATCACTACCAAAGTCTATTGTCTTATGTCCAAGTTTATAAGAACTCTGAGGATTTTTTTCCCCTTTCATCTCATGCATACTAGTGGTATCATGAGGCCATAATAACTAGGAAATAAAACTCCACAGAATATAAAACGACATTTATCATTAAAGCATCTCTCTGTCACTCCTGACTTTTGTTTTTATACTCTGTAATATTATATATTATATGGATGAGTGCACTGAGAATGTAATTTCTTATCATTTGTATACAAAGATTAGTTTGAGCTTCACTGTTTTATATTAGATATGGTCATTGTAACGATCTGAAGAAGTAAGTGTTGCACACAGAAACTACTATAAGAATACATAAAGGATGGGTACACTGGTGGTTATTTTCCAGAGATCTGAAGGAGGTATGACATAGTTGTTTTGATAGCACTGATAAGACTCTCAGGGAGGAAACAGGCAGGGCAAATGGTGCTGAAGATCCCAGCTGTAGCTGTAGCTCTCCAGCAGAGGTTAGATATTCAGATGGCACATTTGTTACCCTGCATTGTTTGCTGGCAGTTCCTGGAAAGAGCTGCAACTTTTTATTCCCACCCTCTGATTACTTTGGTCGCTTGCTTTAATTTTGAGACATATAGGATCAACAAAGTACTGAGTGACACATGTGTATCTGTTGTTGCATCTATTTTTATGGCTCATGCTGGGCTTTTTCACCATTATCCCAGTGTTCTGTATCATGAGGTAGGTTACAGTGTTACTCAACAGTTTCAAGATGGATGGTGGGAATGGGAAAGGCAGTTCTTTCACTTTCTTCTTCCTCTTTTTTCTCTTTCAATTTTTTTTAGAACTATGGCATCACTGCGTTTCAGTGAATAGTGCAATGGCAGTTTTTCGCCAAAATGTTGTTTCACTATTTCAGTGATGCATCACAACTCTAAAAAAAAAATCATCAAAAACATTCAAAAACATAGGAACACACAAACATATGTCCCCAGCTTTAAAAAGCATTCTAGCGAGGATTCAAGAAATTGCTATGTACAACAACAAACATCCCCCAAAGACAACAGAAAAGAGCCCACTGACAGGGAACGAGTATACAACAACCAGCAATATTTGGCAAAAATAAAGGAACCCTACTACAAGAGCATGTGTATGCAGTGGTTTGAGCATTGGACTAAGATCCTGGAGACCAGAATTCGACCACCTACTCGGCCATGAAAACCCACTGGGTGATCCTGGGCACATCACACACTCTCAGGACCAGAAAATTCTATGATAGGTTCACCTTAGGGTCACCATAAGTCAGAAGCAACTTGAAGGTCCACATCAAGAACAACTGCAAGAACTCACAGTTCTTTACACCCATCTAGAAGAGCCTTCAGTTCTGGCAGCAAGAGAGTTGGGACTCTTTCATACTACACAACTATAATGCTTTGGTTGCAGTTTAGTTGTTGTAGCTATATGCTATGGGATCCTGTGATTTATAGTTTGGTGAGGCACCAGAGCTCTCTGGCTGAGAATTCTAAGTACCCTTTCCTAAAGCCCAAAGCCCAAAATTCCATAGAAAGAAGGGCATTTTTAAAGAAATTTTTAATAAGTGTCCATCCTCCCATTCAAATGGTTCATGAGTGAAAGCTTCTCCAGAACATATAAATTTGACACTAGTATTGTGGAAAAAGTTTTTTAAGGAGGCAGCGAATATAGAATTGCATATATATTCACACATTACTTTTGTACCAAATTTTTATTAGCCTGCCTATCAACAAAAAAATAAGTTAATTAGAAGGAAAAAAATCCCTAATATTTACCAAACTTGAGAGAAATTGGTTTTAAAACACAACAGCTCTGAGAGTACAAGCATATATATATATTTGGATTTTAGATTGCTCCTCCACTTCTAATTCCTTAAAAGAGGATCAACAGGATCCATATCAAACATTCCTGACTTGAAAAGATTTTTTCCCCTCTTCATTTCTGTCTGTAGATTTGTTTGGTTTTGAGATGTGCATATATCTTATATTTTAAGATTTGGTTTTACTTTTTTTTTCTCTACACCTTTCTTTAGTTTTCATTTATTAATTTTGAATGAGCATGTGTGCCTTTGCATTCACATAAGCATGTGTGTGCATGCATGCCAAGGCTGCACCAAGTCATAGGAAGAAACCATTTGCCTTTTTGCACCTTACTTTTTCACGGAGGTGGGGGAGGCGCTCGCGCAAGAAGCCTCAGCAGGAACACTGCCACTTCCCTGCTGCTTCAGTTCTGCAGCAGCTTCCTGGTCACGCGAGCACCCCGTGAACGCCCCGCCCCTTCCTACCGCAGCACAACCTGGGAATTGCAGGCTAGCGCTGAAGCAGGAAGTGCGATCGGCCCGGCTCCCGATGCACCGCATGCCAGGTAAGTGCGTGCGGGCCCCGGGAGCATTGCGCAACCACGCACCATTTTCAGCTTTGAGTCAAAAATGAAAAGGTGCGTGCGTGGTCTGTGCCAGGCCCTTGAGCATCGCATAAATGGGACTGCGTCATGCAGACTGCTCCTCCCATTTACACGATGTTCAAGTGGCCCTCTCGCTTTAGAATCGCCGTGCAAAAAGGGCCCATAACTTGCGGAGGTCCAGCATTGGGACAGACTTACTAGCTACATGCTATGAGATAATATTTTCTGTAGAACAATGTTCCATTCACACTAAGAATTCAATCACACAGCTACCTACTCAGAAGAAAAGCTCAATTAACTTAGGCCATTTCTGCACTTTACCTGCCTCCGCTGTCGTCCTGTCATGATCCCAGCAGTGCCAAAGCGGGCTGCCTGCAGAATGGTAGCATGAGCAACACTCATCCTCCTTCCACAGTGCAGCCAGCCATTTCCAATGCTGCACGGGGAAAGGAAGCCATTACCAGATTTTTTCTGGTAATGTTGGGACCACAATGACATCATGTGAAATCATGACTTGTGGACTGCCAGCAACACATCTCCATCACGGGACAGCAACGTTGTGCGAAATGGCCTTAGTGGGATTTGCTTCTAGTTAAATGTATACATGATCACAGTCTGAGTGAGTTATTCTAAAAAGCGATTGGACTGCATTGATTTCTTTATGATAATCATGTTTTTTCTTCCATCTTAATTAATTTCATTCAGTTTATCTTCTGGAGCTAAACTGATCGTCCATTATTTTTCCACAGCCCTATTGTGATCCTAACAACAGCCCAGTGAAGTAGGTTAGGCTGAGAGGCTATGATAGGCTCAAAGCGACCACAGGAATATTATGTGACAGTTGGGATTAGACTTGATTTTTAATGGGCAATGGGGCTGGATGTGAACACAGAACTCATGCAGTAAACATTGTATCTAAGAGAAAGTTGTAATTTTCTGGGCAGAGTCTGATAAAGGCATTCAATAATGTATTATATAACCTTATAGTTTATCATGCTATGTACACACATGGAGCTGTATATTTGCAGATTTGGATATTTTTATTTTTTCAGGTTTTCCTAAAATCAGCACCTAAATTCTGGGATTTCAGTTATTAATATAGGAATTTAGTGCATTCTTCCTCATTAATAACTTTTGCCTCCTTGTTGCTTGACCACACCCTTTTCACCACACTCTGGTGGTGCTTCGCCACATCATTCCCTGTTTTGATCTATAAAATAGTGGAGGGTAAATTGCAGGTCCCACCAATATCCATAGAATTTCCATTTCAAATTGAAATCACTAATATTAAAATCATTCTTGATCTTCTCAGTTAGAGGAAGGAATTACACGGCTTGTGGGTCACATGAATCCCCCCTCTCGGGCCCTGGATCCCTCCTGAACCCAACCCCCATTGAAAATTGGGAGAAAGAATCACTGCTCCTAGAAACCTGCAAGTATCGTGATTCTCTTTTAGAATAAGGCATAGTCGCATACCCTCCTGAAGCAATTTTACACAATCAGAAGTGGATTTAACAGCCATTTTCATTTGCATTTTGCAGGGATGGTACAACCCATGGTGGGGCCCCACGAGGAAGAGATAGCCCCTGGGCACCTCAACTTTGCCCACCTAGCCTGTGAAGAATTCCCTTCACATACCAAAGTGAATAGGGAGAGAGCTTTCATTAAGATTTTTTTTTAAAGACTCATGTTTTGTTAAAAAAATAAGTACCTCTGTGTTCTACTGTTTATATTCAATTTCACTGAAATTTCATTCTTCAAGTAAGTGTTTCAGTAGCTTCTAATCTTGAATGCGTGCTCTCTGTTCATTGATTAAACTGTATGGGTTTCTAAAAACCATTTGGTTTACTCCAAACATCTCTCCAAAAAGACTATAGCAATTAAAGTGGATTCATAGTAGCATAATTGTGTGGTGTAACTAGGCCTTTAAATCTAGCTATGGCCTTTTCCTCATGACACTCTTACAGAGCAATTATTCCACTTTCAACCTCCTAGGGAATCCTGGGTTTGCAGCTTCGAGAGGGGCCAGCTAGCTGGTCCCTCTGAAGCTGCAAACCCCAGATTCCCTAGGAAGTTGAAAGTGGAATAATCACGCTATAAGAATGTCATGCGGAAAAGACCTGTTTCTCACTGGTGGGACTGTCTTTCCCTTCCTCCTTCCCATAGCTCTCCATACTGCTTGAAAATACAGGTCTGCAAGAGCTATTTTGTGGGCCATATAGGAGGTGTTAGTGAGAAGACAGATCACTCCTCTCATATCCAACAGTAGAAGTCCAGCACTGAATAAACTACCCAAAGACATTATACCCTATTCCACTGTAGTATTTTGCAGATTTTGCCATTTTTTTAGTGGCCTCAGAAGCTATTTTCTCAGAAATCATGGAGCAGACAGAGAAAACAAAGAAGTGGACAGCCACTTCATTGAAAGGGACAGCCATCTTTCTCATTTATTTTCATTTACTGTTTTCCCACATCCATTTGCCAGTTCAAATGTGTTGACTAACCTATCAGTTAAATAGATCAAAGTATGAAACCTGAAATGAAGATTGTTGTTCAGATATACATGTGTTAAAATATTGATTGATTGATTGATTGATTGATTGATTGAATTTATATCCTGCTTTTATCCCAAGATGGGATTCAGGGTGGCTTACAATAATTTTTAAAAGATTAAGCTAAAACATTAGTTTAGAAAACTTTCAGAAGAGTTAAATGACAGCATTACCGTAAAAACATGATTAAAAACAGTTAAAAACACTTAAAATATAAAATACACAATTTCAAACTAATTTCATTAGATGTTGTGTTTCCACATATGAAAGAAGGCTTTGAAGAAGACAGAAATGAGATAATGTTTGGCTATGCTCTTCCTTGTGCTGGGACCTTAAAGCCTGATGCCATCAAATATAATGCCAGCGTAGCAGTGCATAGGATTAGTCCCTTTCCACACGGGGGGGGCGTGAAACGTGGGGAAACGGGGCGGCACACGCGGAAACGGAGCTTACCTTTATCTGGGTTGTTCCATCGCCACAGGGAGCAGCGTGCGTTCACCGCTTGACACAGCAGCAGCATCCGTCGGCATCCGGCAGCGCCCAGAGGCATCCGGCGGCACCCAAAATGGCGGCTGATGGCTTCCAGCGGCTCTCCACCAATCAGAAGCGTGCCAGCCAGAAGCCCGCCCCCGGGCAGCTCTGCAGGGACGCGCTTGTGCGCCCCTGCAATTCTCCACGGGGCACTGCAACAGGCTAGCACGTGCGTGTTTCATAAAGACCACACAAGGGCGGTTTGAGGTGTAGAACCTCCACTTTTCTAACCGCCCTAGCGCACCCCACGGTGTAGATGACCTCCGGGTGAGGTTGTCCTACCCCGTGTTACCCTGTGTTCCCCCCGTGTGGAAAGGGCCAAAAATGATGGTAGTTTCACAGTTCTCAGAGACTGAAAGTGGTTAAAGTGCACGGAAATCTTGCCTCAAAAAACTCAAAAGGAGCAAACATTCCTTTTTAGAAAATATACGCTGCCTGTTATTAAGCTATATTTAGAAAACTTCTCTATTCTATTTTGAGATGATCAATAATCACAACAGGAAATTTGCTTTGTTGTTTAAACACGTGGGATTTTATATTTGTATTTTGCAGGCGGTGGGGGTGTTTCAGAGAAATATGGATCTAACTTCAGATGTTTCTTGTCTATGCTTTTTGGTAGAGATGGGCCAACCGAATCCTCGAATCCTCAGCAAGGATTCCAGATTTGCGAATCCAAATCCCTTTGCAAAAATAGGCAAACCAAATCTTTCAAATCCGCCAACCAAAAAATAGTTTTTTTAAAAAAAAGCTCTGTTTAAAAAAAGTTCTAAAAAGTTTTAAAAAATTTTTAAAAGCTACTTTTTAAACATTTTTTAAAAAAAGGATTAAAAAGATTCAAGATTCGTGGACTGCTAGATCCTTCCAGGGATTCAGATCGGGATTCAGATTTGGAAAATTCTGGATTCATCCCATCCTTACTTTTTGGAGACTGGTTGTTGTGGGGAGTACTCTGATACTCAAATAACACAGAGCCCCAAAGAACTGTGCAGTGCACAACCAGGCAAGAATATGGTAGTTTCTATAAAACCTTGCTGTAAAATAAATCACATGTTTAAGTTAATGATTCAGTTTCAAGGAATTCTCTAAAGTGAAGCTCAGCTTTGTTAGAATTCTGGAGAAAAGTGTTACAGATCTTCCTTTTGGGGGAAAGCTTTCACCATTTAATTAATACAACTTATCTGATTAATCTTTTTAGTGACTTTTACACACAGTTCTCCTCTCTTCTGAACCCTACTAACCTCATCGTCTAAAAACAAATACAACTATTGTTAGAACAACAAGGAGGAGGAGGAGGAGGATGGAAATGGGATAATGAGAGGGAAGCTCTTTTCATGCTATATGCCCTTATTCTTATAACCTAACCCAAATTATTCCAAATCTAAGTCAAAGAAACCATCCAAATCACTTTAAGCTTATCTTCTTTTTGAAATTTATAGAGTTTTAAAAACAAAAGTAATCTGACTTTAATTGTAATTTGGTGGTTATTCCTTATTGCTTTGTTCACCAGTGAGGTTTACAAGGAAAGTAACAGAGAGTACATTTATGATAGATGCAAAGTTGCATTTAATATCATATCTATTTCAGCTTGGATAGCTAATTGCACTTTACATTTGAAAGTGCAGCATTGAACTATAACAGCCTCCATTCCCTATTTCTCAAGGAAAAACCACTCAGGGGACCATCAGTTTTGAAATGGTGCAGTAACTAAGCTTTCCCCAGCTGCAGCAGCATCATTCCAGATCTGCCCTATTTCCTGGAATTTAAAAATGTGAGATTGATGCCTGCATTTGAAACTTGATCAAAATATGTGTTTTGGAACATAAGAAGAGCCACAATAGTTCAAACCATAAAAGCCAATCATCATCAGAGCAGATAGTTCTGCAACCATTGTTGCCAGAGGATAGTCTCTCACCCTCTTCCTAACAATAACTAGAAGTAACAAATGGCCATTCCGGTACAGTTGTTTGACTGCTAGACTACACCCTTGGAGACCAGGGTTCGATTCCTCACTTGGCCATGGAAACACACTGGGTGACCTTAGGCATGTCCCACACTCTCAACCCCATAAAATCCTATGATACGGTCACCTTAGGATCTGCATAATTTGGAAATGACTTGAGGGCACACAACAACAACTGGGGCCAGCCCTCCTCTGAAATACTTCAACAGACCTTTCTTAAACTTTTTGCTGCTGCCAACTAGCAAGTCAAAAGGATGTTTCATATTCACTTTGTTAATCACAAAATTAGCTACTATTGTTATTATTATTTTGTTATTTATGCTTTTCTTGCACTTGTATTCATTTATTTACTGTTGTACTGATGCTTTATTTGCTATTGATGATGTTATTTTGCTCACTGTGAACTACTTTCAGCATATTATTTATCAACAAATGGTATACAAATATAGTGATTGTCTGACAGGTTGAAAGACTCACCCAGTTCAACATACCTCATTTCTGTGTCAGAAGCCCACAGGCGGGCTATGAGTGTAACAGCAACCTCCCACTTTTGCTTTCCCGCCAGTGAGAAGCATAGTCATACTGCCTCTAGGATCTGAGTATGTGTGATTGAAAAGCAAACCAACAGCACTCCTGCCAAGTTTGTCCTCGATCCAAGAAGGATACAGCCAATCACTGAAGATATATAAATTTATTTAAGTAATTAGCAAACAGAACTTAGAAGCTGAAATGTTTTGCTCTTGATATACATTTTTAAGTTCTGTTTGTTAATCTCTCTCTCTCATAACACACACACACACACACACACAGCTAGTAGAAATTGATAGGCTCCCATCTGCCATGAATCTGTCCAATCAGCTTCTATATCTGTCCAAGTTTTCAGGCATTGCTACTTCTTGTGATAGCAAATTCTATAGTTTGAAGGGAAAGCTCCTTGTGGAGTTAGATTTGGGTGGAAAATCAGCAGAGGAGTAAAAAATTAAAGCAATGCACATTACCAATGGTTTCTCTGCTCAAAATTTCCTCCACTCCCTGTAGTTTTCTGAGTTATGAGGAATACCGAAGATGCTTGTCTCTCCACATCTGCACATACTGTATAGCTAGACCCTAAACACCTAACTATGGCCATTTCCGCACTAGACTGTTATAGCACTATTATTCCACCTGCAACAGCCTATGGAATCCCGGGTTTTGCAGTTTTGGGAGGGGCCAGCCAGCCACTCTTGAAACTGCAAACCCCAGGATTCCATAGGATGTTGAAAGTGGAATAATAGCGCTATAACAGTGTCATACAGAAATGGCCTATGTTACAAATGTTTTGGCTTGATCCTAATGTAATGTGCATGGGTTCACTCAGAAATGGTAGTTTGATGAGGGCACTGCAAATTTTCTGCTAGGGATCTTTAGCCAACATCACAGAGCTGCAGTTCCCAGATCACTCTGGGGAGCAGGAGCAGTTCCTTATCTGGTTAAAGTCTATGTTTTAGACTGACTCTAGAAATTCATTCACATGCTCATTTTGTGTTACAAAATAGTAAGCGGAAATGCAATTGCCTCACATATGGAGTGCCTAACCCTGACAAGCCCAACAGGTGATGAACCAGAAGACAGGAGGAATCAATTTTTCTATACTTAATGACAATTCACAAACCCAACACAATTTGGTCACTTCCCATTGTTTATGGGAACTTTCAGCAACATCCTGCCTACAGTATGTTACAGAATGGTGTGAAAAGGAGTTGTGTAGATCCTAGTGATTATAACCTACGGCACATGTTCATTTTGGAGGAATTCTATTTGGGCTGTGGAAGGATTTTGTCTGGCTGGGTCCTTCTCTTCCCTTCCATACACTGTTTCTGTTGATTGCTAGAACATTCAAACAGAAGTGGTACTAGTACATTGACAGCAGAGACAGTGGGGTGTGGGAGGATTTCTATGGAAGTCTTGCCACTTGGATACATTTGGTCTCATGCTTCTTAACAGTAGCTTTATGTATACACATAAATGTAGAGAAAGAGAGTAATGGCTCTCCCACAATGAGTAGCCCCTGCAGCCAAGTTGAAGGTGGGGGGGGAGAAAGGAAAAAAGAAGAGTCATGATAATGAATCTTGGAGGTCTGCAGAGCTGAGGAGGCAGTGCTTCATGGCAGCCCCTCATGCTTTACCCCTGGTTCCATCAACACAAGGTGGAATCACTCAGCCTTATTGACACTTCATCTGCCAAAGCACTCCCTCTGCATGTGGATCATCTGGTACACTGCCCGGTTTCTGGCGGCTGGACTCCACACTAAAACACCTCCCTTGAGCCTCTAGGAAAGCTGGCATCAGTTGTTACCATAACAAACTCAATTGTTCTCAGCAGTGCTCCGGCAAATAAAGTCATTAATTATGGCCCTCTCTCTTGGCCGCCGTTGGCTGGAGCGGCAATCAATGTGAAACCGCTCATTGCCTTCTCTCGGGGAGAGAAGGCAGATGCCATAAAAATAAACTGCAGCCCGAGCAGAACCCTGCCAGTAAGGCAGCAGCAGGCTGTAACCAGTAACAGCCATCATGCTGGTTCCGTGTGCCTGGCTACATTTATTTGGCCTGCCTCAGCCATGGGGGAAGGTATCCCATTAAGCAATTATTTTTATCTTATAACGTCAATTTACTTATACTGATTGGCTTCCTGCCGCCAAATATCAATTAAATTGCAAATGCCTGAGAAAGCTGATTTTCTATCTCTGTTTCTCCCCCTGCCCCCTGCACACACACACACACACGCACACACACACACTTTTTACCTCACAGTGTTCCCTCTCTCCTTCCCTCCTTCTCCTTTTTTATAAACTATGTTCCAACATAATTTAATTTATTTCCCTTTCCATATCTCAAAGGAAAATCTATATCTCCTCCTGGAAGGCCATTTGCCCTATGTTATTGGGAGCTGAGGTATCACACTATCGGACCATTTGTTTCAGCTGACTATCGGCAGCCCATCAGTGCTCCTAAAGACCTCTGCCATCCCCCTGCAATTGTATCCAGGATTTCTTGCTTTATAATTTGTTACACATACACACACATATGCAAAACTATGTCACCACAAGGCTTCTGTGTTTTTCTTTCAACTTCATTAGCTTTAATGATATTTCCTTCCTTCCTTTTCTGCATGCAAGCCACTTGGTGGATGAGATCTGGTTTATTAGGAAAACTTGAAAAGAACTGGCTGTCATTTATTTTACACTGTTCTCTCTTTGAAGATGTGGATCTAAAGAAGAGATGGGGATATCAAGAGAGGCTAGTGGCTGCTGGCGGTGTGTTCTTGTGTGATAACTAAATGAAAGGCCTTTGGAAAATGAAAAAAGGCAAGTGGAGAAAAGTGAATTCTCTGTGTGTAAACCATCAGTGGCCTTTGTGAACTTGCAGAGGCTGTGTCCATGCAATCTAAGAGCAAACTGCATTCAGACAGACACATGTTAGATTTGTTTAGGTTTTTTTTTCCCAAACCCAATGTAATACATGGCTGGGCAAGACACATGCTTTTCCCTATGTATATGTTCTCCTTAGACATGGCATGCCTAGATGCAAAGGATGACACAAGCTCTTATAATGTTAATAGTTATGTGGAACAGATTGTCCCTTTTCTGCATAAGGAACGCTTTCCCTACTGAAATTCTCTTCTCCACATAAATGGTTTAAGTCTTCCTTGGCATCTCTGTAATGCATACACACTTACCAGCATGGTACTCCTTCTGTCTGATAACTGGTAACCTAAACAATTCACTTACTACAAAACTGTGAGGCCTCAAAAAAAGAGTTTGAGGACTTGCAAGGTGGAAAATTTTAATGAAAAACCTCTTGCCTCAGAAACAAACATCTGCACAAAGATAGACTCTGATTTAGGAAGCCCCCTTGGGGTCTCTTGACATGTGAGGGTTAAAACATATTGTGATCCTCTAGTTTAGTTTCCAGCAAACATATATTTGTCCTACAGTGCAAAATGAGAGCTTGTGCAGATGATCTTGTGATAATGACACAAAACCCACTGGACTCAATGAAAGCTTTGGGGGGGGGGGATTAAGGCATTTGGGACGTGCTCTGGGTGAATTATGAACAGTGACAAAACAAAATTGCTGACTAAAAATATACTTCCAAAGAGAGCAATGAACTAACTCTCTTTCAAATTTGAAAGTGGATATAAGGGAGATTAAATATTTGGGAGTTACAATTACAAAGAACAACAGTTTATTATTTTAAAACAACTATGGAAAATTCTGGAAAGAAATTAAAAGAGACTTAGAAAAATTGGGAAGTTAAATTTATAAATTTATCCATAAATTTATCATTTGCAGTAATAAAAGCAAATATTTTGCCAAGACTTCTATTTCTCTTTCAAGGAATCACTTTCTGCAGTGGCAGAAAGAGATTTCCAGATCTGTCTGGCAGGCAAATGATGATGATGATGATGATGATGATGATGATGATGATAAAGACATAGCACAAAACTAAAGAAAGGCTAAGCCTGGGAGTCCCCAATGTCAAATTATGTTATGAGGCCTGTTGTCTTGAATGGTTGACGGAATGGATATCGCTTAGATCAGTGGTTCTCAACCTGTGGGTCCCCAGATGTTCGTGGACTTCAGCTCCCAGAAGCCCCAGCCACTATGGTCAATGCTCAGGGCTTCTGAGAGCTGAAGTCCACGAACATCTGGGGACCCACAGGTTGAGAACCACTGGCTTAGATAGTCTTGGAACTTGAAGGTCATAATTGGCATGGCTATCTCTGGCATGATAAAGTCAAGGCGCATTCTGAATTTAAAAATCATAATATTAGAAAAGCTCTACTACAAGTGTGGTATAAATATAAACAGAGACATTTTCCTCAGATAATATCAGCTATCTCACTACAGGAAAGCAATTTTTAAAGCAAAGAATGGGTTAAAAACTGGAGATGGTTACTTTATGGTGATCCTTTGTATTTTGAACAAGATAGCTGGAAGTTTAAATCAAGAGATATTGTTTAGGGAAGGCAAAGATCTTAACTAGTTTTCTTATACACAACCTGAGGACAGATTGAATCATGATAAGAGAAATGCAGTCATAGGGGTTAGAGAAAATGAGTTTTATTTAGAGTTGATTGTATCATTCATAAACACAATGACCATGTAATTTTTAAAAGGGTATTAATGGCTTTTGAAACTTGAGACAGAAGATGAGCCTGTAGAAAACTACAGGATAAGGTGGGCCCAAAACTGGGGCATAATATCCATATGGATGTATGGGGGGAAATTTGGTCCAAATTATAAAACTTACTCTGTGCAATAATTTAAAAGAAAACCTGTATAAAATGATGTATAGAAGATTTGTTGTTGTTGAGTGCTGTCAAGTCATTTCCAACTAATGGTAACCCTCAGGTGAACTTATCATGCCCAAAGTCCCTCAGTGGGTTTCCATGGCAAACCGAGGAATTGAACTTTGGTCTCCAAGGTCATAGTCCAGTGCTCAAACCACTATATCACACTGGCTCTATCTAACCCCAAATAAACTGTCAAAAATGTCCCAGAATGTTTCAAATAAATGTTGGGAATGCCAAGATAAGGAGTGCTCTTTTTTTTTTTTTCATATGTGGTAGACTTTTAACAAGGTTAAAAGGTGCTGATTGAAGATTTATATGCTAATCCAAATAAAGGTAGATTTTATAATGTTACCAGAAATGCTTTCATTGGGCATTATGGATAAAGAACTGAAGAGTATATGACAGCAGCAGCAAAAATACTGTTTGCTCAAACTTGGAAATGGACTGAAGCACCAACAGTGGAAGAATGGATTGTTATGATTGCTGAGTTAGTCCAAATGGCTAAATTAACTTTGCGTCTAAAAGATAATCCAATTGCAGACTTTTTGAAAGATGAAACCGTTTATGGATTTTTGAGCAATAAGAAATCTAATGATGTAATAATCTGTGCTTTATGATTATAAGTAATTTTAGAAGGATTATTTAGTTAGATGTATAATGGGAGAAGAATTTTTATACTTTTTCACTTTTCATTACAATCAGGATTGGAGGGGGGGTCAGAGCCCTACTGTAGATTAGTTATATGTCTTTTTTCTTTTTCTTCTTTTTTTTTTTTGCTTCTCTTTTTCTTTTTTCTGCATCTTTATTTTTTGATTGCATATTATCCTGATTATAAATTAGATTGTTCACGTCGAAAATAAGTTTTAAAAACGGGTTTGTCCTATAGTGCCTTAGCAATGAACCTTGCATTTTAGAACTAAGGGCCTTATGCCTTACCATTATTGCACTGATGCAATCATCAATAAACACATCTCCTGAGCTCACAATTAGTAATCACTGTAGATGGATACATGCCTAACTTAAGAACAACAAAAAGTTACAAACAATGTGTCAATCATTTACTACCATTTGAAAAGGAATGAGCCGAGGAAAATTTTGAAAAGCTGGCCATGTTCAGAGATAACAGGTATATTCTGTATATCTGTGCATCTCTTAACAGTATGTGACTATATTCTGTACAAAAGTAAGTTACAAAACCTGTGCACTCAAAAAAATGAACTCAGATATGCATCTGCCCATCAGGTAGATGTCTACCACAAGCAATACGATTGATCTTGATGGTGTGGAAAAGACAAATGTGGATTAAAAATGACAAGCCATAAGTGAAGCCAGTGGAAGAATAAAAAGAGAGAAGGTGAAGGAGACATTTGAACCAGCACAGTTGAACAAGTCAGAAGGATGGACATGACATCCTAATGAGATTGGAAAAGCCACATACACATATGCACACAACAAAAATCCTGCATTTGCTAATGTTAGGCAAAGTAGATAGAGTTAAGGAATCAAAGTGGGAGAAGCTACCAAATCAGCAGTAAACGAGTTTTTTTGTGTTTGTGGACCTTCCTCCAACCAACAAATTCCCAGGGCAAGTCTCAGCTGCCCTCATGCCATCAATTGCCAAGAGAATGCTACATAAATCTACCAGCGCTGAACTGGAACCTTATTTGGAATGAATGTGCAATACTATCTGCAGGCGTTTCACAAACTTGTCAGGCCACCTAGAAAAAATGCCACTGGATGGCACCAAGAACTTCACTAACCATGTTTCTTTTAAACATGCCTCTTCACCTTCTTTTTCCAGGGTCATCTGGAGAGTTACATGATTAGTCTTAGAAGGTATGCTATTCAGTGATTTTAAAAAACCAAGCTAGACCCATGACATTATATAGAGATGAGCATAATAAAGCAGCAGGGAAAATGGGTGGATGTGAAGTGGCCAAAAGGTTGTAGTGAATTTCATAATATATGAATTAGTGGGTATTCTAAAGCCTATGCTATAGCAGGGTGGTAGTGAAGTATTCTTGTGCCTCTGTCATCACTGCATCTTTGCTAAAGGAGTTTTCTAGGCAGTGTTTATGGAAGGACTTAATTGATCTTGCTTAGATGCTGCTACAACATATTATGCCATGGCTGGTAGCAAAACGCTTGGGAAAGGTTGTGCAGAAGATTGAGTTGGCTTGGCTTTTTGTACAAATGTTGTAATGTGGAGCTCTCCCATTCAGCTATCCATCCCCTCTTCTGTGATACTGCATTCTATTCCCATTCCCACATTGTTTCATATGCCTTCCACCCTGCTCTAATAGTTAGCCCACTGAACAGATTCTGTCTTAATGGGGCTCTTTTGAAGGATTCTCGCTCCTGGGATTGTTTTTAAGATTGTTTGTACTTTTGCAAATGCTGAGGTTTCTCTAAGCCTGCCAATGCCTTCCTCTTTTCTGTGAACAGTGTCATTTTAGCTGATAAGAAACAACACTCTGAGAAGTAGATTAGCTGTTGGCATGTATGGCGATCCTTGTTATTTATTCTGACTTGTGTACTATGTTAATGTTTTACATGATATGTCCTTGGCAGCCTCGTATCTGCTTAATTTAGATGCATTTTTGTTATTATGGGCTAAGGATGGGGCCAAGAGCTAGCCTAGGAATCTGCTTTACCTCTATTTTATTTAGCTTATAAATGCAAAAATGTAATTCTGTTGTCTGAGGTATAATTATATTATTGATCCTATTCTTTGGTTTTATTTTTTTTAATCTATATTCACTTTTTAAAAGAAAAATCTATATTTCCATTTTGTTCAGTATCTACATGAAGCCATTAGTAAGCAGCTCATGAAAGTTTCTGGAGAAAGGTGTCAACAGTAGCCTGATGCTATCCCTCCTCTTCCTCAGTGAAATAGCAGGACTCTTGAACAGATGTCTGGTGGTAATGACAGATTGATTGATTGCCAATGTAATGAAATCTAATCTGGATAAAATAGATACGTTGGCAATGGTTAGGTCAGCCAGTCCAATGTCAAGGACCCAACCGGTCCAAGATGGAGTCACACTGAAGGAGCCATTCATAGCTTAGAGAAATTGCTTGTGGCTATGATCAGGAATACCTAGTTACAGCTATATTTGGAATACCACTTCTGTCTTTTTCTCAAGTGGAAGGATCTGGCCGCTGTGATCAATTTATTTATTTGAACTCTAGTCTCTCCACTGTCAGAATCTATCATTCCAGCCTCAGCACTCATCTGTCTTTCATGCCACCATATCCTCTAGTTTATATTACTGCTATGCTCTCCACATGGATTTGCTCTGAAAAGGGCTTAGAAGCAGTGATTGGTACAAAACAGAGTTATGATGTTTTTTCACAGGGACTACTCTCACAGAGACCACAAAGCACTGTTTTTGAAACTTCTGCACTAGTAGCTTGTATGTTTCCATCCATAACTTAAGTTGCTGGCTTTGAGTCATGAAGTAATCTGAGGCTTTGAGTCATGAAGTGATCTAGTAGGTATGTTCTTCCCATATATTCCCCCACACTCTGAAATCTTTAGAGGAACCCATCCTGGCAGTTCCCTTGTTGATGCAATCAGAGGCAATGGCTGGGAGATCATGAGGGATTTCTCTATAATGGAATTCTCCCCTGGGAGGTGCATACTGCTGCACTGCTGAGAACCTTACAACCAACCCAACAAGCAAAAATCTTTCTTTCCAGGAAGGACTTTGGTTTTAAAATCTTCAGATCATAAATCAATCTGGTTTTTTTAAAAATCATAAAAGACCTTAAAATAATATGAGGTTTTTGTTTTTAGATACTTATTTTTTGGATCTTTTATTTTGTAGCTTTACTTTGTTTTATTTGTATAAATAGTAAGCTGACCCTGGAAAACCTGTACAGTCTAAGCACTGTAGGATAAATAATCAAAGTAAACTTTGGTCAACACATTGGCATTCAACAGGACTTTGCTCAGTGGTGCTCCTGGCTGGGCTAAGAAAGACTGTATTTAGAGGGGAGCATTCCAGACTTTAAATATTTTGGAACTAGATAGTTTCATTCAGTATTACAATAACATAATCCCCTGGATTGTTCGTTTTCTATTCTGAAATATAAAAGGTCCAGAAACTGGTTGCCAACGTATCCTTTCTATGTCTGAAAGCCTATACTAGCTTATCTGGAAGTGTGTCCCATTTCAGGCAGTGGGGCTTATTTCTGACTTGACATCTATCAGCCTAGAATGCAAAAGAGTGTTCTCTTTAATGATCCTGTGCTAATTCTTAACACACAAGAAAACACTGAGGAAGAACAAGTATAATATAAATTACTTTCCTTACCTGACCAACACAGGTTTTACCTTTGTATTATAAACCTTGTCAGTACTCAGCTTTGCGTGTGAAAATATCCTAAGAAAATAAGCTGGTGAGATCCCCAACACAAATCTCAACCAAGGGAGAATGTGCAGATTCATCAGTACGCAGATTCTATTTGGGCACCAGGGCATTGAAATCAAAGGGAAAAGAATAGGGATCCTGTGACTAAAACTGTCCCTGGCTTTAATAAAAGTGGTAAAATAAAGTACAGTAGGTTGCCATGTTAAACTAGTTCTGAAAAGGAGTGATGGACTGAAAACACGCTGGTCTGGGAAAAAAAAGTGTTTCCATTGCATCTCTCAGGCTTCCTCTGTTGTTTCTGTCTGGGCACCCCACCTGCTGCAGTTCTTTCTTTTTGTGGTTTTAACAAGAAATAACCTCTGAGGAGAAAATGTACACTCCCACGGAAGTCAACTGAAGGGCTGTTGGATATTGCAGTGACCTTTCCCTCCTAAGATGTAGAGAGAGTTTTGTCAGCCCAAGAGAAAGCTCTGTTGCTGTTACTTTGGTGCTAAAAATGAGGCATTTCAGGGGCATGCTGGAAGTATGTCAAAGAGGCCTTGGGTCTCATAGAGCCACAGCTCTTTAACGCAGCTCTGTCATGTCTCCAGAAAGGCCAGGCAATCGTGGCAAGCTCAGAGCTGTGTAGTTAATTCCTCTCCCATCCGTGTCAATAGTAAAGATTTTGTTTTTAAGCCATCTAGGAAAGGAGGAAACTCTCAATATCACACACACAAACATTTTCCACCATGGCTGACAGGACTTAGCGAGGGAGAGTTTCTCTGCCAGAGAATCTCCTCTGACACTACCTCCTTTGGACTGCACTTCCTTCCAAAAGTTATGGAAGGAAAAGGGAGAAACACAAAAGGAGGGAGAGGAATATTCCATTGAATTGGCTTTAGTATTCACGGGAAGGACCATTATGGCATTTTTCTTTCTTACCCTTGCTTCCTAATTGGAAATACAGATGTGCCACCATGTTTCTGTGTCATTCGTTAGACATTACAGTACTCTAGCTTTGTAATGACTTTGGGGGTGGCTTCATTTAGATTTTTCATTGCGTCCTGCTGTGTACATTGCAGACAAAGCAGACTTAAGTTACTTGAGCATTACTTTGTTTGTAAAGTGCCTCATGTAGGCTTCTCCAGTCAGCCTGGCTGATGGATGGGAGCTATAGTCCATAAACTTCTGGAGGGGTCCAGGTTGAAGAAGTTGTCCAAAAGGCTTCACAACCTTAAAACCAAGCTTGGTCTCTTCCCTTCATGACTAGGACCTTTCTGTACTACACTGTTACAGTGCTATTATTCCACTTTCAACATCCTGTGGAATTCGGGGGGTTGTATTTTACTGAGGCCAAAGAGCTCTCTGGCTGAGAATTCTAAATGCCCCTCCCTCAACAGCAAACCCAGGATTCCAAAGGATGTTGAAAGTGGAATAACAGCAGTATAACAGTGTAGTGAGGAAAAGCCCTCAGGCAAACAGCTATTCTCCCTGCCTTTCCAATTGCACTGTGAAGATAGTGGCTCAAAACTACCTTATAGGGTTGTTATGAGGATTACTGATATACGGTACGCAAATTCTGAAAATATTATTAGTGCTCATAAGAAATGGACAAATGTCACTTGCTTACAGACTTATAGCAAGCAACAGCAGACAAATTCTATTCACTGGAGGTTTTATAAATATTGCCCAAGATCCTATATATTCAACTGTGATACATAACTTTACAATGACGAAGTTATGTCACTGACACAGTTTGCAACCATGTTAGAGAGTTGTGATAGTGTGGAACAGGGCACCATGCAAGATGGTGTCCCACCACCTAACAAGACACCACACAACAGGGGCTCACACCACTGTGAAAGATGGGGATATTTTCCAGCTGGGCACAGGGCACCCATGACTTTCCAGGGCCCTCTGTTCTGGATCACCACTGGTCCATGGTTCTGTCAACAGCCATTGTCCCTCCTCTTCTTGCACTATCATTGTGGAAGGGCAGCTGGTATAATGTTTTGCATCATGACAATCACACAACAGCCACACTGCTCACTCCACTTGTGCAATGGTCCCAATGGTGCAGCTATGACAACTCTCCTTCCCCTCTTTGAATACCAAGTGGGAGAATGGCAGGATATTAAACACATACATACACACATGTTCAGATGTTCTAGAATTAGGCAGCCTGAACACACAAAGAAAGGAAGCATATCTGTTCTTTCCAGCAAACAAGCACTATCTGTAACTAAAATGGCAAAAATAGAATTAGTATATTTTATTTTATTTTATCTTTTTCCCAGTCAATAAATATGAACAGAAAGAACAGCAGGGAGAAGGAGCACAACAAATTAAAGTGAACATGGGTTGACAAGAATTGGCCCAACTGGCTGGCAGAGTCCCTCATCTAATATGGGTTTAGTATGAAAGCCAGCATGGTGTAGTGGTTTGAGCATCTGACTATGACCTTGAGAGCAGGCTTCATTTCCCTGCTCAGCCATGGAAATCCACTAGGTAATTTAGGCACATCACACCCTCTCAGCCTCAGAAAACCCTATGATGGGGTCACCTTGGGATCACTATAAGTCAGAAACAACTTGAAGGCACACAACCACAACAATAGAACCATCATACACAAGGAATCAACTTGACTAACACCTCAGAATGATTTCTGAGAGATACATAGAGCACATGGCTTGGGACACAATGATGGAGCATCATACTTCATTTTAGACCAGATCAAGAAAAGAAATCCCAGCCTAATTCAAGGATGAGGGGAAGGATAATTCAGGAAAAAACAGGAGAAGCAGCATATTTGACACATTTACAGTCAGCCCTCCACATTTGCGGATTTCACATTTGCAGATTTGATTATTCACAGATTACTTGCTGTCAGCTCTGCTGCTGCCCTATGCCATTTTTAATAGGGACTGCAAACCTCCTGAGCCTGAGAAGCTGAGAACGAGGCTTGTTAGTCCCTATTAAAAATGGTGTGGAGCAGCAAGGGAGGTGGCAGCAAGCTCCACCAGCCCCCCCACTTCTGCCTTGTGAAGGAACCCTGATGCCGCAAAGGAATCCATGGTGGGTTGAATATGGTGACCATCCTTTTTTGTCTGTTAAATATGGTTTGGGAGGGCTTAGAGTTATTCACCGTTTTTCCACTTCCACAGGAGTCCTGTGCCCTAACCTAGCAAATGTGGAGGGATGACTGTACCTTCAAAGTGATAATTCTGGTGATAGAGTCACAGTTATTTGATTATTAATGACAGAAAACCACAGCTGCACAGGATAAAACATACAGATGTACAGTCACTATATTCTAATGCATTCAGAAAGCCAACCACAGATATGCTTGTTGGGTTGTACAAGAACCGCCAGTATATGTTCTATTCAGAATCATTGGGCGGGGGGAGGAATCTGATACACAGGTATATTACTTCCTGAATGCCAGCAGCTCATAAGCTGCCTTAGCCAAATGTAATTAATACTGGAATTGTTACCAAAAAAAAAAAAAAACCCTACCTCTCTCAGGAAAATAAGACAGCAGAAATTTTATTATGGCAAGGTAGGACAGTTATCCTCAAATTTTATTACAACAAAGCAGAACAGTTACCCTCATGGCAGTCAAGAGAGAATATAGGGTTCTAAGGATAAACTAGCTGGCAGCCCGCCACGGTAACAGATAGACCATTTGCCTCAAGGTCATAACTACCCCAATGATCTGTCCTACCGCGTGAGTAAGCAAAGTGTTGCAAGGAAAGAACGAACCTGTTTCTGTCAAAAACACTTGCAGCCTGCTTCCAAGATTTCCTTCACTAGCAGGGAACAAGCTCTGTGTAATATTAGAAACCATGTTGCATCCAAACTGCAGAAGTAAAACTGACAGCAACATTCTTCCCAGCTCAGCTCAATCTATGCAACAAACATAAACTAGTTTGAATCAGTGTGTGGCTCTCAGCCAGCATAACATAATGCTTTGACTACTGGGCACTTGGGGTGGCAATAATCAGATTCAAATCCCTATTAAACCATAAGGCTCGCTGGGAGACAATGAGCCAGTCACAGTTTCTCTCAGCCCAGTTATCATACAGGGTTGTTGTGGTGGGCAGATTTTGGTGGAAGAGCAGCAAGGGAACCACATACATTGCCCTGACCTCCTGGTAGAAAAGGTGGAATATAAATATTATAGGTGAGCCAACTAGTGAGAAGACAGAAGATGAAAGGTAAAAGGGAGCTTTGGAGAGAGCTTTAGACCATTATTTGTAGTGATGCCTAAACTAAACCAGAGATAATAAGCATGGCCCTTATCCCTTTTGATGAGCATCAACTTGAGTAGACCCATTGAATCAATTGTTGAATGGTTAGGCAACATGTAAATAAATCACACTGCTTCCATGGATCTACTCTAGTTGGGAGTACCAGTAAGATCAAGTGAGGAGATCAGGAGAAATACTTAGAATTAATGCAAAGTCAAAGCTGACTTTTCCAAACACAATGGAAGAATTATTAGCTTTATTTTTCTTTGTCATCTGAGTTAATTGTTAAGTAGAACTTGTGGAGCAAAGGAAGGAGGCCTACCTAGCTGCTGCAGCATAACAACTGAAGCAGAATAAAGTTTGGAAAGGTTTTTTTTCCCCTCAAAAGAAATCATTGCCATTGCTCATTGTAATTTTAACATTACTCATTACAGTTTGAGGCAAAAACAACATTGAGTCACTCACTGTGTTACTTGATCCTTTAAACTGATTTAAATCCATTTAAAATATAAATAAAATGGCCTAAATTTGGGAAACTCCTCTCATAATACCTCAGAAAAGTTCCCTGTTCTAAAGCCCCATGTTATTCAACACAAGAGAAAAGAAAAGCAATAAAGTTAATAGTTACTGCATTATCCCTTTGTTTCTCCACCATCACTTGGGACAGGTAACATCATTACATGGCATATATTAGTTCCAAGTTTTGATGCAACAATGCAGGACAAGACTGATAACAAAATTCCCACATATTGGATATGAAACAATTTACTTTCACTAAACCAACTTGTGTTATAAGTAAATTTAAAGCATTTTACATCTGTGGTCCAGACTTGCCTGCGCTGAACTAGAAAGAGTTGTGGATACTTCTGTACTTTCAGTAACATGAGAGAAATATCATTATTATTATTATTATTGCCATTGTCATCACCACCACGACCATTGTCATTATTATTTCTTACCCACCTCTCCCTGTGGATTTCGGCTGGGAACAACAGATTATAATACAGCAGCAAATAGAAACATGACATAGTTAAACCATGAGCGCCAGTTAGAAATACAGAACCAGTTAAAAAGGCATAACTTCAGTTTAAAAAAGCATACATACAACCAGTTCTTAATTTAAAAACCATCTGGATAGGCTTGTTGGAAGAGACTGGTCTTTAATGCTGTTTTAAAAATGGGCAGGGTGTCCAGCTGATAGATTTCTCCCAGCAGGTCATTCCACAATTTGGAGGCAGCTGATGAAAAAGTGCTTTGTTTAACCATTGTCAGCCTGATCCTAGATGACTGAGGTAAGTGTCCCTCAGAAGACCTGAATGTACAGGGCAGATTACCTGTGGGTAACCTAGAACCAAACCATTTGACAGAACTCTATATGGAGCAAAAAGTAAAAAATGTGTCAACTAGCAATAGAATGAACATCTGTTTCACAGATGGTAAAAAAGATTGTTCCATTCACAACCAAACATTTCCTGGATAATTCATTTTGCCTCTTGTCAAACAAGGACTGTTAAGTGTCTACTGAATACTCTGCCCTATTTGTTTTGTGGATTTGATTTGATTTGATTGATTAGTTATCTGTCTATCTATCTATCTATCTATCTATCTATCTATCTATCTATCTATTGGGATTCAAGGTTGCTTGCAACAATTTGAAACAAAGTACAATTAAAAACTGTTAACACAAAAGTTAAAAAAAGAATTAAACCAGACAAAACATCCACAACACTCTCTGCACTGAAGTAAGGAACATGTAGCTCTTCAGATGTTATTGAACTACAACTCCCAGTAAATATCATCATGGGCCAGGCTCACTGGACTGATGGGAACTGGAATCCAACTTCTACAGGAAGGTCTTGGGTTCCCAACAGTAATTCTAATTATAAATGACCTTGCCTCAAAGTTACCATATTTGCTGGCGTATAAGATGCACTGGTGTATAAGACGCATCCCATTTATATTGGCAAATACTATTTGCCAACATATAAGAAACATCAGCACATAAGATGCACCCCATTTTTAAATTTTATTGGGGGGGAGTGAGTCTTATATGCCAGCAAATACAGTACTGATGTCTAAGCATAAAGGAAAAAAAGTATCCTATGTATGTTTACTGAATAGTCTCATTTTGCCAGTGAGACTCACTTCAAAGAAAGTGCTTACAGGAGTGCATTCTTTATTGGTTCTGAGTCACATTATCCATTGATCACAGCTATTGTTTCAGAAATGGTTTAGGTTCATTGGTGTTCAGCTTTTCTTTCAGGCTGTCTACAAATCATTCTGATCCTACAAGCGTGGATTTGTTGTACCACAAATCACAACACTGTAGTAATGAGAGGGTTGTCCTCTCCCATCCCCACTTTTTTCCCATGCAGAGAACAGAAATAATATGTTCAGACTTGTCACAGATACACCACACAACTTTAGAATAATACTAGGATTTTCACTAAGCCCTTTAATAGTTTTAATCCTTCAGGAGCCTCCTTAAGCCGACAGGTACCAAGGACAGAATAGGAGCTAACAACATACACATGGAAGCAAATTAGTGTTGTTAATTAAATCAATTAAATTGTCTGAGGAAATTGTACACATGAAAGGACAGCCAAAGGGCAACACCCTGTCTGTGTGTGCGGATGCATACACACATGCAAACAAATCCCTGGGAGCTAAAGGCATGGATTACTTGTAAGTCCAACTAACTTTAGTCAATGCTTTTGATTAAACAGTCATAAGATCTAGCTATAACAACCAGAATTAGTGAATCAACTTCGTTCTAGAAGAGATGTGAGAGATTTGTGACTAGATCTCCCAATATTTCCTTTACAAATAATAATATTAAGAGGACAGTTTCACAGCATGATTTAATTCAATCATTTCATTCCTTTTTTTAAAATTTTATCAAATACTTCCTGCCCCCAATATCTCAAAGCAACTTATGAAAGAAAACATGCCAAACAGCCATATCAAAGAAATATAAACCAGTACAACCCATAATCAATATAAATGGCACAATTACTAATGAATCATTTTAAACTGTTTGTGTAGGTGCCTTCAAGTCACCTGTTGATTTATGACAATCCCATGAATTTCACAGGATTTTCTTAGGCAAGGAACACTCAGAGGTGGTTTGTCATTGCCATCCTCTGAAATATAACCTACAGCTCCTGGTATCTCCCATCCAAATACTAATCAGAGCTGAGCTTGTTACCTTCCAAGATCAGATAGGATGCCTTTAAGGCATGTAGGCCTATTCTAAACTACACAAAGATTTGTTTTAAAAAATTTCATGTACATTGCCAGATTTACATTTCTCTTCCCTTGTCAGAACAACCATTAGCCCATGATCTAAGGGCTTTATTACACCATCCTATTGTCTCGCAGCAATCGCATTATTTAAGGAAACAAAAACATACCGGTAGAGAAACAATCACTATCACACGGTTTCTGCAATAACACTGTGCTGCCAGTTTGGTGATGCATGTTCTGCAATCAGTCTTCCATACCACCGTACTGACTCTGCGTCCCTTATCCTGTCTGTACTACCTAGCACATTCACTATATTTTTTCCTCTTTTTTTTTCTTTGCACAGTTTCAGCATGTTGGGAGTCTCCCTCCCTGTCATTTCAACACTGTGTTTTCCTGTTGTGCCACCATTGCAGCATTTTGCTCTTCCAGAATCACAATTAGCTGTTTTGCCATAATGGTGTAATTGTAGCATACTGTTGGTCCACCAGGACAGCACAAGTGCTCACTTACACCAAAAGTTAAAAAAAAAATTAAAAGTACTGGGGATCAGAGTAAAAGCAACATTGTCCACCTACACCATAATATTGTCTTTGCCCAGACACCAAAAGTGCACTGAGCAAACCCTGTTTGAGGATGGGATAGGGGAAAGGGAGAAACAAGACCCACTGATACCACAGGACTGCCACAATATTGGAATTGCAGCTGAATGAAAAGATCTCACCAACAGGCAAAAATTGAAAAGCAGCGTTATTGAAGCCACGAAAAAAGATGACCTAATAACAATCGAAATGCAATCCAACAATTGGAGAGCGACAACATCATGTGATAAGGAGAGATCAAAAACGGAACTCAACCAGTGAAATCATGCAACAAACCAGTGTGTGATAAAGCCCTAAGTGTTCGTATACCTGGAGGAAAAAAACCACAATTTTGCCTTCATCCGTAAAGAATTCTAACATCAGTGACCTAGTGTTATGGTGGAAAAAGGGACAAGCTTCCCATCCATGCCATTTCTTGATTTAAGTTGCCCTCTTCCTAATGTTGACATTTATGAACTGAAAAACAGAGCTTCGAAAGTCACTGTCTTTAAAAAAAAATTGTTCCCAGTATTTGCTACACTGTTCAAAATTCATTTGTTGCTGTTTGTCATTATGAAGTTGAAAACCAATTTGTTATATTATTCACAGCACTGTTTGTCATGTTAATATTACTGTTACCTTTTGGAGAGAACAAAACTTAGGATTGATAGAAGAATGGCATAAACCTTTCTTAAAAACCTCATTAAAGTGCTTCTAAAAGTGCCCTTTTGATGTAAGATTAGAAAGTAACTAAAAACTATTAAGTAAATTTTATACAAATTGAGTGACTTCATTCTTACTGTCTGTGTTAATTCTGGAATGTAATTTTGTTGTGCACTCATTGACTTGTAACTCATTACATTCCAACTTTGAAGAAGACATACATTATAAAGAGGGAAAGTTTAAACCTCACTCTTCCCAATTATGTGGATCAAATCAAATTCCACCCTCTCCCTTGGTTGATTTATTGTTAGCCCAAAAGGAACAGCTTGGGCAGCTGTGTGTATGTTAAACACATGTCTGCCCCATTTATATATAAATATTCTCCTTAACTGTTGTGTTACATTCCATTTTAGATATTTGTAGTTTTGATTAAATTGTTGGGATGCTTCATGAATACTTCTATATTATTTACATTTTTTAGCAACCCCCAGATTAGTCTGGACAACAAACAGCAGTTAAGAAAAAAATTAAATAAATTAATTGTGTGGTGGGGGTCTAATCATTGCTTGAAATATAGTGCAGACAGGGCTAAATGACATGCCTCCTTTTACTTTACTGTTCTCTGCAGCATTAAGCAATGTTCTCCCTCCTGGGCTCATTCCTGGTATGAGACTCAGAGGTTATGAAGTGCAGCAAGGTGAGATGGGGGGAAGAAAGACCCTGCTACCTATCCTTAATATGTGAATGGGCCCAATGCACTGCAACGTGTGTGTGTGTGCCTTTAAGTCACTTATTGACTTATGGTGGCCCCATGAATTTCATAAGGTTTTATTAAGCAAGGAATACTCAGAGCTAGTTTTGGTAGTTCCTTCCTCTGAAATACAGCCCACAGCACCTGGTATTCTTTGGTGGCTTCACATCCAAGTACTAACCAAAGCTAACTTTGCTTAGCTTCCAAGATCAATTGGGATCTGGTGCCTTTTACTTCTTATAGAATAGAAACATCAAGAGATTACATCTTGGATCTCCTTTATTCCATAGTTTATCTCTTCAAAAGCCTGAGAATAGATGGAATTATAAGCATGGGCATCCTCTCACCGTCTTATTTACAACTGTGTACATGGCTCGATCCTATGTACAATCACTCTGCACAAACTCAATAGGCTATTTTGTTGTTGTTGTTGTTGTTGGCATTACTTCACATTTTCAGAACTAAAGATTAAATTCAACATTTCTTGAGGAGGTCCATATTCAGGTCTTCTGGTTGCCCCAGCCTGCCGCCCCCCCCCCACACATACACACAAATAGCACACAGAAGAAGCCTACAAAGAAAATAAGACCAAAAGTGGGAGTGAGTAGGCGATTCAAATCAGAAAAACTGTATATGGGGAAAGAATTAAACACCTCCATGACTGGTCCTGGTGCTCTTGCAGGACGGCCTGCAACAGCTGCTTTTACATTTATGGCAGAGGGACCGGAGCCAATCCTGCTGTCCTTTTGACATCGTGCCCAATCTGGTACTGAGATTTATATTTGAAAGGAGGTGAATGACTGGGAAACTAGAAAACCCTGAATCAAAACCTCTAGTTGGTTTTCTAATTGCTTTTCCACCCAGCACACTCTCTAACAATCATTTCTGGCAGGATTCTGCTTTCTTGCACATTCACAACATCCACTGAAGTTCAGGAAAAACCTTCTTCGCTTTTTATGCTGTAATCTGATATATACTTTGAAGACAAATCAATTTTCTGATTTAGAATAATGCAACTTCCTGACTTTCCTCAGCATGCAACTGGAGGAGGAGGAAAAGGAGGGCAGAATATTTGAGACACCACCTTTTCTCCTTCCCCACTATGTGCAACTCAGCATCAGAGGCCTACCTTCAGCTGCTAGTACCACATACCCTCCAACATTTCACAGATGAAAACTAGAAGCTGTACTGCCAAGCAACACTAGAGTGTGGTCAAGATGGCAAAAGTGATTAATTAAGAAGAACAGACAAGATAGTGAGAGAAATAAAATAAATTTTAGTTTCTGCAGTATTATTCACATGTATTACTCACATATATTGGCTTATAAGTATAACACATTTTAGACACATTTACACATATATTTTAGTATATTTTGTATTTGAGCCCCAGTAATAAAATAAAGTCTAACAAGGAAGATTTTTAGAGATGATAGGGTCTCCCAAAAAAGACCTTGAAAGTAATTGGTAAGGAAGGAAAGGAAAGGCCTCGATAAGGAGGGCCAGACAACCTCACCATCTGTAAAGGAGTAAACTGATTTATGGGGACATACCAGAACACAAAGGGGTACTGTGAAACTACTGCTAAAGATACCTGGGATGCACGAGGGAAATGCATGATCAAGTGCGTCATTACTCATACTGTAAATATGGGGGAGGGGGAATGTAACTTCTTAGGCGATCCTGATAGGCTATAACTTTTAAGGTCCTGTCCAATGAGATCGAAGGGGGAGGGAAACCTGCATGGGGCAGGGGGATAAAATATGAGGTATTCCATAGTGGGGGTGTCCTCCTCTCTAGGGAGCACCTGCTTCTGCAGAGACCTATTTTTTTTAATAAACATTTAATGCTTCAGCTGATCCTCTGTTAAATTGTTTTATGAGTGTTATCAGCTATTTCTTACAATAGGAGGGGATGCAGCAGTTTGCTTTCACTTGAGCTTACTGGCAAGGGCAAGACCCAGCCGCTGCCTCCCTGCTGCTTAATTGAGCTCAAACTACTTTTATATTCTGAAGCCAGTTTGCAGCAACTGAGGCCCTTTCCACACCCTACTTTTTTGCAGAGTCCTCCAGTCGGGATCCTGCCATCAGCTCTGCTGGGAGGGAGTGCAATGGGAGTACTTCCCTCTGCACTGGCTGGCTCCATAGTGAAGGAAGCACAATAGTCACACCTCTTCTTTCCACAACTGCAGCCAGGTACCTTCCCAGGCTGCGCTGGGCACAAAGCCAGAAAGTGGGAGGAGGAGAGAGAAATCAGGACATGTTTAAAGCACCTGAAAGTGTGGGACAACAGTTAATCATGGCCATTCCTTCCAAATCAGAACATTTAGAGCGTGTGGCACCAGCAGTGGTTAGGCCAGGGCTTCTTTAGAAGGGATATCCCAGACCCAGAATTCTTTCCCAGCAGAAATTCCAATTGCCCCTCATTCATGTTAGGTAGGTATCTTTAAAATCTTCTGATAATTCTTCGATTTGCCTTAAATTCTTGCCTGCTATTTGTTATCTGGCTCTGTTTTAATGTTCTGTGTTTTACTCCTTTTGCACTGTGTGGTCCTAATGTCACACACTGAAGGCACTTTTGGAGGTCAAAAGGCAGTGAGAGATAATGGCATAACGAAAGTAATAAGACAACAATGAGGAGATTATCCTTTGACATCAGCAAATAGTATATTTATGCTGCTCCTTTTCCAGCTTTATGAGGTAGATGCCAAGAGCAAACGAACAGTAGAAAATGCCAAAAATTCATGTGCTTGATTGGCACAATGTGCAAGTGATTGCAATAATTGCAATATAAGCAGCTTGGATTCAGAAAGCCAAGATAAAGTGCATGCAGGCAAGTCCCTAGTAATAAAACCAATAATATGTGGATTAGTATTTGTTAAATATGAACATACGTTGGTTACTGATCAAATGACAAGAAACAAAAAATCAGAAGAAACAATAAAGTTTAACAATGGAAAGAATTAAACGCTAAACATTCCACAAGCACCAGTGCAAACAACAGTACTTTTCCATTTAAATTTGCAGTTATTGGAAAGTACTGAAATGATACACTATAGAGAACTGGAGCCATACAGAAACTAGACCTTACTTTTAACCTGCAACTCTTATATTAAAAATGCAAAAGGAGCTTCCATTTAAGCATAAGAATTTTTCAGGCTTCAGGCTTTTTTTTTTCAACAACAAAAAAAAAAGAAATCTGTTAAGGAGGAAAACACATTGTAGTTGAACTGTGCCTTTTGAATGGTAGCAGTAGGAGTCATCTGTCTGGAAGTACTATGGCTCTTATCTTATCCCTAAAGCTGTCATTTTCCTCTGTTGGCCAAGTTAACTTGATTTCTAGATGGGTTCCACAGGACCCATTTGCATCATTACCAAGCCTTACTTCCAACTCTCTTAAAAAAAAAAAGTTATCTCTAGTCCTTCTAGACCTAGAGACAAAAGGCAACATGTACAGGCTCTATTCTGCTCAGCCATTGAAAATCAAGCTTAAATCTGCCTTTAGTGCATTTCTTGCAGTTATTGCTAACATTTAGGAGACTATAGAGATTTAGAACTATAATATGGTACACCCATTACAGAAGGGATGCCCTAATTCATTTTGCATCTTTGGAGTAGGGAAGGTTTTTTTTTCTGGTGAAGAAGTCATTGCTATCCACAGAAAACAATTGAGAAATCCAGAATTTTAGCATAGGTGTAACTGGGATGTAGTATCCCAAAGTAGAAGATAGCAATACAGAAAGAAATCCACACTATTTCTAATTCAAGTCGCCTTTTTTTTTCTAAATGTGTAAAAAAAAATATATATATACCCAACTAATGGAAATAAAGCCCATCTTATTTTATCAATATTGAAGGGAGGATCACACCACAGTAAGTTAGAAAGCATGGATTGTGTCAGCCTCACAAAGTAGGGGATCCCAATGTTGTTATCACTGACATGGGTGTGAGAGAAGGAGTAGTGCAATCGCAATGTTGCAATTAGGTCTGTTGCTGTTTTCCATCCTGCTGGCATGCTGTGCTTTTGGGGTGGGGGAGAAATACCATCAGATGGGAGCTGGAAAATTGATTTTAACAGCGCGAGATGAGTAATTGATTTACTACTGGGGTGGTGGACAGAACAGAAGGACCAGTGAGGGATTGGGTTTTGATCATAACAAAAACAGCCTAAAGGGAAAGTGTTAATTATCCTTCTCCCCCACTCCCATTTCTGCAATCAGCTTTGCAACCAACACTGCTTTTTTTTTCTTTTAAAAAGAAATCGTAAAAGGAACATGCACTGTTAAAATCTCATGGTTGCCTTGCAGAAATTAGTGCCACCACTGCATTACAACTGTACACTTTTCATCAATTGATAACTGACTGTTGTGCGCTCTCACTCTCTCTCTCTCTCTCTCACACACACACACACACACACACTCAGGCAGTATGTCCTGAAAAAGGTCATGCCGCTGTGTTAGTTTCACAGGAAAGTTCCAGCAAATATGCAGCCCAGTCTGCTCGTTTGAGTTTTCAATTGGCATCAAAATAAATTGGGCTTGCTTTTAAAGTTCCTTAAGGATTGCAGGCAGAGACCCATTTTGCTGTCTCCAAATTAGCCTTGTCTTTTTAGATACCTAAAGTAAGTTTACAGCTTCCCAGTTTCACTTCCCTTCTCCTGATCCCATATCCCATTTTCTTCCATGATTCCAATCTCCAGCCCCACTTTTTCTCCCTTCTACCTAAATTTAGATTTTCCTTTCCTATCAAACTGATCTTTCACAGGGAACAATAATAGTGTGTCTTCTAAGTGGGCCTGTAAGCCACATTTTGGCTCCCCAGGGACATATTTGTGGCTCCCATTGTTCTAGAATGGCTCTAGGATGTGTTGTGAGCATTTCCACCATATCTGGAGCCCTCTTAGCTCCCCAGAGGTCACATGAAGTGTTTGCAAAATTTTTCAAACAATTTTTTTTCTTCAAAATGCCCTCTACAGGCACAGGAAGGACCACAATTGCGATGAGAATGGCCTCCTGTACAGTATTGGGCATATGGGGGTGATTTTTTTTTCAGAGAGGGTGTGGAGTGGAGCCCCCAGCCTTCAATAATTGTCCACCCTAATCTCAGAAAACTACAGGAAAGTTTGCATAAAGTTTTAAAACCTTCTCAGTGCTAAAATAACATTCCTTGCCCTCTCAACCCTAAATATAGTATACTAAGAATAATACTAGTGAAGTAAAATTCAATAGAAGTGCAGTAATCCTATACATGCTGACTCAGATATAAGGCGTACAGTTATTCCCAGAAAGCGTGCATAGGACTGCAGCTCTAAAAATTTCTTACAATATGTAATCATCTAAAATTTTATTTCGTGGTTTTACCCAGAGTTTATGTGTACATCATGGCCAAGAGAATATAACACCCAGCTTTTGAAATCCTATCTAAATCATTTTGAAGGGGCTGATCTGAAGTGGAAAATTACTGGGGGAAGAGGGGTAATCTTTTCTCAACATCATATGGTTTACATAACTAGCAAACAATTACATTTTATGTAAATAAGTCTGCTCAGATTTGGGGAACTGGAATAGAGAAACTGTATTTGCCCTCCTTCTCAGGAAAGTATATTGTTTGGATATGTCTCTGTCTCTACCACGGAAAGGGCCAGTTCACAGCTGCGTGAAGTTCAACTTGCTGAAATAGCTTCTGTTCCATTTTAATATAGGATGAAGAGTATCTCTACTTACTCCCTTGGGAGGATTTCTGTTTTTGCCAGTTTCAGTTCCTTAAGGACTCTATGTTTCCAAGGCTGAGGAAAGCACCTTTCAAAGAGCAGAAACACTGAATTTCACATCAGTTGACAATAGATGACTGGATGGATTCAAACCACTGGACGACTTTTGATACCCCCCCAAAAAAAAATAACAAAGCCCTTAAAAAATTGTGTTAAGCATTATGCTCATTGCTCATAGAACCTTCTCCATTCACTTCAAAAGAGAGAGCAGAACAGTACGTCTCTACAACTTTTTGTTCTGTTTGCTCCACTGAAATGAATGGGAAACCCAGCACACATTGGAGCTTCTCATAAAGTCCACATGGGACTCTGTACTTGTCTGTGTACATCTGTATATGGCAATACATAGAGTGACCTTAAAAGCTGTTTGGGATTTCAACCGTTGGTTGTCTGTCCCGTTATTAATTGATACAATTCATGTGAAGTATAGATTACACTATGTTTTTTTAACTGCACTATCTCCCAGCATGCAAGCCTTTTTTTAAAAAAAAAAATTTTAAAAATGCTGACAGGTACCTAAGGTTCTGGTGTGGGCCCAGAGTAAATCCAGATACGCTGGATTATTATTAAAATCTATCATGAAGGTGATATTAAGAGTAACATAAGAGCAGAACATTTAATCTAGACATTTGTCTCCGTGATAGTCCCCCACTGTAGTCTTCAACTGGAGGACTTCTGTCTTTATTGCAGTAGTAGAACTATGGATGTGATTTCATCGGAGGTATACCTGGGCAGTTTTTAATTTTCTCATTGAACCGCTATTAAGGACCTGCCTGGCTAGCTGTACAATCTTGGAGGCTCCTGCTGCTTTGGTGCTACTCAGTGCCTTTTTTTACTATTGCATACTCCTCTGTGTATGTGTATGTGTATGTATGTAAGTATTGCTTCCTGTTGTTTTTTTTAAGAAAAATGATATTCAAGTTTGAGAAATACATGAACAAAAGACCCATGTCCAAAGATGACATTGATCTTCCAGTTTCATAGCTTTCCTGTCCTACTTATTAAAAGAAAAGGCAAGGAAGTGAAAGAGCACAGCCAGGAATAATTCTACACCTGGCTTGCAGCAGGATTTTTAATGGGTTCTAAATGCATAATTGGTTGTGTCATAAGCTTCCTTTTTAAATGAGAATGTCAGCAGGCTGGCTCTGCGGCAAAATGTAATGTCCTGGGCTGCTCCACTCAAGCCTGGCAGCAGGTGTCACAATTCACCTCCTTATACTTGGCCCATTGAAAGCAGATTTCATCCAATTGACCTTCAGTAAGAGGTCAACTGACCCATAATTACAAAGCTGAAGTTGCTTAGCTGGAACTGTTTTACGGACCTGCACCTGCAGCTTTGCGCCAGCCAGTGAACACGCTGACCTCTCTCTCCTTCACGTGAGGCCCACTAGCACTTGCATAGCCGAGCAGTGGATACATGATTAGAATTTCTTTTTCAAGTCAAACCAGACCTACATATCAAAAACCTTTGAAAAAGGATATTACCAGATGATTGACTACTTTTTTCATCAAATAGTGCCATATTTAAATTGCTGCAGATGAATTAAGACAGATATTTTTTTAAAGTCCAGGAATTCTTATATACAAACTATTTTGATGTTTTTCTCCCTTCATTCCTAATGTCACTATTCTAGGTTAAAGAGAAATTTTAAAAGTCATTATTGTGATTATTTAAAAGGGAGTGGGGAAAAAAAAGAGGAATTATATAAAACTAATTCTCAAAGAAGCATAAGTATGAAGTTTTTCATAGGTCTGGAAATGAACATAAAAGCCTTTTTTCCTTAAAGTAATAATTAGGCAATTAAAGTAAGAAACAGGTTGTTAAAGTAATAATCAGATCATAGCTATCACACCTGATGTAAGAAAGCATTCTTAAACTTTGGATAGTTTCACAGAAAAAAAAATATTTTTGTAGACTTTTCCTGTCACAATGGTAATATAGTGGGAAAAGTTATAGTTGTTGAAATTCTCATTGTTGTGTAACAAAAGATACACAGATCCTGTTTTGAGCCTGAATTTGGTGATCCTATCAAATTGGCCAACCCATCCTTGAATGGAGTATGCATATAGTTTCACAGAGTTTGACTTCTATGGTTACTTTGGCCAATCTTTGGTATGCTTCCTTAACAGTTCACTTTAAACCATTGAGACAAGAATCTTTCATCTTCAGGTTGAACCTATTGATTTTTACTTGTGTTTCATAGCTTCAAAACTGGAACATGATAATACAGTATTTTGTGATCATTTTTAAGGAATATTTTTAGTCCGCAGCTATTGGAGATTCTGTGGTTTCTGAGTGGGGTTCATTAGAATGTTTCCCAGAACATGCATAAGACAATGAGAATTACTTGGCTGAATCAGACCACAGTTGCTTCCACACTAGCCTTTTATTCTTGAATCATCATCCTTTACTTACTAACTTTTAGAAGAGAATCCGTACAATATTGTTATTATATTATTGCACTATAATGTTTTTCTTCTGTTGGTCTTCCATGCATATTAATAACTGATTTCTTTTTAGGTACCCCTCCTTAATTTTTTTTTTAAACATTGATCTACACAGTTCAGACGAATGGCAGTTTATGTCATTCTTCCTCTAAGCCAGAAGCTTCTTGTTTTGAGTCTCAGACCTATTTTATTGCTTTCATTCACATGATTAGGGAATTAGTGATTAATTGATCCAATTTAGTCAGGTTTTGTTCTGGGATTGAGTTAAATTATAAGTTTCTTTTTGCCCTTTACATTATTCCAGAATACAGAGAAATGAAAGCTGAAGAAATAAAGGTTAATTAATTACCAATCCCCAACTCTGGCTAAGCAGGAAAGTAATGGGCTGAACCTGCAAACAAGGAGCTTTCAATTAACATTTAGAAATAGACATTATAGAAGGACCTGGACCATGGGGAAGAGAACTGCTGCATAATATTATGCTATATTAAATGCTTCTGTGGAACCTATGTCCAGCTAATTGTGAAAAGGCAATGTTCCAGCATCATGACAGGGCACTATGTGGAAGCAATGCAAGGATGCATCTAAACCAACATGCACTTTCCATCGGTAGCAGATGTCAAATGCCTCCAGTAAATGCAAAAATGCAACATGATAATTATAATGATACCTACACACTATTTGTCTCAGAGACTTGGTAATCAAAAGCATACTGTCTCCAAACATAGAGGGATGGAACAGTGTGACCCCGAAAAAACATTTTTGTCCCAAACTATCCCCAAATACTCTCTGAAGTACCATCTTTTTGGTTTTCCTCAGGCCACTTAAGGCACAGAAAAGGCCTTTTTAAACAAGAAGTGACCTGTAAGTTGACTTTTGGGTCACTTCTTGTTGAAAAACAAAGTCTCCGGGACCAAAAACTGAGTGAAATTGTCCCCCATTTAGGAGAAAAATTTATTTTCAAAAAAATTGATGGGAGGAAAGGGGAGTGTTCCAAGGTCTCCTCAAAGGCCAATGGACCATCTAATTCAGTATGCACACTCTCCAGTTCTTCACAGATGAAAACCAAGACACACATAGCCAAACAATATCAGAATATGGTCAAGATGGCAAACGTTGTTAATGATGAAGACAAGACAGGAGATGCTACAGCTCTTTGCTTTTTCCTGAGCCTAAAGGAGTGGGGCATAACTTTTTTCTCTCCCCTCCCACCCCCACTGAGTCAAATGAGCACCCACATGTTGCTTTTGCACTTTTAACTCAGTTTACAGCAACTGAAGTAACTGAGAGCAAAGGAGAGAAGGAGAGAGGAACTGGGGCATTTTAAAAGCAGCTGAAATAGTAGGACAACAGAGGATTAATTGAGACCGTCCCTGGGACAACCAGAAGATATGCAGTTGCCCATTCCATTCTGCAAGCTGAATGACTGAATAACTATCCTAATAACTACAGGTAACTTACATACTATTATGGTATACTACATATGCTGGGGATGGACCATTACCATGCAAATTGTAGCTTTTCCTCCTCTGAATTCAGAGGTGTGGTGGCAAGGTGGGGGGAGAACCATTTCCATTTAAAACAAGGTACACAAGGAACATGCACCTTGGTTACAAGCTGATTAAAGCTTCTAGATGTCTTCCAAGAACACAGGTGAGCTTATAAACAAGATTTGTACCCCCTGTTTTAAAGGTGAATGCTGGCTTTTTGCCATTGTGCCGTAGAATTTTGGCAGGTGTGGCAATGGGAGCTTCAGGGGTCCCAATCATGTCACCTTGTTACCTACCTCTGATGTTTGCACACAAAAGGCACTAAATGAGTACCCTCTTTTAAAAGCATTGCTATAATTATTATGTGACATTGAAAAAGTAACTTTAACAAATGTTCTTAAACTATATATTTTGTTGAAATGTAATACTGAATATACCCAAGATAAAGTTATTGGGCATCCCTCTGTCTTGAAATGTGGAGACAGTTGTGCCACTGGTATAGCAGTACAAAACTGTAAGGAACAGGTCCAAAGGTGTGCAAAAGTAAGGGGTCCTACTACAATATGTTCAATATAGAATCCAGATTTCTTTCTACAATTCAACTGCTTACTCACATTCTGCTTTAGCTCAAAATCCCCTTGGCACAGAATCAGCTGTCTGTGTAACTCTGTAAGGCACCACACACATCCTAATGGTACAGTATAATTAATGCAATACCATATAGCAGAATTTTCACTGAGTGTACAAGAGTGAGCTGGCATCCAAATCAAGTGGCATCCACATCAATTCTTTCCCATAGAAAGAGGACAAGGAAGTTAGCAAAAGCACACAAATAAACCCAAAGAAGTTATTCTGTCTGAAATTAGCAGAATGACCCCATGTAGAAGAGATCAGAACATACTCTAATGTCACATACACAGCCCATTCAGCTTCCTAGTTTTTTGATTCAGGATAATATCCATATTACAAAGTTTTTTCAAGTAAAGTCAAATGTACACAGAACTCAGTTAATACATTCACATGACTGTTTATGGTGTGAAATGAATATTCACCTATAATTTCTCTGATCGTTTTAAAAATGATTACATTTAATGTGCTATTTTAAGATGACAATTTTACACCTGTTTCAAGAAATGAAGAACATATTTAATATGTTCAACTAAAAAAAAAATGTTTCCGGTAAAGAAATCCCCAGTCCCTCACATTTGCCTATAAGGCATAAACTATGAAGTTTCTCATTTTCTTTCAGTTCCCCTTTTATCGGAGGAATGGGTAGGTAGAAGATAGAAGGCAGAAGCATTTGTAGGAGCATCCTATGTACGTGTCTGTGCATTTCTCCCTCACTCACGCCCTCTGATATGGGGGGAGGCAGTGAGTGCTTCCTGGGGGAGGGGAGAGAGAGGCCCAGCAGAAGCCAACACTCCCAAAGATCAAAGTCACAACCACAGAACAGAGAGCTGCAGTGCGGCCTGCCACCCGGTCACTCTTTCAATGCTGGCAGCTATTCATTGGCAGATCACGCCTGTCATCACTGTTTGCACACCCCACCATCACCACCACCACCACCCCTTCCTCGAGGGGGAGGGGGAGAGAGAGGGAGAAGTAATGGGGGAGAATTCATTATCCATTAATGAGCTCTTCACAGAACCTGATCCCCGTGGCAAACACGGCTCCATTCATAAAACCCCTCAGAGGCTAGCCAAAAGGGTACACAAAAGCAGCCATTTCACAGCCAGATAGCACACCATCTTGTTCCAGTTTGCCTCCAACTATACACACAGCAGTTGTGAATGGAAGGATACAAACAGAGAGGAGGGAAATGAGAGAAAGGCAAGAGCTATGGGGTTAAACCTAGGATGGACACACGCATGCATGCATGTGCATACACCCATGCACACATATATAGAAAAGGTGGTGCTATTGTAGCATAGTAGTATAGCAATTTACAGCACAGTCCTATACATTACTACTCCAAAGTAAGTCCCATTGAGCTGAATGGGGCTTTCTCCCATCTACACTTGTATAAGATTGCAGTATTGCCATCCTATACACTCCAGGAGGTCATCTTGTGACCCTCCAGGTGTTGTGAACTACAGCTCAAATCTGCTCTAGCAATCACATTCAAGGGTGAAGACTGCTAAGAGCTACAACAGTTCAAGGGACACAAATTGCCCACCCATGCTATATACACTTACCTCAGAGAAAACCCTATTGAATTCAACTGGACTGTGTTGACATACATAATAAGATTACCCTATAAAAGAATAAGTTCTGAGCCAGGAATTAATTGATTCAAAAAGTAGGACTTGGCCTGAGGCAAACCACTTTATCCATCGATGGGGATAATAATGTTATTATACAGAGATAATTTGAGGACTACTGAGACCATATATGTGCTTTGAGCATTTTTTTTTAAATCACAACTGCTACACATAAAATCTATTGCTACCAATATAAAACAAGTTTTTCAGGCAGGAAGCTAACTTACTCATGCACAGTCTTATTTAAAATGTAATGTGCAGGAAAATACTCCAATAATGCATCTGATGTAAGTTCTACTTCATGTGAATTAGACTTTTTATCATAACTGTATGAGTGTCCCAGGTAAGCAATATGCAATATCACATGGAGTCACTTTGCAGAGAGAATCCTTCAAAGAACCTGTAGCTATCAAAGTAGTGGTTTATTAAATTAGGGTCTTCTTTCAAAAAAGATTGTGAAGTCTGAGGTCAAATAGTGCCCCGAGGCAAATTACAGCCTCGCTCCCCTCACTCATTGGACACCTGGATGGGTTGAATGTCTGCCTTCCTAGACATCTCATCATTCTAACCTGGTGTGTGAAAAAAAAGCTCAGGGAGAGCTTCTGCTTTCTTCTAATGATAGTTCATAATGTGTCGTAGTAGGAGCAAGGTGTTTTAAGAGATGCAAATACTAAAGAAGAGTTCATCTAATGACCCAGACTAGTGGTACTGGGCTGAGGGGAGAACAGGAGGGAACATGGCAGAAAAAAAATAAGGCAGACATTAGAAGCAATTTCAGATGTTTGAGGAACACTGAAGTAAACTGCTATACTAAGTGTATGGAGTCTATAACTCTGCAAATTATGGTTAACTAGGTAAAAGGGCTCAGAATAGGAAGGGTCATTCTCAGCATCATTTGATTAAGAACAAAGACATTTTATATTTGCGCTGTTTGCAGTTGAAACTGAAGTCTTCTTATCAGCATTTCATCAATTAACATGAACTTCATCCACCTTTAACACTCAATCAACAAGTGTTGTAGCAGAGCCCTTTTTTATTGCATGGGTATGGGTATGACAGTCTGCACCTACACATGCACAGCCTTGAGAGATAGATCTACATTTAGAGTTTCAGCCTTATTAGTTCTACCTCAGGGTCCCCAGGTAAGGGGTAAAATCTTACAGCAAGGGGCCTGTAATAATGGAGATTCCCATTATCCAGGTAAACAAGGGGTTAATGAGGTGTGGGTTTAGGTTACATTTTATTGAGGGTCTGCACCACAAGGACATCACAGATCAGGAGAGACGATTGCCCAGTCAGTAAGACCAAACAGGAGAAAGGATGCAAAGCTTCAAGATTCTTCAATGAAGAAGTTTTAAAAAGGCCTCTGGGACCATGAGGCTGAGAGAGAGAGACACAGAAATATAGACCAGAGGCAGACATACCACTGGGTGCAGGTTGGGCCAGCTAGGGCTAGGCTCCCGGCTTTTCTTTCCCACACCATCTCAGCATCTGGATCAAAATGTCGCATTAGGTTTTTTGTTTCTTTTAAAGCTCTGGCTGAAATGATGTAACGATCTGTAACGTGTCATTCCTAAGTGAGCCTAAAGGAAGGAACCTTCATGTATGGTGATACCTTCTGTTATTACACTGCCTGTTCTTAGAATAAAATGCTTTCCTTAAAGATCTTCTGTCAAACTTTTTCTTCATGTGTCTTTGCTGGTTACACTCACAGATAGACTTCCTCTCTCTCTCAGGCAGAGTGTGAGGGAGACGAAGGCAGCTGTAGGTTAAAGAGTCTTTTCCCCAGGGGCTTCCTACTGAGTCACAGGAATTGAGTTTTTAATTCAGTAGGTGGTGGCAGCAATTTTTGACCCAAGGACAAGGGGAGTTTCCATCTCCTATTCAAGGACAGAAGTCAGCTTTGAGTGGAGGAAGAACCCCTCCCCTTTTCATAACAGGGACAGAATGGAAGGCCCAGAAATTTGGGACAGGGATCGTAAGAGGATTTTACTATCAGCTGTTCTTTGATGTCTATCTCACCTCATCTGGAAGTCACCAGTTGCCACTATGCTCTATCTGCCAATCTTCCAGAGACTACTGTGTTATCTCTTAGGCTCCTCCCTTTGAATTATAGAATCAAGACTCTGGAAACCTCACAAAAACACTGTCAAACTGGATATATTCCAAGTCTCGTTGTTTGCTCTATTGCCTTTCCAAAGATGGCAGCCATGTTCCAACAAGTACATGGAATTTTTGTGTAAAGAATGCAGCTGATATGGAAGCAGTGTTCCTTTTCACTAAGTTGCTTCCTTCTTCTACTGCCAGAATCAGGAAGGTTGGTGGGGTTTTTTTGTAATTATTTTTATTGAAAACTAAACAAAAAAAAACCCCTACATGACAACATACAATCTACACATAAACCACCTACAAACATACTAATACACATATATACAAATAATACATACTAATTACATAGTTGATGACCAAAACAAAAAGAACTTCCCCCTTGAGTGAGATACAGCCTTATTATATTCTCAAAAATATCATAAAGTAAACCTCCCCATATAAGAAAGGGAGAGACTGGTGTTCTGATTGTCGCACATCTGCATCAACCGCTAATTATATAATACCAATACCATTATTAACATTAAATCCTTGTTGTCTTGAAACATAATATTAATGGTATTCCTTCATATTCCTATTCTGTCAAAAAGAAAACCAATCACATCAGAAACTTCTTCTCTTTCTTCCACCTCCCACCACAACTTTACCTGGGGAGTACCACCCATAATTTATGGTTTACAAATATTAACAATAAATTGTATCATTCCTACTTAAACTTTAAAGACATACCGTATTTCTGAAATGTAGCATATTCCCCCATAGAACTAAAGATAAAAATTAAAACAGACTCAATCCAAGAAACAATCCCATAATTGCTCCTGAATACTCAAAACTGAAAACCATTGGTTGGAATTTTCTTGTTCTGAAGAAATGCTGTAAACAACTTCCAGGCCTTATAGAACTTACTATCCATCTTATTCTCCAATCTATAAGTCATTTTATCCATCTGTGCAATTTCGATAACTTTCTCTAACCATTCATCAACCGTGGGGATGTAAGTCAATTTCCAGTATCTGGCATAGACAAGTCTGGCTGCCACAATCAAATACCAAGCTAATATTTTGGTACAGAAATCCATACTGTTATCTACACCAAAAATTCCCAATAAAAAGAATTCTGCAACTAATTCAATTTTTAGTTTCAAAAATTTTTGCATAGTAGCTCATATGGCACCAGAATATCTGCTCTATCACATCCCCAGCACATATGATAAATAGAACCCACCTGATCTCCACATTTCCAACAGTGATTGTTCATATCCTTATTCATTTTTCTAATCTGTTGGGTGTCAAATGCCACCGATACACCATCTTTAGCACATTTTCTTGGAGGGCATAAGATCCAAATTGTTTCCCACCTTTCCAAAAGGACATTGTGGCTTAAATCTTTGGCCCAAGTTATTTTTTAATTTTTTTTAAAAGGTTATTTTTTTAAAAATTAACAGATTACCATGAGTTGCTACTCTGAAAATAATGCATTAGCATTAATTTTGCTTTTTGTTCTATAAGTGAGTCATTACTAACACCTTTTTGTTGAGCCTTAAAAAACAGAAAAATGATCAACACCCCTGACACTTTAAAGAGCAATGTTTAAAACAATGAATGAAAGTTAATTGTCATATAAACACAAATGTGTGGCCATTAATGTTAAAAGGTGGGAGAACGTAGCTTCATTACTTGTAATGCATTATTCCAAAGCTCTGGTTACTGAACTCCTGCTTTTCTGGATATTCCAGCCACATTTCCACCTGGGTTCTTAGGTCACATTTCTACACTACCAATGGAGTTTGTATGTTGTTGTTGGTCCTTTGTGCCCTCTTATTGCTGCCTATTTCTCTCCACTGCCATTATTTTTAGACTGAGTGCAATGTTTTACAAGATAGACAATTGCTGCAAGAGCTGTACATAGAAACTAACAGTTTGCAGGAAAAGCACCTTTGCATCTTTAAAATCCCTCATATTGATGTTCTGTTCCTCGAAGAGCTCTTCCAGATTGTGGATTGTGTAAGGAATCATGAGTTTGTGATATACCTCCTTGGGTTTTGAGGTTATTTTGCTTTATTGTCACCTCCATGTTCGCTTGGGGAGGGGCTGCTTGTAATCATTTCTTGGATCTGCACTAGGTTTTTTGAAGTGGTGTATGGTCCACTGAGGAGTTCATATGGTCTGAAGGGCAAATTTTCTGCTCTCGGATCCTTTTTAAAGTGTTTCTTAGCATTGTGCTGCTCTAGTGCAGAAGTGCCATTTCACTGGTGCACTGATGCACAATAACTCGAAAAAGAAATTAGAAAAAAAAGGAAGAGAAAGGTGTTGTTATTGTTGTTGTTGTTTCACTGTTCATTGGAATTAAAGAAAAATCCACTCAAGGAAGGGAACAAAATCATAGAGTTGGAAGAAACTACAGGGGCCATCCAGTCCAACCCCCTTGTTCCAGGAATTATTGGAAAATAGTGTTGGGCTATGAAAAGATTATTTGGATATTTTAAAAAAAACACTGAGAACTACAGCAACCAATATTGCAGTCTCCTGGCCCATTTGCCCCATCTGGACAAGCCCTAAATCTTTTGAAGCTTTCTCTGTATTCAGACTAAAGCAAAACTCCTGCTCTCCCTCCAAAACTATAGTACTCTCAAAACTGTAAGGATGCTCAAGTTACGTTGTGAGTCTTCCACAAGGTGGAGCCCTCCAGATATATTGGACTACAACTTCCATTTGCCCCACCAATATTGCAATGGCTGGGAATGATGGGATGTGTAATTCAAAATATTCAGAGATCACCATGGAGAAGGCAGAAGAGAGCAGAAGCATATCAAATGCTGGACTTTTGTGCTTTAAAGGTCCATATGATGCCATACAAAGAACGTTAGATTTAGGCTAGGGAAACAAAAATTCAGATCCCTGTTGGAAGGGCAGAGAGAATAAGAGATGATGTCTCAAAGCTACAGAAGAAGAAAGGCTCAATAGCTAGACACATTTCTGAGATATTTTCCTTTAGGGTCATCTTCACACTGCATCCCTAACAACCATGCTGTTATGCATCTTTCAAACTCCAGCTTTCCTCCCCTCTCCCCACTAGTTTCTTCCCTATCCCTTCCTCCCCCGCCGCTTTCAAAACTCCTACTCAGATATGAAGCTCACTGTATGGTCTTGTGTCAATCACTCTCTCCCAGGCCTTGCAGGTTTTTTGTGGGGATAAACAGACCTTGGAAAGTTACTTTTTTTAAAGCAGTCTATTCCCATTAATCCATGTAGAGATTTTAAAAGTAATTCATTCTCATAACCCTTTGCAGTGTGAGAAAAATAATTTGTTACATTAGCTGTTAGATTGTTTATTTCTTCTCCATTACTTTTCACAACGTATTTAAAAATTCCTGTTAAATGCCCTTAGGAAGTAAGCTGAGAATATTATTCATTGCACTTATATAGTATATTCATTCCCTCTTATTAAGCTAGTTTTGAAATGTAGCTTTGTTATGTCCTTCCCTCCCATAACTAGCAAGTCACTGCAGTTATGTACATTGTTTATAATGCATTACTTCTCAGATGTAGAATAAAATAACGAAAGAAATTAATCTATACTGCTTTGAAAGGTGAGATGCAAATATAACTAAGAATGATCTGACAGAGTAAGGACTGGAGGACTGTCAGAAAATGGAATTGCTGAAAAGTGGAACCCATGCACTGTACTGTAGGGAGCATGAAGGACTTATGAAGGCTCACTTGGGACAGACCGTGTGCGCACTGCTTGCAAAGTCCCTCAGCCAGCTTAGCACCTCCCCCCTACACCAGGCTCCCATTGCAAGCAGTGCACATGTGCAAGTGGTTCCAAAGAAGCCTCCATAAGCAAGAAGAACTGATGAAAGAATGGAACCCCTGTTGCATTAATGGAACTTGCTCTTAATTTGAAAGTTTCAAAAGAATGAGTTGTCAGATAGCAGGACATGAAAAGGTGGGGGCTTCCTGTACCTCAAGAATTTCAGGGATGTTCTGCCATTTAATTATCATAAGAAGTCTCTGAGTAACTCACAGAGCACTGTGACAACTAGGAATTTAAACCCAAGGCTCCTCTGGCCTAAATCTAGTATTCAGGCTGCACAATACTGATCTGTCATGACCTGCACAGAGGGTCCCTGCACGTATCTAAATTAAAGTAACGTGCTTTGAGTCTCATGTTCTGTTCTTCTGGTCACCTTCACAAATATGGCACCAATAAACATCTATAAAGTGTATGTTATGTGGAGTACTCACAAATCCTTGTACAACATAACAGTCATGGTTTTATGATTTGGAAGTCTGCAGCCCTATAAAAGGCAGAGATCAGAAAAATACACTATAGGGCAAAGCATGTACCCTTATAACCACCAAAGCAAGAATGACAAATGGAAGGCAAATCATTTCCAGCAATCCTGATCCTAAGAAAGTGAAGGGAAACATTTGCATAAGAACATGAAGAATCACAGAATCATGGAATCGTAGAGTTGGAAGAGACCCCAGGGGCCATCCAGTCCAACCCCCTGCTATGCAAGAACCAAAGCATTCCCAACAGATGGCCATTCATCCTCTGTTTAAACACCTCCAAAGAAGGAGACTCCACCACACTCCGAGGCAGCATATTCCACTGCCAGACAGCTCTGACCATCAGGAAGTTCTTCCTGAGGTTCAAATGGAATCTCCTTTCCTGCAGCTTGAATCCATTGCTCCTTGTCCTAGTCTCTGGAGTGGCAGAGAACAAGTCCGCTCCCTCCTCAACATGACATCTCTTCAAATATTTAAACACAGTTATCATGTCCCCTCTTAACCTTCTCTTCTGCAGACTAAACATTCCCAGCTCCCTAAGCCATTCTTCATAGGGCATTGCTTCCAGACCCTTCACCATTTTGGTCGCCCTCCTCTGGACACATTCCAGCTTGTCGACATCCTTCTTGAATTGAGGTGCCCAGAACTGGACACAGTATTCCAAATGAGGCCTAACCGATGCAGAATAGAGTGGTACCATTACCTCCCTCGATCTAGACACCATACTCCTATTGATGCAGCCAAGAATCACGTTGGCTTTCTTGGCTTCCGTGTCACACTGCTGACTCATGTTCAGTTTGTGATCTACCAAGACTCCTAGATTCTTTTCACACGTACTGCTATCCAGCCACATGTCCCCCATCCTATACTTGTGACTTTCATTTTTTCTGCCCAAGTGCAGGACCCTACATTTCTTTCTGTTGAAATTCATTTTGTTAGCTTTGGCCCAGCTCTCCAATCTGTCACGATCATATTGAAATTTGATCTTATCCTCTGGTGTGTTAGCCACCCCTCCCAGTTTGGTATCATCTGCAAATTTGATCAGCATGCGCTCCACTCCTTCATCTAAATCATTGATGAAGATGTTGAATAGCACTGGGCCCAGGACACCCCACTAGTCACTTCTCTGCAGAATGAAAAGCATACATTGGTGATCATCCTTTGGGTGCAGTTGGTCAACCAATTACAAATCCACCTAACCGTAGCCCTGTCCAGCCCGCATTTTACTAGCTTCTTTGCAAGAATGTTATGGGGAACTTTGTCAAAGGCCTTACTGAGGTCAAGATATGCTACATCTACAGCATTCTCTTCATCTGTCAAGCTTGTAACCCTATCATAAAAAGAGATAAGATTCATCTGGCATGACTTATTTCTGAGAAATCCATGCTGGCTTTTAGTGATTACGGCATTGCTTTCTAAGTAATTACAAACTGACTGTTTAATGATCTGCTCTAGGATCTTTCCTGAATTGATGTCAAGCTTACTGGGCAATAATTATTAGGGTCCTCTTTTTTCCCCTTCTTGAAGATAGGGATGACATTTGCCCTCCTCCAGTCTGCTGGGACTTCTAACTCAAAACTCCAGTGGCCCAGCGAGACAAGCGCTACACCAGTGGTTCTCAACCTGTGGGTCCCCAGATGTTTTTGGACTTCAGCTCCCAGAAACCGTGAGCATTGACCATAGTGGCTGGGGCTTCTGGGAGCTGAAGTCTATAAACATCTGGGGACCCACAGGTTGAGAACCACTGCTCTACACCAACACATTATATACAGGCATGCCCACGTATGTATGCATGTATACAGGCACCAAACTGTGAAATAGGGAACTGGAAAACTTACATATATGCAGACAGCATAACATATCAAATGCAGCACTTGGAAGTTGATTTTTCAAAAACTATTTAATTATAGTTACAGTTTGAAGCCACTCCAGTAGCAAATTACTATTAGAGTTTAATTGTTTTTCAATCTTTATTTCTTTTCATTCAGATGAAATTTTCAAGTATAATCGGAAAATAGGAATAATTTCCTATTTGCCTTAAAATAATAATCTACCTTACTTAGTTACTGAAAAAAGAATTGATTGATTAATTAGTTATCTCTAACTAGTTCCTTCCAGACTCTGATCAAATGCTTTAAAGACAAGTTATGAAAAACATTTCAAGTATTCAGTTTTAACATGCTTAAACAGAATATTGGATAAATCATATAATTTGCCAAGTTATACCAAGGAAGCACTGGGGAAAATTTAAAGGAACTGGGAGAAAAAGGGAATTGAGAGAGAAAAGGTGAGGAAGATGAGAGAGGGTTCTGCAAAAAAGCAATTGTATCAGGAAGAGCAATCCTTGTCCCCTCCCCAAACCCGACCAGGGGGTACTGAGATTAGGATAGAATAGAGGCACCCTTCCACAATGGAGGAGTGAATATCGTCTATAAAAGCCCAGTTGTGCCCTCAGAATGCTCTGCATGTGTATAACTGCCCCAAGCAATGTTTTCTGCAGCAACAAATCCCGAAATGGTGTTCCAGAGATGAGGCAGAGATGGCAACAAGTAGGACCAGCTTTGAATCCACTGGATATAAAGACTATCAAACTGCTGAATTCCCCAAGAATTCCTCAGTGGAACCATCTTACTCAATTATATTCACCCCACCATACTATCATTGGTTCCAAAGGGAGGGATATAGAAAAGAGAATTTCTGAGACAAGCCATCATAAAAAGAAACAAACTAATAATAGCCATCTGCCTCCCATGCTGAACAGGGTGTTGAACATGGCAGCGACAACTGGTGAAAATAACCAAAGTCTGGATAGCAAGTCCCTGTTCTTCATTTTTTTCCCCTTTTCACAGCTAATATCTCTACATTCAATGTCTCATCTATTTGATAGTTGAGATAGACTTAATGGAGAGACTCAAGCAGTTTGTCCAGATTGCAGACAGAGATAAGATGAGAAGCAGGAAAAAGTTTCTCTGTTTAAGAGTGCACTGCAAGAGTATTTCTTTTCTCTTCTTCCCTTTCTACTCCTTTTTTACTTTTGTGTTTTGTCATTTTACCATGTAAGCTTGTGGATGGGGGTGATTTTCTTTACATGTACTGGATGTGAGCCTTTTAGAAGCCTTTTGTCTATCAAATAAATAAACAACCAAAACACTCCACATTTCTTTGACTGTTTTTCCTGCAGCAAAAGCAATATCACAATTCTAATTGGGCAGCCTACAAAACTTGTGCCAGAGACCGGAGCTCCTGCCTTTGTCATTCAGTGTGAACTGGAGGTTCCAGCTCCAGACATTGGGGTGAGTTACTCCAGTTACTCTAGAGCAGACTTTCTCAACCAGAGTTCCCCAGAACCCTATGAATTCTGTAAAAGTTATAGTGGTTCTTCAAAAGACTTTGACTGTGAGAGACTGTGAACTTTTTCAGTTTGTAGATATAATAATTTTTGTGCAGGAGTTTCCTGAGACCTGAAAATTATTTCTAGGATCTCTACAGGGTAAAAAAATTGAGATAGGCTTTTCTGGAGCATATATGAAAGGTGAATATAGAGCAACAAGACATACTAGTATACTCTGTACATTCAATTGACTTTCATATTACTTACAAAATTGTTCCAACTGCATTTCATTTGATGCCTTAGTTCTACAATTTCCTTCTTCTGGTCATTTAATTGGGAGTGCACACATCTCTACCATAGGTGGTATAAGCACAGTGCCTGTTGTACATGGCCATATACAGCTGCATTTAAAGCAACTGAACAAAATACATGTATGCAATTGCCTTGATCCATAAAACCACAGTGGCAGTGGAAAGCTACACGCATGTCACTACAGCTGTGAGGTGGAGAGCAGCATGCATAAGGTATCACAGGCAGATCCCTATGGAATAGTACATGTTCTGAGCCACTGTTAGATGCAGTTTTCTAATCCCTTCAGCTTCAACTTGCGTCCAGTGTTTTTGTATGACAGAAATCTTTGTAGATATATTTTCTGCAAATAATGCCCAAATTTGCTAGATCATGATAAAATATGTGAGGTATTTATGATGCACTATATACAAACTGAAGCCCAATGTCACATATTTGAAACACATGTGTTTAAACTGTGCTCAGGCTAAATGCCTATACACTCAAACACTATATCAACTCAAGTATTTAGTCTAATTAATGACTGGTTGTAGTTGTGCTGGATTTCTGCTTCAATGTTCCTTTTCTTCATTACATTCAATATAGTCAACCAGGGCACAGTAACAACAACTTGTCTGGACCTTCTAGAGAGAAGACTGGAGTAGACGCAATTTGGTCTGCTCATGAGTCATCTTACTATGTAAGATTTACAAGATTGTATTGTGTTGCCAACAACAATGAGATACTAGCAGTACAATCAGCATTATTACACTCTCTAAAATCTGATTTCATGCATCTTTGGAATCAGTAGCATATCTAACTTCAACAGCACCTAGAGCAAGCATGGAAGTTGCACCCCACGTGCTGCTTCTCCCAACACTGTTACTCTGGGCTGAGGATGACCCCGGGGAGGGTGGCGGCGACAACGGAAAACATTGCTGCTTTCAGGGTACACTGCGGGGCCAGTTGCCCCAAGCACAGCTTTTTGTGCCCCTTCCAGCATTGGCACCCAGGCCACGTGCCCTTCTTGCCCCACCCTAGATACGCCTCTGCATGGAATGTATTATTGAGAGGTCTATCTTCTAAAATGTTAACAAAGTGTGGCCTCCACAACAAAATATTACAAGGAGAATGTATGTTTATCTGTTGCAATGCTCTAATGGTACTTTAAAGATTAACCAATTTATTCTTGCATAAACTTTCATGCCAGATATTTAAGATATCACAAGACTTTGTTGTTTTTACTTTAAAAATTTCATTTATATTTTCAAAGATGGCAATGTATGACACCATCGTGATTTTCCCTATATTTATCAAAAACTACTTGCTATATCCCAGCAGCTGTCAGCCCATAGTATCACACACACACACAACCAGCACCCATTGCAGACTGTCACTGCAGGCTGCCACTGCAAGCTGCAGCAGGGCTGAAAATGGTTTTTAAAACAAATTAGAAAAAAATACAAAAAAATTAAAAACAAAACAAAACAGAAAAACCCCAGGTGACCAGATGACTGCTTAAAGATTTGATTTTTAGCTTAGGAAGACTTGGGTTGTAGGGGTTTTCACACCTGCCTAAAAGGAAAATTACAATTTGTAGAGACCTCTATGATGAAAAAATATCCAAATGTTGATATAGAAAAAAATGGAGCTGGGAGCTGTGGGCTACAGAAAGGGCCTTGGAGGGCTGCACTGTTCTTGTTCCTGCTCTAACCTAACACTGAGATATAGCAAGAACAAATTCCCTCGTATGTATTTACATCAAATATGCATTCAGGCAGCCATGCACTAAGCTGATTTGTTGCTTCCTCAGTTTGGATCGGTAGGAGGTCACATGCAATAGCTCAGGTGAATATGTTGTTGAGAGACCTCACAGACACACTGTTTTTAACAGCCCTGCTCAGGTCTTGCAAACACAGGGCTGTGGCTTTGCTGATTGAGTCATCCACCTGCAATGTGGTCTTACTCTTTTCCTGCTGCCTTTCACCTTACTGAGCATTATTGGCTTTTCCTATGAGTCATGTTGTCTCATGATATATCCAAGGTATGGTAGCCTCAATTTAGACATTTTGGCTTATAGTGAGAGTACAGACTTTATTTTATTTCCCCTTTTTGGCAGTCCATGCTATCCCCTGAACTCTCTTCCGGCACCACACATCAAAATTCTTCCTATCAGCTTTGTTCACTATCCATCTCTCACAACCATACAAAGAAACTGGAAATAAAATGGCTTGGACAATTCTGATTTGGTGTTCAATGATATTAAGACTTTGGTATTCAGGTAAATTATTCAGGATATATTCCTATCATTCAAATATGAAACGGTCATAGTTCCTTAATAGTATTTTTATTTACTGCATATTTAAAAAATATCACAGAAAACAAACCAGTTGACATTCTTAACATTTTGAGATTAATCAGAGAAAAATTAGATCATCTGCAGAGTCCCTTCTCTCTGTCCCACCACTTTTGCAGGCTTGTTTGGTGCAAACAAAGGAAAGTTGGAACTCCCTCCATAGAGAGGCTAGGAAGATCCCATCTTTGCTCTTCTTCCTTCATCAAGTCGAAACACTTTTATGCCATCGGGTTCTTAAAAATCGTCTGAGGTGGGGTTTGTGAAGCTGTGGAGTGCTGCTTTTCAGGTGTAAATATAGTCTTTTAAGAAATTTTAATGTTTTTAATGTTTTAACTTTTTAAATTGTTTAATCACATTTTATGTAACTCTTATGTTTATACTTTTATTAATGACTTTATATAGTTTCAATCTGTATTGTTTTTAAATATGTTGTTAGCTACCTTAAGTCCCATTATTGCAAGAAAGGTAAGATATAAGTGAATAAAAATAAGAATGTTTAAATAGGGTACCTTGAAAACACGTTGGATATTAATGATAGAAAGCATTTCCTCTTTTGCTTGATTTTTTAAATGGAAAAAGGGAGCTATGATTACTTTTAGCAACGATTATTCTTTTTTTTTAATCCACAGACCAACCTATGACTTCCTCTATAACTAAGAAGATTCACTTAAAAACTATAAAAATGAAATCTCGTTGTATTTTTTGTCTTTTATTTTTATAATACGCATATTGTAAACTCTGGGGAAAATGGAAAATTAATGTTTAAACTGGTGATCATATTCCAATATGACACTGTGGCAACAATACAAAAGCATTTGCCTTTTTTTTTCTAGGGGGGTTGAAGAATTCATCTCTATTTAGAAAGCTTCTGCTGTCTCGTAGCTGCCCATTTTCTGCTTCTTTTGTCAGTCTCCAGTAGTGTGTCCTTTAGCTATAAATGAAAACAACCGATCTCCCACTAAGACACATCTGCTATGAGTCCATATTACAACAGGGGGAGAAATGACACCTTCAACTACATAAACCAATAAAGATTGTCTGATATAGTTTGCCCCTGTTGCTACCAGGCATGCAACCCACTGAGTTAAAGACTGGTGACATCTGCTTAAAAATGTCAAGGGTGAGGTGAGCAGAAAAAGGTAATGAATCATAGTGTGTCATGAATACAGCTATGAGTTCTCAGCAAAGAGCCCAAGCTCTACTGCTGGCTAGCCCTACTCATACATACACCACCTGAAAGAGTGACACGATTATTACATTTTTTCCTCCTCCCTGTTTAACTGATGTACCAGCTATGAAAAAGGGGAAAAAAGTATATTACAGTCTGACAGCTACAATTTTGCAAAGTCAGAAAATGTTAACTCTGCCCCCTTGTGCATATTCTGCTTTTTACTACTGTCTATAATTAAAAGACCATACACTTTTCACCAAAAGAATACAGTTGACCTATGGCCATTCTGATATTCTGATGGCTTGAAAATTCATTTCAGTGTCTTCTGTAGTGCAAACTGGTTGCCTCCAGCAAGCAGCTAGAGCTGTTTTGCAATGAGATCTTTTTTTAACTACTTTAATGCCTTTTTCCTTTTAGAAAAAACTAAAAGGATGGTTCATTATGGTTGTAGGAAAGCATCCCAGAGAGCACATGAAGGAGCAAAAACTTTCCTGTGAGGTCTCAGACAGAGTTTTGATTTTGGAAAGGGAAGTCTAATCTTTACCATGCTGAATGTAGCTCTTCAGCAGGGTGAGACCTGGCTAAAACAGATAGGTAATACTAGGAAGATGCTGGGAGGATCCTGCATAGCTCAGAGCCTCTGACATCATTCCATCATTTGGGTTCTCATCCATAGGACTGCACCCTCAGAGACAAAGCCCTGCTCCAGTTGAAAATATTTACTGGAGTCAGTCTGCAATGTATTTCAGTGGTTTGCTTAAAAAAGACCCCTAAGCAATGCTGTTCATTCAAAATACAATCAGCTAAAATCTTAGGTCATTGTACTTCTTTTTTGATCATTATATTTTAAAAGAGCCTAAAATTTTAATAAATCTAATGTCAAAGTTCTGATCATTATGCCCTTCCTCACACACCCTGCTATTTATGTTCTTTGTGTGCAGGTGCGTGCGTGTGTGCAGGTGCCTGTGTCTCTATACTAGTGTGTGTGTGTGTGTGTGTGTGTACATATCGACAGACAGACAGACAGATACTTCTCTGTACTATTTCAATGCATGACCTTACAATTAGGACTTGCTAGAATTTCCTGTTCCTTTACACCAATCCATATATGATTTTTGAAATAAAACTTGAGATATGTAGCTACATGCTAAATAAACATATGTAGCTACTGAAGCAATATACTGAGCATTACAATAGGGCACATGCACTGATGCTGGCAAACCACAAACTACAATATGTGTTAAAAATTGTAAGCAGAGCAGATGCAAAGGAGGAGAAGGTTTCTCTACTCTTAGCAGCAGTGTCAAAGAAATAATTTTGAAAGATGATGCTTTGCCATACAAAGATGTGAAGAAAAATACTGCTGCAGAAAAACATCCATCCCCCTCCAACACTCCACTAGTACTGTTTTCCATCACTTTGTGTAACTTTGCCTAGTTTAATTGGACAATGGCACCTATAAGAAGATAGCTATATAGTTCTTTCATCTGCCATGTACTCTCTCTGCAAGTATTACATAGTTCCTTAAAATGGGTTTGGATGCAGTTTGCCCTTTTGCAAACAGGAGAGGCTCCTTACATTCCTCTTCTCTCTGCAGTGCTACTTCCCACAGTGTTCTGCGATGTCCTCTGGATCAGCTTTTTGGGACAACTGAAAGCAACAAAATTGGCAACAACAGCAACAACCCACCTCCTTTCTGTTCCCAATAGAACAGAATAGAATAGAACCCTTAAATGGAGTTCTGTTGACCGCCTTTTTTTCTAGTCCACAGTATGTTTTTCAATGATACCAAGTGATTTTATTTCATCTCGAGTGAGCACCCATTCCCTTTGAAAGTAGTTTTAGTGATTTTTTTCCAGAGCAGGCAACAACTCTACCTGCGCAGTTTCACCTGTCTATCATGAAGTTATGGCAATAAGGGAAAACTGCCTGTTTAGCTGTTACGTAGTCCTAATTCAAAGCATTTAAAAGTGAAACACTGACCTTTTTGTAATATGGAGAGAGTTATATTGAACTAAGTCACAAGGTACAATGCATACTGTTATTAGAAATTAGAAATATTAGAAATCATACACAAAGATGGCTCCCCCTCCACACAGTCCTCCCCACTCCAAGAGACCCACACCTCTGACCAGTAATTCAGTCATATCTCACAAAAAAAGGTTCCCTCCCCCACTGTTAGCAGCCTAAATACCCTAGAGGCACCAGATTGTATCTGATATTGGAAGCTAAGCAGGTCATTCCTAGTTAGTACTTAGATGAAAGACCACCAACAAATACCAGGCGCTGTAGGCTACATTTGAGAGGAAGGCAGTGGCAAACCATTTCTGAATATTCCTTGCCTAAGAAAGCCCTATGAAATTAATGGGATTGCCATAAGTCAACAAGTGACTTGAAGGCACAAACACATAGAGCATTACTTGTTGAAATGTTTCATACTTCATATCTCTTGCTAGGGTTGTAGCGCTCCCTTCCTACTCCCCATCCCCCATTCTGAGTAATAACCTCCATATTAAGACTGGTTCTAAAGGGAATATCTCATATCCACATCTGACCAGTTTAAAAAAAAAATCTCTGTTTATTCCCCAATTCTCCAGCTTCTGGTACTACCAAACCTGAAAAGAATTTTGAAGAACCTGAAAATGTACACATTCCTGGGGATTTTGGTTGGTACTAATAAAGGAATGTCATGAGGCTGCATATCTCATTAGAAAAGATAATAACGTTCAGTCGAGTGAAAGGCAGTAGCAAAAGAATAAGACCACATTACAGGTGGATTGAATCAATCAAGGAAGCCACAGCCCTGAGTTTGCAAACTTGAGCAGTGCATTTGATAACTGGGTATCTTGGAAGTCTCTCATCATAGGGTCACCATAAGTCAAAGCAGAAATGATGGCAATCAACAACAACCATAAAGGAATTGCCTAACCAAGAGGTTTGGACCATTACATCTACCTTTCCTTTTTTGCTAGCTTGCACTGTCAGATAGTGAGGTGGTACAATTGAGAGGACTACTTTCTTTTCCTCCCATAAGTGTTCCTGAGCTGTTTTAAATGTTTTGTCTCTTGAATGGTCTCACTTTGACTTCATGTACTGTGCTATTTTTTATTCTTTGCAGGTAGTTTCACCTTGCTGTTATTATATCCTATTTTTATTCAATGTTTTAATTTTTATTTTATATTTTAATCCACTGTATGCCACCCAGAGTACCCTTGTAACTGGACAGTCTGCAGGTTCAGTGAATAAAAAGAAGTAATTTACAATTTTGTTTATTTATCACTTTTTGTAGTTCCTTCACCAGGTAATTAAGGCTCTTTCTTTCTTTCTTTCTTTCTTTCTTTCTTGTAGTTCCTTGTATTATAGATATACAAATAACTTACTACTTGTGCATCTTTCTAATTGATCCATCCCTTCCTGTATAAACCAGATTACTCTGCAGCTTTTTACCATTACTTCTGAGTAGTCATGCAAGTATCCTAAATACCATAAAAGCACCAGATCCCATCTGATCTTGGAAGCTAAACAGTCAGCCCCCCAATTGGATGGGAGACTGTCAATGACTACCAGGTGCTGTAGGCTATATTTCAGTGGAAGGAATTCACAAAAATGACCTGTGGATATTCCTTTCTTTAGACAATGCTATGAAATTCATGGGGTCACCATCAGTTGACACGCAACTTGAAGGCATATACACCCACAGACATTTGAAGGAGTGGTCTGTGGATGCTCTTAGAACTTGCTGCTTGATTCAAAAGATTGCTTTTCAGTTGACTCTGAGGATATAGTTGCTATTAATTACCATAATCGTCTTTCCACCTCTTCAGGCTCACTTACATGTCTACCTTCCCAGTACTAGTTCTATGTGGTCATGTAAATCCCAGCCACAGTACTTCATTCACAATCTTAACAGTTCTGTGGACGATGGGAGCTGTCGCTGGAACAGGAGAATTTGGTCCAAAGGAGTGCTTTTATGTGGCTGTGTGAAATTCTCCTCCACTTTGCATCTGTGTGCCTCTTATGACTGCTTGGCTCCACATTTGGTGAATATACAACAGTGAGCAGCAGCTTCCACTGGCCCAAATCATGAACTACCATGAATTGGACAGACCTCAAAAATTTCTTTTCAAAAATGTTACTTTATGGTAGAAGCAACAACCACACAAATAACCTCCACTTAAGAGAGAGAGAGAGAAAATGTCAGATATCAATGGGTGTAGGAAAAATTCTTTTGTAAGAACAGCATAATCAGAAAAGTCTTCTCCACCTTATTTGTTTACATTTAATATAAGACTTTTATTGTTATGGATGCTATTACATGTGTCCATTGTTTGATGGAGTGTTGCTTTTCTATTATCTTTTTAACTATTGCTTTTTTGTTACATCCATGGCAAACAAACAGAACTGAATATTTAATGAACTATGTGATTAATGAACTAACATGCATAATTTTTATTCTTAATTAATTAATTAATTGCTGCTCTCACTGCCACCATACAACAGTCCTCATCAGTAAAATTAATGTTGCTGATGAGGACTGTGTATGACGGCGGTGAGAGCAGTAAGCCAAGAAATCCCTAGTTCAAACTTTGCTTCAGTGTCATGCAACTACAGCTCAGCCAACTATTTGCAATGTAACAAGACTGAACTACCTCAGAGGATGGTTGCAAGAATTGCTATCATGATCTATGTGCAGGACTTTGAACGCTCCAGAAGTGCTTTATAAATGCCAAGAATCAGTACTAAATTGGCACACCCACTGGATCAATCCTGATTCAATCAGAGGTAGTCAGACACTATGGTAATCAAATTATCTTCAGCTCAAAGTTTTGAGCCCCCTAAGGATTAGTTCAGATACACAACATGATGGCTCAGCATTTCATAGCTGAACTGATGGTGAATGGCCACTTGAAATTCTGTGGGGAGCAATGATACTAGATTTCTTTTCATGGTGTTAGATCTCGTTCACACATGTAGGCAACCACTTCATGCAGTCATGAACTGATCACTATGTAGCTGAGAAGAGCACTGAAGTCAAAGTATTTTTACTACAGAAACTGGACCTATGGAGAGTCTAAAATTCTAACTGATTTGTCATTTACCTGTTAAATTTGCAGCTGGCTGATTTGATTTAAATAGCATTGCACAATACTAAAATCTCACTTTACATGCTTTTTGAAATATTGAGGTAAGTGTAAATAATTGTAAAGGAAAGCTACACTCACACCAACCTATAATTTGCCAAGGCTAAAACTGTAGCTTTCCCAAAAAGAAGTAGAGGTAGCCTCCATCTGGTGCAATAGACCCAGTCATAGTCCATCCGTCTGCCAGGGATGCAAAGCAGTCTACTAGAAAAGGATTAGTTTGCCTACGCGAATCTCTACCCATTACCTGCGGAGGTGGCTATTGTAAATCAAAGTCCACTCAAGCAAATAATAGCCCTAATACCTGGCAAAAGGCCCTTCCTGGGTTGTCCTTCTCAGTCCCTCTTGATCAGCATGAGATACTCCAGGGCAGGAATGGCAGAGGCAGTTTTTGTGACTTTAACACTCCTCTAGACTCTCCAGAGGGTATGCTTTCTGACAAGACAAGTGCATTGATTCTCCTAGAACCTTCCAAGAATGGGAATTCACCTTTGAGATAGGCTGAAGGGCCCATTACCTGACTGATATTTTTTAAAAAATACCAACTTCTCAAACCAAAAGTGGTTCTGGTGTTATTTTGCAAGGAAGGGGGTGGATTTTTGGATTATTATTATTTTCAATTCGTGCAGGCTCCAGATTGCCCTGGGACAGAAAACTGCCCTCTAGACTCACTACAGTCAAGGCTGGCACCAGAGAAGAATTTCAAGGGAAGCATAAAAGGAGGGGAGTCTATTTCTAGGAGGGCAAATTACATCCCATAGCAGCAGCAGCTACACAATGGGACTTGGGGACCCAGGTTATACTTTGCTCAGCCCCTGACCTACCATGACGGTAACACATGAATCCATGTGCATATGTGAAAAGTGCATTTCCTTCAAGTAATAGCAAAAGTCCACAAATTAGGCAGATGGGAGGCTGTGTTGCCCACTCCATCTCTATGGGGTGTCAACAAGGGATCCCCATATATGTCCAGCTGCTCCCCAGCTTCATGTAAGATATAAATTGATTAGTATCAGGTGGTTTTAGGATTTCCTTTCTTGTTTTTTTTTATTCTGCATTCTCAGGACTCTATACATCTTTTCTACTTTAACTAACTTTATTTATTTACATTACTGAGCCAGATTGACTTGCTATTTATATCTTCAAGGGTTAACTGAATCTCTCACTTTATATACCTTTAGATCGCTTGGGTATATTGATCAAATGGGTCTTGGATGAACAGAAGGAAACATGGGCTCAGCATTGGTTCATGCACCTAAGAGAGTTGGCTGGCTGGCTTCTCTGATCTGGAGATGTGCACCTGAAGCCCAAAGCAACTCACTGAGTTAGTGAATGAGGAGCAATTAGGAGTAGGTGGGGATGGTGGTGAAAAGAGAGCTGAGATATGTGGAGTGTGCCAAGATTCTTGCCTTAGAGAGTTGGCATGACCACAGCCACCCTAGTTGTGAGATGTAACATTCCTTCTCTGAAGAAAAGTAAGTTTTAATATTTCCATTTTTAACTCCCTGTTGTTTCAGCGTGCCAACCAAAATAGATTAAAAATGAATTAATACGCCTTTGATTTCTAATCTCACTAATTAAAATCTCTCCTTGCTCTTTAATATTGGTCCATGAAGATTAATCAACAAAAGTTTCAGTTGATTCATCTACCAATTAATATGTTTAAAAACTGAGCCCTGTATATACCATTCCAGCCTGGGAAATTAATGAGAATTCAACTGCAGCTGGCCCCACTCTGAAAAGTTGTTAAAGAATAGCTTGGACCAGAATGTGCAGAGTGGTGCCAATGCTAATGAATTTGTGCTGAACTGTCCAAAAACCTGCTTCAGCCAAAAAGCAAATCTATTTAAACAAAAGGCTTAAACTGTGACACCACTACTCATTGCAATGCTTTCTGTACTAAGATATACAGTTTATCTTATTCAGGAAACCTCAATATAAAAAGTGAAGAGTAAAACTGGTTTTGTTAATCCACTCTCATTTGGACTGATTAAGCAGGAAGAATCAGAGACATTGCCCAAATCTCATATTAACACAATCATGCAACAGGTGTTTTGCCATGTTGCCAATTCATACAGTAATTGGTGCCCTTTGAAAAGTTCCAAGTCCCCATCACTTGAGTTATGATGGTTATGTCAGAGTCTCATCCATTCTCCTCCCACCTTAATTAAAATTTGCTCATGTCATTGGACAAAAGATCACAACTGAGGCTCTCAAAACAAATATGGCCAAGGAGACAGAGTCAAAACTATTGCCCATTTTAAATCTCACTGTTTTGCCCATAGGAGGACTCATAATTTCCAGGTGGGTTATTTTGTACAGGCATTTTACAACTAATGATTGTATTAGACCATTCATTTAAAACAACACAAAACAACAACAAGAGCAGCATCTTGTTTTAGCTCTAAGTTGGAAAAAGTTTGGTAGTGAACAATTGGTGTTAGATAATAGCCACAGAAACTGTGCATGCAGTTCTTTTGTGATTGTAATAATGTGAAAGGAGAGAAATTGTTTATTTGCTTTTACCTTCATCTCTTTTGCGTTTGTTGCTTTCAGCGCTGGGAGATGTAATTCCCAGAATCCCACTGATGGAGTAGGAGGAGCCTGCTGAATCTGTGCTTACTGATGACACCTGTGTCACTGACCCCGTAGAGGCTGTGATGAGAAACAAACAAGTCAGTGCAGAGATACAGGGGAAGAAATGAGAATTTTGCTGTTTTTGCTGCCATGACTGCCATCTTGGATATTTATAATTGAATGGCGCTACCTACAATGCCTCTTCAGTGAAGCTGTTGGGAAGAAGGAGAGAGACAAGAGAAAAAGAGAAATTTTACAGCCCAGATACATTCTTAAGCATTTAGATGTACCGGTAATTTTCTGGTATGTCTTATAGTCTGGCCTTATATTATTAGCTTTAACTAATAAGATTGGTTTTGTACAGCACTGTGTTAAACTAGCAACATGTACCTTTGCAAGCATTGCAAAAATATTTCATCTGTCCCCACTTTTATTATATACATCATTTATGTCTACAGTTGTCAAAGTGAAAACTAGAGAGGGTTCCTATATTTTTAATAGTTCTGTAGAAGAGGGAATTACAGCAGTTGCTGCTTCTTATGCAACCAGATAACATGCAAAACCTGCTGAAATATCCTGCTTCTCCATAACCAGGAGCCCTCTCCAATTTTCACTCTGGCAACTCTATTTATGTCAGTGGTCCTTAGTATTTCATACTCCAAAGATTTTGAACATCAGCTCCTAGAAGCCTCACCCAGCTTGATCTGTAGTTGTAGATTCTGGGTACTGAAGTTGAAGAAATTTAGAGGATAAAATAATGAACCTTTATGCCATGGGAGATGGGGATGGAGGATTGTGCCCAGTTCCCAGGCAATTTTTTAATCAATAGAGAATAGTATTTCTCCTAAGGTTCAAAATTTTCCCTGTATATGTTATCACTTACTGATCCAATAATCTTGTAAAGTAGACCAATGTTACTGTCCCATATAATGACAAGTATCCTGCCTATGACAGAAACTGGAAGTAACATGGTGCAAGTAACGAAGCTAAATATAGCATGTTACTTCCCTAGGGAGGAAACAAGGGTATTGATCTGGAAAATAGCATAACTACTACTGACTTCATTAAGTCCTTTTAGGTAGTAAGTAACATTTATGAATTGAGAATGTTGTTGGGGGATAATTTGGAGGCATTTGGGGCAGCTTGTTAATGTGTTTTTTTAATTATGTTTTTTAACAGTATGTTAGTAATATTAACAGCAAGTATAGTTACTTGGTACATACAAGCAATCAGTAATCAGTAAGCACCAACAAAATATTTTTTAAGTAACATTAATACATTAGCTTTTGCAGTAATGAGGTTGGCTGAAGGATTCCACCCCTCCAACCTCTGTCCTGCCAGGGGGAGCAGTGCTCCATGTGAGGACATGACTTTTCTGCTGATGCATCCTAGTGATGGAGTGCTCTCCCCTTTGAGGCCCAACAGACACTGATACTGGCTGCATTCTGGCACCAACTTGATACCTGGCTTTTGGTCAAAACCTTCAGGGGGGTGTCTAACATTTTTGCCCAAATCTGTACATTTTTAGTTGGTTTTAAACTGTTCCTGTTCATTTTAAAGATTAAATTGTTTAATACGCTTTAAGACCATTAAAGTATTTATTAACATTTTCAATTTTTTTCATAGTTTTGAATTGTTTTAAATAGATTTTATTTGTATGTTGTCCTGAAATCTTGTGCTGCAGGGTAGGAAATGATAATTTTAATATTTATTTATGTATAAACACTTGGGTCAGTTCTTTTTATTACTCAGAATTCTTCTGACTCCACCAAAGAATCCTAGACAGACAAAAGTGGAAAACTGGGCTTAACATGCACCCCATATATGCTTTGTTATGATTTGGGGAGTGGGAGCTTTTCTTATCAGTAGCGTTCTTTTTGGACATGTGTCTGATATCCATCCTAACAAGTATGTAGCTACCAAGCAAGGACTAATTAAGACACTGTCCTTGAAAATAAAAATTATATTTTGTTTTAGTCATGAAATTTCTAGCATTGCAGTTAATCAAACTTCAGTTGAGGCCTGAAAGATAGAATTTAGGTGTCCAAAGCAAAGAGACAGTCAAAGTTTCAAATGGGGAAGGGAAACATGGCAAATAGAAGACTTCTAGGTAAGAACAATATTCAGAGTGTCATTCTCTGCAATGCTAGAAATTTGGGAACTGAAGGAAAATTTCATGTGGGGTGCAGAATTCTTATTGGTGGGCAAAGCTTTCATCTCTTTCCTCTGATATCAGTATTGCTACACATCAGTTTCTGAGTTTGGGGAGTTGTGTTTTAGAGGTCTATGTGCACCATCATTTCTATATATTTGCAGCTTACAAATGCAGAGATGCACACTAGGTGAAAGCCAACACTGTGTGAACGGAAGGCAATCTCATGTAAAAGAGACTGTGGGAAGGGACCAATTGAACTTAATGGGCTGTATTTTATGGCACTCCAGTAGCAAGGTGCATGGGTTGGTGGAGATCATTGAAATCAGGTAACTTTGTAAGAATGGTACCATACGCCTGTGCCTGATTTCATATGATTTTACATGATTCCCAGGTTCAACAGCGATCCACTAGGATTCAGCATTGTAAGGAGGCCCCGGGAGTCTGGAGACTGCAGAAAGAAGATTGGAAGGGAAAGATCCATTGTATGAAGTCCTTTCCACAGCTCACCCACTGTATTAGTCTACCCTTTGGTGAAATGGAGTGATCTTTCTAGATATGCGATTTTCCAAAGACTACAAAATGCAATCAAAGTCAGGGCCAGAGCCTTTCAGATTAAGGGATAGAGAATTGCTGCATTGTTCTCTGGTCCATTAAACCAGTTCTGTTCCAAATGGAAGCAATGGAATTAAACAGACTCTATTCTATAAACTTTTATCTTGGCTGGATGTGAAGTAGACTGTTAGCATTTAGAACATGGTTGTGGCTCAGAAAACAAGGAGATTCTTTGGCAAACCCAGATGAAATGTAGTAGACTCAACTCTAGAGGGTTATGCAGAAGGAAATGTTTAAATCTGTATAAAGAAGAAAAGAGACAATTAAAATCGGTCCAAGTCAGTTAGTGGAAACGTGCCTCATAACCTAGTTAAGCTGAAAAACTTTGACTCCGCTCATTGGTTCAGCAGGGCTTGTTGTGTGCCTTCAAGTCACTTCCAACATATGGAGATCCTTAGGCAAACCTCTCACAGGGTTCTTTCGCCAAGATTTATTCAGAGGGTATTTGCATTTGCCTTCATTTGAGGCTGAGAGAGAGTGACTTGCTCAAGGTCACCCAATGGGTTTGCACAGCCAAGCAAGGATTTGAACCCCGGTCTCCAAAATTGTATTCCAAAGCTCAGACCACAGCACCACATTGGCTACACCAGCAAGACTAAATTAGTCATAATATATTAAATGAGTTCTTCAAGTTAACTGGCTTGATTTTAAAAAAACATTGTGCTCCTCTGTCTGCACCAAGGAGAAGAAGAAAAACTGAGTCTCTACCAGAAGGAAAAAAAACTGAATTAAAGCCCATCACTCTGCAATGATTAGAGTAGATGGTATGCATCTGAATTAGGCAAAGAGTGGGGAGAAGCAGAAGAAAGTTTCCAAAGTTTTGCTACCTCTTCACTCAAAATTGCAAGTGCACAAAGAATTATGGAAGGGATGGTTGATAGAAGAAAAAAACACATTCAAAACTACTTACTGACTAATGATGCAGAAAATGTTATGAATAACTATCCCTTTCTTGATTTATTACTTTAATTATCCGACATTCTATAGACCCCCATTAGCAAGATGATTTTTTTTTTCTTTTTGGTTTAGATTTCAATTTTCTGTCTCATGGTGAAAGCTATTTATCATAATAATCAGTAAAATTCAAAACCTTTTAGCAGTATTTATAAAATTCATTTACCATGTTCAGCCCTTGGAGAATGACAAAGAAGGTGCATTAGTACGTGTGCTGAAGTGTTCTATGCAAAATTATCTGCCCATAAGAGCGATTAAAAGTTCTTTAGAATGAATTATATTATAAATATATATACATATTTCTTTAAAAGTATATTTTAAAAGTTCCCCTTACCTATGCTGTGACTAGAGGCTGGGACTTGCTGGTTGGGTGGTTGCTGTACCTTTGTCCGTATAATCCTGAATAATAGATAAATGGCTACTTAATGTTAGGTATACAACAACAGAAAACAAATTAACTATGCAGCATAATTAAGCATAAGTGGGTATCTACGCAAATTGTTCCAATTCATTTGTCACAAAATTTGTGAATATCTGAAAAAAACGGGATGAGACTGAAAGTTAACTGAATATGATGTTGGCCATTAATGAAAATTGGGAAATGTATGTCTGTTTTAAGGCATTCACAGACTTCATCTGGAATTGGCCACAGCCTCATGTGAATATCTGGACAGACACTGAAGAAGTGGACTAAATCAAATACCATATAAAAGCATACATACATATGAAATTCAAGACTGCAGTTCCACATCAGTGCTCCCAATTCATAGGAAGTTAGTTGCACTTAAAATTACCTCTTATTGTTAGTAATATACTATGTCTCATATAGTTCAAGCATGAGTACAGGTACGGTCTTTGAGACAAAATGTGGAAATCGATCATTGCTGGCGATTGATGCTCTTAGTCAGAGCCCTACAATCCTGGCAGTCAACCCCACAGCCCCATGAATTCAGTGATATGTGAATTGGCAGGAGGTGAACTGAGGCTGTTGAAAAAGGCTGTGAAGCTCCCAATACCACCATAGGAAATGCCTTGTTATTTCTGTTGCATTTCCTTTCTATTTGTTCCTGTTGGTTTACTGAGGCAAATATGCAGAAGGGCTCTAAACATTAGTATCACCATAAACTGAAGTTTGGGGGCACCTTATTTGAACCGATATATTTATCTGAACTCTTTCCTTGTTTCAAATTATTTATTTACACTAACACAGACAGGGAATTCTCAGTTATGTACTTCTGCTAATTCATCCCGTTTCCACTCTTGAGGCAACAAAATGTACATGAGGGGGAAAAAAAGAATATCATAGGGAAGAAAAGTTAACCTAAAATAAGTAATATTGTTACAAGTAAAAAACCTCAATATAGGTGGGTTAAGGACAGTAAAAATATGGGGAAATCCACTCTACATATTTTCCAAGTGAATGAGAATCATGACATTGACGCACTCACTACAGAGTAATCTTTATTTAAATCGCACATCACTAATTGACATAATTCTTCTCACAGTGTGTGTGTGTGCGTATGCCTGTTTTAATATAGAATTTTAGCTAGCAGCTTCTGAGCTGATTATTTCCTCTGTGGCATAGTAACTGGCCACAATCCCAGGTAGTTTGCCTAGTTATCATCCAGTTTTGTTTGTTTAATGTTTAGCATCCACAAAAAATAATATCCTGTCATTTTTAGAATATTTTCTTCTTTAATATTCCAGAATAGCAACCAAAAAATGGCAGTTCCAAATTTTTGTATCCATCTTTCTCTCTTTGCATGATTTGTCAATCTGTAAATCCAACAATGATTGTCATACTTAGATGTAGTTTTGCAGTGTTCCTACTCAACAAACAATTAGTACAAAGCCCAGTTTGACAAATCTGCTGTTTCCGCCAGTTTTTGATAATTGAGAAATATTTTTAAAAAAATAATTGGAGTTCCCCTTGGCAAAAAAAAAAAATTGCCTTCTAAAGTTTGTAAAAGCAAAAAATTATCCAGCCCGCTGAAGAACCCAATGCCTATTTTTCTGTACAAGTCACTGATTTGAGAACACATCTAGACTGTCAGAAGGGAAGGCAACAGGAAAGAATTGTGAAGAAAGCAGTGTATTTCTTCTTTGTCTTTGCATTATAGGTGTTTGAACTGAGGGTCACACCTGATGCAGAGATACAGAGAAAAAACTAAACCCAGAAGAAACTGATCAGAAGAAGGTGAGGAAAAAGCAGCAAGTCGTGCAGAGAGAAAGTGCAAAACTTCCTCCACGGCTGGGATCTGACAGCTGCCTTTACTTCATTACTACCCAAGTTCAGGTCAACATGGCCAACATCTGGACATATTTTATTTACAGATGTATGACAAAGTAGAAAGGCCGAGAGTGAGGTAAAACAAAACATTGCAGGAGGCCACCGTTCAGAATTTCAAATTAAAGCCAAGATGGGAGTACTTTTGCCACCAGTTCTGAAATCTGCTCTGTGAATGCTCTGCAGATTGGCTTCTCACTGGGAATGTAAGTACACAGGAAACTGCCTTATACTGGGTTAGACCGTGTTTCCATCTAGCCCAGTATTGTCACCTCTGAGTGACAGCAAACCCTCCCCAAGGCCTTTGGCAGGATGCTTTCACAGCCTTACCTGGAAATCCCTGGTGCCTACCAGTCAAGTACTAACTAGGCCCAGCCCTGTTTCTGGAGCTGACAGATATTGAGTGTGTTCAAGATGGTGTAGGGGTAAAGTTTTTGCACAAGCAGGCTGGAAACAAGCTCTGAAGACTGCATTCACCTTGCTGGAAACCAGCGAATTCATTTCCCATTAGATCCATTTCTGTGTGTCTGAAATACTAACCCATACAACACAGATTACAGGAGTGGGAAGGTCTGCATGTGAGCAAGACTAGTGGCTACTCGTGCTGCTGGCATTCACACGAGAGTCAGAGTTGCGCTAGTTAGCCATTTTTTCCACACATAGTAACTCAAAAAAATAGTGCCCAAGCCTTAATAGCTCCCAGGCCTAAAGAAGAATATTAAAGAAGATGGAGAGTACACTTCTCACTTAATGAATATCCTCAGATAACCCCATATGTAGAGGGAACCAGGGTGATAGATGCAGAATTCCTTGACCAGAGGTGATGACTTCCCATCAGACTGGAAACTGATCCAGCACCCCTCATTTCAAGACATTAACCAGAAGCACCAGTGCCCATGGCCTAGGTAGGGCAGGCCTTTTCATACTGCAGTGGCAAGGATAAGGTGCTCACCCCATGCTTATACCATGGGTTGCCAGTTTAAAGGTGTTGGCCTACACAGCTATTTTTCCTCCTGATCTTTGCAGCTTCAGCAGAAGATGATGACTAGTGTTAACTCAGTGCTTCCAGGGTTCATAGGACAGGAGTCAGTGGGTATGAAGGTAAAAGAATACAGATTTCTCCACCTCCATTCCAAAAATGGTTTAGACCAACTAGAGTTCCGTATTTCCTTCGAGCAGCTATATGCCTACTTCTTTCAACATTTACTTCTTGTGGACTGACGATGTTGCATAGTTGGTTTGGGGGATTGTCACAGCTATATTGCCAGTAATGAAGATTATGCAAAGTTTGGCACAGGGAATACACATCTCTGAATGCTGAGAGACTCCCAGGAGAGTGCTTAGGAGCCACTGTTGGATGTGGCTTCCTTCATTGGCAGCACAGGGACTGAGCAAAAAGGGCACTTCTTCCAAATTTGGGAGAGAAGCAATCTCTCCCTACACAGTCCACCAGCCACCTGTGACTCTCTGATCTGTGCCCACCTTGACCTGAATCCTAAGTAGTCTGAACTATGGTAAACTCATTGAATCAGTTATTGAATCAAACTTACATGAATCCATTTATTTAGTGGGTTTACTGTAACTGGAACAAGCAATAGGAACCAGACCATGATATTTACAGACATGCATCGGGTTTGTTTGCATGTTTACAGACTCAAAAACTTATCAAATAGTTCATGACCTAAAACGTACATCATTCCTAAATGTGATTGGTTTTCATTAGGTTTCCACATAAACATGAAAACGTCCTTTTTTCCTCCGTATCAATGAATCCCATCATGTCCTTCAATTTAATCTCCTTCTCAGTTTATCCTTTATTTTAAAAATACTTATGTATTCATCAGTACTTTGCACATTTTGGAAAAGTCCACTGCTTGAAAAAGTTACTTTTTGGGGGAGTGCTACAGTTTCTAAAATCCCTGAGCCATGCTGGTCTGGAAACTGTGAGAGTTATAGCCCAAAAAAGTAATTTTTTTCAGGCTCAGAAAGAGGCATAACTCCTAATTTGATTATTTACTCCTTCCGGGGGCATTAAATTTTCCCTTGCCTGAGAACTGTAAACTTTAACTGTGTCATATATAATAACAGAAACACACACTCTTCCTATACGTCTATATCATGTGTCCCTCCACTTGTACCTTATCATCCCAGAGCTATAAAGGATTTTATTCACTAGGGGTGAATTCAAGTTTACTTGTCATTCTGCAAACATTTTTTTCTCCTCAGCAGTCAGACAAAGAATGCAAGCAGGGGCCCAGCTGAGCCTGCCCTGTGTTTTATCAATTATTGGAGGAGAATCAAGACCCTGCTGTGAGTACCAGACCTAGAGGAATGAACTGAAAAGAGAAGAAGAATGATCAGCTTCTCATTCCTCAATCCCAGACACATTACTTAGCAAGTTCCATTAATTTTAGTGGATTTTTAACTTCTACCAAATGATTTTCTAAATGGCTATATTTTGAAATTGAAGCAAATAAGACCTCAGGAGGAATTGCCGGGTTTGTGCAGAGGTAAAGGAGAGGAAGCTAACCTCACTGCATTTTATTTGTGTAGATGGGCTACAGCTAATTTTGATCAAAGCTAATTTTCATGATTTTTTTTTTTCCTAGATGCAAATAGTAAGCAAGATGTCAAATTCTTCCTAAACCTCTCTCACACACATGGAGCCTACTGGCCATTATAGGAAAGACTGGCCGCAAGCACACTATACTGATTTGTTCTGTGGCTTACTTCTCCCTCACGTACAAGTAGTTAAAAAAGATAAAGAGAAGAAACCACACACAAATGTTATTGATACTTATTCTTTCAGTAATATATCTAGATTCTAGTAGATGTCCCTCCATGATGGAAAGTTCTTTGTTCGCTGGAGGCTTCTGTCAGTGGAATCAAGATTTTTTTTTTCTGATTCTTCTTCTTCAACAAAAAGCCCCTGAATCCTTTCCCACAGTCTTCTGAAGGGTCAGTTATACCTCTGGAACTGATTCTGAGGGGATAGGGATTGTAGGGGGGAATTACTGAAAATTTCCTCCACTACACGAAAGAACCTTCTGTGGTTAGGTTACTGGTCAGTAACTGGCTTATAGCTTAAGACCAAAGTGTCATAAAACCCAGCATTCTGTTCCTAACAGGGACAAAGATGATAGCCTTTTCTACCTGACTGTCTAGAGCAGTGGTTCTCAACCTGTGGGTCCCCAGATGTTTTTGGACTTCAGCTCCCAGAAGCCCCAGCCACTATGGTCAATACTCAGGGCTTCTGGGAGCTGAAGTCCAAAAACATCTGGGGACCCACAGGTTGAGAACCACTGGTCTAGAGCATAAGATACTAAATACGCAATCTGATTGGATACATTTACCAGATATTTTGCATAGGAGAATGCTGGGAACTGAAATGAAATGTTAAGTACATGTAAATGAATCTGTTCCCATCCCAACCATCCTCTCCTGTACAGCCAGAAGACTTTACTACAGAAATTAAGAATTAAACTGTATGGGTGACAGACCATTTGATAACTATAAGAATGTGTGTGAATATATCTACATGGAATGTAAACAATAATTACAGATGTAATAAATAAATCCCCCCCCCTTTGTTGTATTATTACTTTACATTTTAACTTGTCCTCTCTCACTATTGTGTCCCTTTTCTACCTATCTATAGACTGTAAACTCCTTGGGATGGAGACATGATGTATGTATTATGTAAATGTATTGAATCAACACACAAAGAGAGTGTGCAATCCATTCCCTCCCCAGTTTCATGGTTCTCCTAATGGGGAGAGCAGATGGATCCTGTCCATGCCACTGAGGCCCCCCCTCAAAAAAAATCAGGGCCCCCAATTGCATGAAAAGTATCCATCCCGAGAGGAAGCTCTTCTTGTGTAGATGCACAGCTCTCCACATAAGAGGAACCACAGAACTGGACATAACTAGAAGCAAGGTTTATATACTCCCGTCCTTATGGTTCTACACATTGTCAGAGCAAGTGAAGATGGTTACTGCATATTTGTTTTATGTTATTGGATGTAGTCAGAGGGTTGATGAATGTTAACAGGTGGAGAATACCGGTTGAAGTGAATTTGTGTGTGGATGGTGACTGGTTGAAGGAGTGAGAGTAGGAGATACTGTTAAGATCAGACAGAACAAAGTCAGAGAGAAGTGGAAACTGACTTCTCAGGAGCGAGAGAGTGGAACTGTGTGGAAAGAATGAGTGATTTATTAAGATATTAGTTTGTTAGCAAGGTTCTAAAATTTTGAAAAATCCTTCATTACACGTGCTTATGTTACAAACAATAAAGAATGAAATAACATCTTAAAGTATATTCAGTAAAATTATGTTTATTATTTAATTCTAGCTATACCTACAAACTATTGTTACTAGTGATCTACCAAAGCAGAACCAAAAGCAGGAAAGGACCACCTTATATTGTTGGTGGAAGTGCATCCACTGAGGAGCCTGGAGGAAGCAATACCCTTAGGAAGAGCGTGGAGATCTGAGGTGGGATCACCACAGGTGGTGAGTTTCAGTGTGATCACCAAAGTGAAATTACCTATCTATTTTCTGATGGTATTCCACACAGACAGAAGGAGGAAGAAGGAAAAGGGAAGGGTCAGTTTCACAAAGCCCTGACCATAAAATGAAGACATGGCAAAGGACAAGACATCAACAGGATTATTTCAGAACCCAGAAAACATGTTCATTATATTTTTTAAGTATTTTCTCTTAATAACTTCACTAATGGCACAGTAGTAGAAAAATCTACTGAAACATGATATAAAAAGCAGGGTTATGAATGGCAATATTTCATACTTGCTGACATCTCATTGAATTCAGCTGAACTTGTATTCAGCTAAATAAGCTCAGAAAGCTACTTACTAAAACTAATTGGTTTCAGTTATAATTCAAAGGCCCTCAAACAATCAATGAAGTAGCATCACAGTTTTGAAGTAACTCTTTCCCATTTCTCAGGAAAACTTCATAGCTGCTTTTAAAAAGATGTATGAATGCTACAAACTGTTGGTCTGTGGCACAAAACACATTCTCCCCCTGTCTACTCATCATCAGCACAACTCCCACAACAGAGCACAAAGTCACCAAATGAGGCACAGCATAAGCCAGCACTAGAACTATGTGATATTCCTCCTCCTCCATTTAATGAGGCCACACCCTATAGCAGTAAGAGTTAACTAAAAGTAACAGTTACATTACAAAAGCAGTACCATCTCTCATTCAGTTATAATCAGAATGTAATGCATTTAGTCTGGGGAAATGGACTAATTACATGTAACTAGTTGTTTGAAACTACCTACTTCCAAGTTCTGAATGTGATTAATATCGGGATAAATACCTTCTAACAATACAACTAGTAGCATAAACACTGCTGATCACACAGGTGGATTTGTTTTTTCTGCACGATGTAAGATATAAAATTCTTTCATTGAAAAACTAGTTCAGACAGCCCAAACCAAAAGCCAGAAATATTTGGACTTCTGCCATCTCTGCCATATTGACATCAATGGGACTAAATTGGCTTAAGTCCATGTACTTTCTGTTAATTGGGTTGTAGGTCAAGCTGTTTCTCCCCTTCTCAGTTTTAGCCAAACATTTTTCATAAATGTGTGTGCAATAGGCTAATGTACTACAGCTTTATTTAGCTGGACACCTTGGAAACATTTATTTGGACACAGTCCCACAGTTCATAGCACTAGGTTTACGGCACTACGAGCATAATTCATGTAACTGTACCAAAGTGAATTAGAATACTCTAAATATGAAAAGTAGAGATAGTTATTGCCTCAATGCCAACCTAGTGATTAGTGCTCATGATTTCATTCTGTTTAGAAAACAGAAATCGGCTGTTAACGTTTCAAATGAAACTATAGTTAACAGTTGCCCCACCCATCCACCCCCCAAAATTCATGTAAACTAAACTGTCTTATTAAATTTAATGTGATACAAATGCAACTGACTTTCTTCTCATTACTAAAAAAACAACATGAAGCTCTATATTTCTAGTGAATAATTTACAATTCAACTAACAGTACACTGAAACACTGCCATATTTTTATACCCAGACCTTTTCTTTTTCTTTTAATTTGTTTAATCAATTTATATTTCTCTTACAGTATCTAAAACAATGTTACAAAATGGAGAAACTGATAAATATCTAGTGATCATTCCATTTTTTGCAGTGGGGGGAATCTTAAGCAAACATACAAATAATTATGGAACTCTTTATTATATGCCTTTCTGTAGAAATGGAATTGTCCTATTTAGATATATTCAGAAAATATAAATTAAATTTCACAGAAGCTATCTTCAGGGTTATTGCAATTGTATTTGTCTCCTACTAGGGAAACTGATTATATGTAGTTTAAAGAGCAAAGTATCATATGCTTTGGAGCATAATGCTCCAAGTAAAATATGAAGAGAGGCTGCAGAGTATACAGAAGACAATCTTCAGGGCCAGCTCAAGATTTTTATCATTCATTCATTCATTCTTCCATATGTAAAGAGGCCAGGACATACACTGGACTTACTGGTAGCATCTGCCAAGCTCGATATCAATTGTAACCTGAGTATGTACACCAGAATCCTCTGCAATGCCTCAGAGGATTCTGGGATTCAACTGAAGGTGGAGTTGGCAAATCTGGATTCAGAATTTGAGTCCACTGCACCCCCTAATGCAAACACAAATGGGGATTCATACCCCAACTCACAAAACCCATTCAATAAAGACTGGCGTTTGGAGCAACGAACTGGGTTTAAATAGAATTACTATGGAGTAAATGGCATGTGAGTTATAGCCAAAATATAGTCAAAATATATACATTTATTTTGATGTGTTGTATTACCACAATGCACAATGGAACAATGACTACTTCTTGTTGAAAACAGTTACTAATACACATTCATAAGAATAATGTTTCAGTACCCAACCAGTACAAATTGCAAAACTTCCATAATGCACAGTCTGACACTCTTTGTATGCATGACTCAACAGAATTCTGAAAAATTAATAATCCTCCTGCATATGATTTAATAGACACATTGCACAGGTCAATTAACTGGAGGACACACAAGTTGTACTACCAATTCTACCACAGTCATTTGCGTGGACAGATTCATTAATGATTTGGGCAGCTTTTTTTTTCAATAAAACAAAAACAATAGTGATAAAAGGTCTGCCTAGAGAAACATAACCACTTGGTCCTTGTCTTCGACTACCTTCTTCACTTCCCAATCCTTCTAGGCTCACACTCTTTTATGTTAGATTGCAAATTGATGTTTTCAATGTTGTTTTTAATGCTCACATTTCAGAGTGTTGGGCGTCTATGAGGGGAGGAAAAATGAAATTTCAGGACAAAGACTATGACTATGCTACGACGATAAAATTTTACATTGCTTCATTCCACCACTACTCTTTCCCCTCTGTTCCATGCACCAAATGTTGTGTGAAAAGTAAACCACAAAAAAGGCCAAGTATGCATTCCGCACACATGAACAAACACCTTGAGAATAACAAAAACAGTTCTGATCCATTTGCATATTATGATAGTAAACATTCCCCCAAAGCATCTCTTTTGTACTGTCCGGAAGATCTTTACCTGTTAATGGAGCTAACACTGGGTACCGTGTCGTTATCACACACTCGCTCTGCGAGAAGCCTGTCCCTGATTTCCCAGGCAAACATGGTGGGGTTTTGGCGTTTATATTCTGCAATTTTTTCTACTACTTTGGGTGTGGCAACCTTTGGTTTTGAGCCCCCAATAACTCCAGGCTTAATGCTTCCAGTCTCATAATACCTAAGATGAAATTTCAAGATAGAAAAAAAAATTACAATCTGTTCACAAAAATTCATTTTCAGTTCACATGATCAATATATATTATAATCATGCAGACTCACAGAAAATGACAAGACATCAGGAACAAGCCAAATCAATTATATTTCAGAGACTTCAGCTGAGAGATTTTAACATGTGTTTAATTCTCCTAATGAAGTAAAAATAAAAACTTCAAAGTATTATTTCAAACCACACTTGGTTTATGCCCTAATTCTTTTGAAATTTCCCGGTATATATTATTACATAATAATGTATGCGTGTTTTTTCTCATGGCAACAAGACAGTGAAAGTGTAGGTTTAAAGGAGAAATAAGAGTAAAAAAAATTAACTGAAAATATATGTTATTAACCAGTGGTAGCAAAAATAATTTTTAAAAAATGAATACACATCGTTTTTATTTTTATTGTTGTGGTTCTTACACTGATAACAAATTAAATTCATTGCAGCGTTTCACCTCAGCAGTAATGTAATATCATGAAAAAAATAAGTGCAATCAAAACAAATGTATCAATTTTAATTATTTCTTATAGTATTTTTTCATTTCTAATTGTGAAATGCAAACTGGAAATATATTTTTAATAACTAATATTTTCAGGGCAGGGAAAAAGAACCAATTATTTCCTTGGTTTTGAAGTAGTATCTTCACCACTGGATTATCAATAAACTATGCTTAAAAACTATTATTTTAAAAATATAATTATAATTGCAAAGTGTAACAAAATGCAGCTAGAATCTATCAAGCACTTTTTTTCTCACATAGGCATGAGTATAATCAATGAAGTTACATCAGAATAATATCTGGCAACATGCACCCTTCCAGTCAGCATTGTAATCTGTACCTGGGTCTCTGGACTTATATGTGTGCATGGCGACAAATCAGTAGCAGTTCAACAAAGAAATCCAACAAGGAAAATCCAGTTGTTTGTATATATTGCTATATACTCTAAATTTTAGCCAAGGAAAATCTTTCTATCCAGTACTGTCATTGTTCAATGCTGTCAGTCTCTTTTTTTTTCCTATACAGCCAGCCCACACGTTCATGTAGTATTAAAATAATATGAATTTACATCTTGTTTCCCAAGTGAGCAGGACAACACTAATTTTTGGACACAGCTCCTGACTATACTTCAGTGTCTATAATGTTCATGAGATTACTTTAAAAAAAAAAATAAACACTGAAATCTCTGTCTGGGTGCTTTCCTTCTCTGGGCAGTTTGTTGTCTTGGCCTTACACGCTTTGTTAATTGGAATGGCAAGACACTGAAATTAGATTCTGGGGCCATTAAACTGAGGTTGGATTTTTGCTGTTGATTTCTATGGGATGTAGCTTACTCATACATCCATACTGCTCCCATAGCAATTTTATAGAAATTGTTTGCTGTTGATCTCTGACTTGTTTGAGAAATACTAGTGATGATATTAGGCAGGGTTCATTAATACATGGCTTAGCTCCTCTATTAGCACCTTCTATTACATATAACCTAACTATAATGTATTATGCTATATAAAATCAATAAAATAAAATACTTAACAATGCATATTTCTATGACAAAAGCATGCATATAGCCATTTAAATGACTCAATGGAATGAATTTCCTCTTTTAGTTAAGTCTATTTGATCTTAGTTTAGTTAATGAAAAGTTTCCATTCAAACAATCATATTCCCAGCACAGTTAACAGAACTGGATCAGATTCAGCATAAGTTACTGTGCTTTAACTGGGCTAACAAAGTCCATATAAATGCTGCACCTCGCTGCTAACCAATCACAGTATTTATGTAGAAGATTTATTTATTTCATTGTTTATTAAGAGTTTTTATTCATCAGTTTTATCCCCACCCATCTCTCAAAATGATGTGCAATATTAAAAACTGTAGCATTTAAGAGAAAATTATTGATCTGGTACATATTCTTTTATATTTTTTGTCCCTCAGTAACTGATTGCTGTATCATGTTTATTGACATTTTCAGTGCTGTGAGGCCCAAGAGTCGTTCGGGAGTATTCAGTAGCCATGCTTAGCAGTTGCATAGAGCTTTAGAGTTTTCAGTGCATGTCACATGCCTTATCATGTTGCATTTCTTACCACAACCCCATGAGTCAGTATTACCACATTGCAAATGGAGGGTGGGAGACAACTTGCCTTAAGGCACAAATGAAATCATTGCAAATTTGAGATTTAAACCAGGAACCTGCTGGTTAGTAGTTCATTGCCTAGGCCATTGCCCTATGCTACCTAGTTCTGTAAGATGGCAGAAGCTAAGCGATTTGGAGAACATCGTGTATTTTTTTCCAACAGGATAAAATGCCATCTTTCAAAAATGTGGGCAAACAGGATTCTCCATCAGACTGATTACCAGTCTTCACACATCCCCACAGAATAAGTGGGTCTGATTCGAAGAGCCTGGGATTATTGAACAACGCCCAAAAAAACAGCATAGTTCTTATTTTCCCTAAGGGCAATGGTAGATAAATTTCCAAACTTGCACCAGAACATACAACAATGAATCATTTTCTTTGTGCTATGAAAAACCGGCATGAAGCATGCAGTGCCCATTTATAATTTAACATACATCCTAGGAGACTACTGTTCCCAGAATGCAATGTCCAATCTTGAACGGAACACTCTCAATTCAGCCCCACAGTTAGGACGAGGGCAGTCAAATGATAGCCAGCCTTGTTCTGTGACTCACAACACATTGCCAGCACAGACTGGTTGATTACTATATCCACAAGTGCCATCAGCCACAGATTAGTAGCTGAGGGGACCTGGCACCCAACTATTACACAGAAAAACAAGTCTGCTAATGTTTTTACTTTTGAATGGTTTATAGTTATTATTCTGATGCCACAGTTTAATCTGGACATCATAAATTAAGCAGTTCTGATCCCAAGATGCAGGATGAAGTTTGTTTTTAGGTGATTTTTCTTATTTTCTTATTTTTATTTTTTTTACTTTTTTTCTGCTTCTTGTTTTTTTGGACACAGAGAAAGAGAGTGAGTGAGAGCAAGACACACACACACAGAGAGAGAGAGGGAGCACTCCAATTACAGTGACATTTTACCAACTGTAATTATTAGTTATGAAAATAATGAGCTATGAAATTCCAATTTATTGTTGACAACTTAAATGACAAAGCTCTGAAACTCAATTCTTAGCTCCATAGTAATGTAAATACATCTAGTGACAAATCTATTCAGAAAAAGTAACACTCTTAGATGTTCTCTCTGGTACGTAAATGAGTTGGCTGTTTATGAGCTTAATTAGTTACTTTTCAGAGTGGCTGTGGGCAGGGAAGGAAAGATAAGGTGAAATGCCACAAAACTGACCCTTGCTATGAATAAACAGCTCTTAGCTCCAGTTTCAGAAATCATATAAAACACTAATAACGAATTGTGGCATCATAAATAAATTATGAAAAATTGCTAATTGTACAACTATAATGGTGTTGATGCTTCAGGGGGGTTTTTTCCTTGTGTTTGCTCTCTACCTCTATTAGGAAATACCAAACACTTTATGATTCCATTCCTATGGTCTGGAATATTAAAGTCTTCTGACCACCTCCAGAACAAATGGGTATTGGGACTGGAGTTTGCTACCTTGTTTTCCACACATAACAGGATAAAACCAGAAGCAATTCAATTTAATACAATTATATCAAATAGATGACCTTGTCTACATCCTGCTATTGGCTCTCAGGATTTCACAACCACACACAGAACAATGAAATTAAACAGATTCACAAATACAGCTCACAATGGAGAACAATTAGATTCATTGAGGATATGCCTATGTTTTAATATACAAGGCATAGGGTGTGTAAGGACAGCCAAGGAATTTTGTACAGTGAGATTCCCTTATTTTAAAAAAATTCTAATGTACCAAAATTACCTCAATAGTTCTGTTCTAACTAGTGTGAAATTGCACAGCTTCCAAGGATACTTTCTACATTCAGAACTAGCTACTAGTCTTTATAATTGCATTGTGGACAGTTCCGAAAAGGCAACTGGCCTACAAGAGATATAGTCCTAGCAGTAAAATTGTAAATATTTATATCATCTTGAAAATTGTGGCACAAACGTAACAGTTCTATCCTATGGACATTTACTAAGAAATAAATCCCACTGTCCAATCAGATTCACTGATAAGCAAAACTTGGATCTTTTCTAAATTACAATGAAAAGAGAACTAAGAGAAAATGAAACAGTCTATTCAGATTTTTCCAAAGATCCTTGTGGAGCAGGGAAAGGCTAAGTAGGAAAGAATCCTGAAATACCTTAAAATCAAACAGATTTATTATGGCATAACCTTTCTATATGAGTGGAAAGCTATTGTGAGTACAGTGGAAAGCAAGTTAACACATACTATTTTTACAAAACTTAATTGCTGACAATTGTGACACATCAGCTCGTATTACTTCAACATATCTGAGTGATATGTTAAATTGAAAAAAATGGAACATTATAACTTACTTGATAATCCTAATCACTGTGCACTCATGATCATTCCATACCTTGAACTAAGTCAAGTTGTACTTTACACTCTGAAGTAATAGAAATTATCCTTCATTATTTAACTTTTTTTTCCTCTTGCCACATTTGTGCATCTTTGCTATGAACAGATATACTCACAGCCCAAAATACATGATTATTAATAATTGCCCTACCCCCAATTTTCTACTTGCAAAATAGTTTCATCACATTAACAAAACATTATTTAAATAGCTTTTACAAACATCAGAAGAAACACTATGGTCATCACCTAATGCAGAATTAAATATGCTTACATTCACTGATTTCAGTGCTCTCAAAGATGGCTAAACTAGTTCTTTAGAGAGCATCTGCACAATCAGCACTGTAACTGCTAAAGCAGAATATTTCTCAGGCTTACTTAGGAATAAGTGCCACTGAACTAAACTGAACTTCAATCTCAGTAGAATCGCACTGTTAGAAACCAAAAGGTTTCCTTTCACTGAATAGTTTTATTTTTCTCAGTATTCCAGAAGACTCGTTGATTTGTCAGCTATAATTCAGTAGCAAGGATATAATACAAATCACTAAAAATCATGGTGTTCTCACATTTATTTTCAGGTCTGTATTTGTAAAACATTTTCTAGATTTGAGGAGGCAAAGTATTGCCAAAAGATTTGCTTTAGCCAGGTATTGTCATTATCCCAGGAATTCTGCCTTGTCATCCACTGAACTGTTTCTTGTAACAGGCCCATAGGAGAAACAAACAGTACCCCATATTTTCTCTTTAAGAATCAGGCTGATTCACTGATCTGTTTTTACCTGCCGAGAATTTTGCTGACGCAGCCATGGCTGACCCGTAGTTGCCTGGAAATATCGCAGGGTCTGACACCTTGATGGGCAAGTTCCACAATCCTTTGGCGGACTACGTCAGGGAGCGGTCGACCATTCACAAAAACACCCCCTAACTGGTTCACTCCTCCATGTCCTGAAACATATGGGGGGAAAGAAAAAAAAACAAAAACAAAAACAAGCAGAGAAAAAAATACATCTTTGTGACTGTTTAGAAGATGCTTACAGGCAGCCTCCTTCAGCTTGGGACCTCCCTCTACCGTATTCAGCACTGAACAACTTCTTGACAGGAGTTTCAGCATTTCTAAAATGCTGGCTATGGTTTATTTGCTTAGAGGAGGAGAAACAATGTTATTTACCAAGATCTAATTTGACACTGATAGCAATTTTACACTTGTGTAACTCTAATTGCTTCAATAATTACCCAGGATTATGTGTCAGGAGAATCAGGCCTCCAATTTGTAAAACCATCTCTCGAAAGTTATTTTTAGGCCAGCTCCAAAATCATCTAGTAATGAAAAATCATGAATGAAGGCTATATAGTTTAAGAAGTAGATTTAAAGGCTGACTTCTTAAGCCCCTTTACTTTTAAGGACGATTAAGATTAGGCAGGACCTACACCCATGTAAACATGCTCAGGATTAGAATACTTTCCTAATTTATTTGCAAGATAAGGGGAAGGCACTTCGCTTTCTAGAAAAAACATGACCCAGTCTAGCATGTTTGGTCCAAATAGGGGAACTGCCAGAGAATTCAGTTGTTCTTTCAAAATCACATTGTAATTAGGAACTTCTTTACAAATATTTGTTATGATACAGATAGACAGACAGATAGGTGTAGGTGAGTGGGTGTGGAGATGTGGAACTATTTATAGTCTATACAGACTACTGCAGCCTGCAAAATACTAGAAACCAACAAAGTCTGGTTCAGTCAGAGTTGGTACACTGTTCTTTCTGCGTGCACATTTACACTATTCTCTTTTAGCAAGTTTAAATATCTGCCTAAGCTGAATTGGTTTCTACTAGATAAATAGCGGCTAACTGGGTAAAATCAATGAGCACAAAATCTAATACCATATAACTGAGAAAATATAATTAACTCTAAAATGGTTAATCATGCAATGACCTAAATAGAAAAGTGGCAATGCTGAAAACAAATAATTGCAATAACCAGCATCATTGCAAAGAACTGAACAAAAACGAATAGCCTAGTATTTCTGTTTACATAGGGCTTGAACTATACAGAATGAGCTGACAGGTCAACTTGTCTCTATATCAAATTAATAGCTACATATATATACCATTTTTAATTTAATTCCAATACTTTTACCATTGATAAATTGCTGTCAGACTTGGCATATATCTCCTAAAACTGTTGGAATTAACATTAAATCACTTAAACTACTTGACAGTTTGAGTCAGCAAAGAGTAGCATGTTCATGAAGTTCTTTGTTATTTTAAACATTTTCTTTCTTCCAGCTGACTAGCTGTAACTAAATTACCTTTGGCCCTGGAAATCAAGTTTAGGGTGTGCCTGAGTGTGTGTTTAGATTAGTGCTGCCTTTATGGTGAGCTTTAAACTGTTTTCTGGACCAGGATAGATGGGTGGAATATGGAAGGTGAGAGATCATTCCTTATAATATGCTACAGAAACAGAGTTTTCCGTAACTGTTTTTAGCCATCCCCAACATGATTGTTTTTGTGTTACTAGAATCTATTGTTCACTATGTTGGCCACACAACTGCAAACCCTCCAAGATAACAAATTACTTTGCAAAGTCAAAATTAGACAAAAGTACTGTATACTTTTAGGTCTTGATTAGCTATATGTAATCTCTATTGATTTAAAAGAAAACAGTTAATGTTGCAGCAAGCAGAGACGAAGTCTAATTTATCTGTTCCTTTGGACAGTCATATATCCCTGCCCTAGAAGTTATACAGTCCAGAGTTCCAGCTCCCTGGCTGAGACTGATGACTGTTCAATGCATATGAAACCAAGCTGAGCTTAACAGAATTGAGCTGCCTGGACTAGTTAACCAAGGGCAAAGGAGGAACCAGGGTAGCCAGCAAAAGCCAACAAAGGTGCAAGCAGCAGATGATGACTGTAGTTAACAGCAGCATGTAAGGTTGATTGATATGAGGAGGCGGTGGAAAGGGAGAAGGGAACATTGCTTCTAAGTAGGAGGGGAAATTCCTCACCTCCTGGTGTATTAAGAACGCTAAGTCGAAGGAACCGGCTAATTCTAACAAGGTACCCAATTATTCCCAGGTGCCCTCACTCATTTCATGGGAAAGCTACAGCTGTAGTACTACTCACAGCTTTCAGCAACCCAGCAGCGCACAGGTTCAAAGCACAAGTAAACAGTGACCTATGCCATCTGTGTGACAGTCTAAAGGACTGGAGGGTGGACTTCTCTTTACCTGAATTTCAGCTTTTGGATTGTATAGGGTTTGATTTTTCAGGGTGGGGTGGGGAATGAGTAAATAAAGGAAGAAAAGCAACAGCGGGCTAGAGGCCAGTCTAATCAGTATAACCCAGTTGAGCGAGCCAAGGCCTTAGGAAAGTTCAATGATGCAGACTAGAGCTCAGGGCATGCACGCGCGTGGACACACATAGGGAACAGCGGTACTTTTTTTTTCTCCACAAAGGTTGCAGCTTTAGGTTGTGTCTCCACAACGAACAGCTTTGGTTTCGCTCCCGCAAGAAGAGTAGAAAAGGGAAGAGAAGTTTCCACTCTAGTGTCATGTTGACTGGAGAAACTGCAAAGAAAACGACCTTTTCCTACTGGGATGGGGCGGAGGGAAACCCGCACGCCCCTCTCCTCCTCGAAGCCTGGCTCTGCTCTTGCACTGGAACATTAGAAGATATCTCGTTGGCAGTAAAAAGGGACTCTGGATTTACACCCTTCATCTTTCCGGGTGGAGAAATTTAGGGGACGGAAAAGTTCAAAATGGAAAGAATCCGTGGAGATCTCTTTTCTGTTCTCAGACAGAAATTCGCAGCCAGCGAATGAAAGTCCTCGTTTTAAAAATGTTTTGGTTTGTTTTAAAAGAGAAGGACGGACGTTAAGGAGGAACTGTTGGGCGTGGGGAGAAGAGTTCTGGTCTTCCACTGCTTCAAGGACCAGCCACGCACATTAAACAAGAGGGCCATTTCCGCACTAGACTGTTATAGCGCTATTATTCCACTTTCAACATCCTGTGGAATCCTGGGGTTTGCAGTTTCGGAAACTGCAGTTTCGGAAACTGCAAACCCCAGGATTCCACAGGATGTTGAAAGTGGAATAATAGCGCTATAACAGTCTAGTGCGGAAATGACCCTGAGGACTCGCGCGCGTCCACGCGCGCACACACGCACACACACACACACACCTCACGAGGTCCAGGGAGGCCAAGGGGTCCAAGTTCCATCAACCGTTGCTCGTTCTGGCGGCCCGAGAGGGGAAAAAGGGTTTATTGTCGGAGGCACGAGGGGGTAATGGTCCGCTCCGGATAAGGGAAACAGTGGCTTAGGGAGGGTACAGAAAAGCAGAGTTCGCCTGCGGAACCACGCGAAAAACTTCCACCGCGAAGCTGGGGGTGGGAGCGGGAGCGGGGGAGGAATTGCGTCTGCGCGTGTTTGTTAACAGCACTGGATCTGATGCCCGCTGGCCGTGTTTCTGAGTTATGTGTGCCACTCTCTCGCTTCCTACAAACGTCGGGGCATTGCGAAAAACGGGCTGCTTCCGTGACCAGATGGCGGTAAGAAGCCCTTTGTCACGCCTTGGTAGGAAGCAGCTCCAGGTGAGCGGGGCGACGAGGTCGGGAGAGATGCCGAGGCTCCGAGCCAGCAGGAAGAATTTCTTTTGGTATATAGGTATAAACAGATGGCCGGTCATTCTGGAATCTTTACATCTCTTTGGGGGGAAGCTTTGCCATATTTACACCCACACTAAAGTGTGGATAGGAAAGAGCAGAAAACCATTGCCGGGATCTTACTGGTACTCCCAGCCAGCGGAGGCCCACTGAATGGGTCTCTTTTATTTGGATGAATGGTGGTAAAACCCATTGATTCAGTAGGTCTGCTCTAGTTGGGACTGCCAGTAGGACTCAGGCCTATCTAATGAAGATGGGAAACACCCATCTGAACACTTATCATCAGTCTTTAAACAAATATATTTCTAATACAGTTTGTTTAAATTTGATTATCGCCTTTTCTTAAAAAAAAAATCAGGGAGCCTTTGTGGCGCCCTTTGGAATTCATGTCCGTTCTCTTTGGTTATTGCAAGCCATTTCTTTCTGTCAGCTCCATGGCTTTAACTTTCTTTGGCCTTCTCTGGTCCCAATCGAGGATGGGGCAGGGATAATTCCGGTCAAATGTAAAGTCTGAGTTCGGAATTCATCTCCAGAAACCTCTCTGACATTGTGATGACCAGTAGTTAAAAATCAAAAGCAAAAACAGAGCTCTTCTTCAGTGTAAGACTGAATAATTTCTTCCGGCAGTTTTGCAGTCTCTAAAAAAATATACAACGATCCACTGAGGAAAGGAAGCTTATATGGTGCCAATGTGGAAGGGCAAGGCTCGGGATTTTGGGCGGGAGTAGCCACAACGCTTCCTATTTTGGAGAAGCCATCCGGGGGTGAGCTAGCTGGGAACATGAATAACCAGACAGACAACGCATTTCTTCAGTCTCCAAACCCTAAGCTCTTTTTTCAGTACCTCTTTACCCTAAATAAATGGTTGACGTCAGGCTCGAATGGCCGAAGAGAAAGGGACAAGAGCGAAACTCTATGAAAAGAGGAAGCAACTGCGAGAAAAAGTTTTTCTTTACACGTGATGGATGGAGGGTATTAACTGCAGAGACTGCTCCGCTGAACCTCGTCTTGTCTAGTCCCCGGAAGAGCCGTTTCCCAAGTTTGCCCATCTCCGTCGTGCTAAAAGAAAAGCCGGATGACTTCAAGCTAGTTCGCCCGGCAACTGGAGGGTGCAAAATGTGCAGTTTAAAACCCCGACTATTCATGAGTTTCTCCTCTATAGAAAATGTATGCAATGAATTAGAAAGAAGGATGGGAAGGCACAGAGGCAGATACTCTTTCTGTCTTTCATCCCACCTGCAAAAATCTCGTTTCCCCTTGTACCAAGATGCTGCTGCCCGGGGGGCGGGGTGGGAGAGAGGTTGCATAAAGCTTTTCTCCTGGATGCCTTGTGTTGAAGTTTGAGGCGGTAAAGGAGAAAACGTGCATTTGTTCTGCCTTAGCAACAGAGCGCGATTGGGAACTGTATTTTTAAAAAGAGCTTCCGTACGACGCTGCAGTCTTTCGCCTATCTTTTTTCTACAGGGAATTGCCTTGTTTTGAGAGACAGATAGTCTCGCTCCGGCTCAAAAATATCGCCTTGGTTCGGAGGGAATCTAAAAACAGATCCCCATGAAATAGATTGAGCGTACAAAATTTAAGGTTGTTTAGAATGGAAGTTTATTGCCTGATTTTAGAAAGCTTGTTCTACTGGAATACAGTGGAGGCAGGACTAAATTAGTAAGAGGGATCAGTTGGTCAAATTGATGGGTGAGCGCTTATTGCACAACAAAACGTCCCCCCCCGCCACGTCGTAGGTAGAATATTGCTATTAACGTACAGTAAGACGTAGGCCATATTCCCGCCCCTTGGCTTGCCACTTTAGAAACCAACAAACTGCCTCTCTTCCCCACCCCCGGCACAGATTTGCATGATCTTGAAAGGACTAGGATGCTTTCGGGTTTTTTTCCCCCTCTGTTCTTAAATTCCTGAAGAAGATATTGATTTATCATTATTTAGGTTAATGGAGGAAGCCTCTAGCCGTCCCCTGGTAGCTTCCACACACATGGTCTCTCCTCAGATTAGCACAAAGGAAACTCCAGGAGTCGCGGAGGGGGAGGGAGAAGAGAGAAGACTCCTTTTGATGATCGTAATTTTCAAGCCTGTTTCAGCTCTGGCAAGATGGTTTTGCAAGTACACTTCCTCCATTTGATATCTTAACCTGACCGTTCTCTCCCTCTCTCGCACACACAAACACACACGGTGTTAGCTCCTCATTTCCGGCTAGTTTCAAACTATGAAGATTGTCATCCTGCCCGCCAAGGAGCGTGCGTTCCTCTTTAGGCGAATTGGCTTACATACTTCCTGGAAATTTTACAGTCCGGTTTTGCTGCCTTTTGCCTACGCTGTGTGCATGTGTGTGTCCAGTGAGGTGGTACGAAATCGTTTAGAAGAGGGAAAATGGTCAGATAGATGGACAGGGAGAGACACAGAAAGACAGAATAGATGAGTCACATGGACTTTTATTTGGAAAAGAAAATCCGCCTTGGCTAAAAGGCTGCTGTGCATAAGGGAAATGAGATTAGTTCTACCCTATATTTCCTTGAAATCTCTGGATCTAATCCGGCGTTTAACTCACCATGAGAGAAGATGTCATTTCACATAACATTGTGTTAATGGATAAATCTCCTCCAGCCCTCTCAAGCACAACCAATCTCAAGCAAACATATTATACACGACCTGCTAACTTAAACAGCCAAGTGCTAGCATCCAAGGCCCTTTTTAGAAACATTCAGCCTTCAGATATTGCAACCAATTTGCCTCAGTTTAATTATTTGGAGACGGACATTAACAGATAGATTTAAAAACTAAAGTTCTCTATTCGTTCTAAAACACAAGAGAACACAATCTTTGACAGGTTCTTTTTTTTTCCCCCAAACAAGTTTTTCATGTTCTGCGGGGAATGAGTTCCCGAAGTCCTTCGTACGGTTTTAAATTAAGATGGACGGCGGTTATATTTATTTGTCTCTAAGACCTCCCCTACCAGCTATATTTGCAGGCTAAAGGAAGGGGGCGGATGATAAAAAGTCGAGTAGGGACACCCAGAACTTTGTAAGACCGAGAAGGGAAAAGACTTAGGCAGGGGCAAGCATGCGCAAAGAACGCGGTTGGATGGAAGATGCGAACAAGCAAGCCGCGTGCAGAGAGAGAGAGAGAGAGAGAGAGAGAGAGAGGAGATTGGAATGAAGGCAATGGGTGGAAGGGCTCCTGAAGATTTATCTGAGAGTGTTAAGTTGTTCCGCAAAAGTGGACCCGAGATCAGTACGACCTTCTTGGGGCTAAACAGAACAGGGATGCCTGCACGGTTGAGAAGCCCTTTTTTAACTCATGCCCTGGATTCCATGTCTTTAGAGCTCTCTAGTAATCTTTAAAAATATTGTTTGTATTATTACTATGATTAAAATGATTATGCTTTTATTAACTATGCACATAATTGAGTGCAAGTTAAGTCCCCCACGGTGGAAAGGAGGAGTTCAGTCCAGCCTTCTTCCCACCGAAACCATTCAGGCTCCCAAAGGCTTCTCTGCGGCTGGGTCGTGTCCTTCTTCACGGGGAACGGGGGGCTTATACAAAGACAAGGTTTCCCCTGCCTACAGACTGTGGTCCGAGGCAGGTCGGTTTGCCTTCGGAGGTTTTTTTTTTTGTTTTTTTTTTTGGCTTTGCTTTTCCGAGCGGGCAAAGGGGGAACAATGAGGCAGAGCAACAGCCGCCGCCGCGGCTGGAGGAAGACGGGGAACTGCGCGTCCTTCGCTCGCTCCTCCCCGGCTCACTGCAAAGAGCAGCTCAAACGCCGCTAAGTCTCCCTAGCGCTGCCCAAAGGCATCTCCGCTACGGTCGCCTTCTCTCCCTCCCTCCCTCCCTCCCTCCCTCCGTCCGAGACCTCCCAATTAAATAAGCAAACACTCCAGAGTGCTTGGCGAGAGGGGCAAACGGCGCGGCGGAACGGGCCGGCCCGGCTCCTCGGACGCGAGAGGGGGAACCGCATCGAATCCGCCGCCTCTACTTACTATGCATCGCTGCGAACGGGTCGTGCTTACAGTGTATTTCCATCTGGGCGGGCGATCCACGCAGCTCGAGGCCGGCGGGGGCGGCTAGGCTCGTCTGTTTGCTTTTCCAACCGGCTAGTTTAGCTAAGGCTCCCCGGAATGACCTTTGTTTCTGGGCAAGCGGGGTTCTTTCTGGGCGGACGGGCAAAGTGTCGCTTGCAAGGACGTCGCGGGAGGGGTCTGTTTTGTTTTGCTTTTCGAAAGACAAATAAATAAACCCTGGGCGACCGGCAAGGCAAGGTCTCGCTCCAAGCCAACGGCGAAAGAGGCGCAGAAATCCTCCAAGGGGAAAGTTATTCCGATCCGACGGAAGGGGCTCAGAGGGGCCTCGGGAGGGCACGCCGTCGCTGCTAGGGGTCTGGGATCGCGCCCGCCCGGCCGCCCCCGCGGCCCCCTTCCCAGCTGGAGCGTCTCCGGTTCCCAGAGGTCGGCTCCGAGGAGTCTCTCTCGGCTTGGCGGCGGCGGCGGCGTCTTATTTCGCCCACCTCCGGGAGGAAAAGGCCATGAATCCGGTCCAGGAGAGGCAGGGGGCGGCCGAGAGAGAGAAAGAGAGAGAGAGAAACCCTGCGCCCGGGCAGCTGAGTCCGTCGCTCCGTCAAGCAGGAGGTCGTCTGAGGTGAAGAGAACGAGGCGGAGGGCGGGAACGGATCACCTGCAAATATCCCAGAGCTTGGTCCACGGAGGCTTACTTTGCAACACGCGTCTCCTTCTTTTTTCCTTTCTTTCTTGGCGAAGGTTAACAATAAGGAGCGCTCGAGGAAGGCGAGGGCGACCTCGGGGCGAGGAAAGTGCCCTGGGCTAGTCTTTTGTCTGAGGCGAGGCGGTGCGTCGGGGGCGAATGGGTCCCCGCTTCGTCGTCGTCGTCCTCCTCCTCGTCGTCGTCCTCCTCTCTTCGTTCTCCCTCAGCCGCGCTGGCAATCCCGGCTGGAGGGGTCGAGTCGCGTTTGGCGCCCCAGGAGATGGCGTCCTTCCCAGAGAGGGAGCGGGCTGCGGACAGGGTCCCCCTCCCTTCCCCTCGGCGGTCGCCCCAAGTCCCGAGAAGAGCCAGGGGGGAGAAGGCGGCCGGCCGGCTCCCCGGGGCCGGGGGAGGACGCAGTCCGCTTCTGCCCGTCCCCTCGCCTGGGTCCAGGGCGGGCGCGGGAGCCCGGCTCGCCTTCAGAGCGGAGGAGGAGGAGGAGGAGGAAGGGGAAGAAGAAGTTGGCGGGAAGAAGTTGCGCTTGGAGAGACGCCAAAGGCGCCGAGGAGGCGGAGGAGGAGGCGGAAGCGGCGGCGGCGGCGGCGGCAGCACGAGCCTGCCAGCGGCATCCCCGCCGCGCGAGAGGAGAGAGCGGAGGCGGGCGGGAGAGAGGCGTGTTTTGCTTGCGGCGCGCGCCACGCTTTCCGCCCCACGCGCTCCTCTGCCGCGCGCGCTGAAAGTTTGCCGCGCTCCGCCGGCGACAAGCGGGGCCGGCGCTCCCACCACAGCCCGGCGCGCGTCCTGGCTGCCTCGCCCGCCCGCCCGCCGGCCCGCCTCAGGCTGCAGAGGGAGCTCCCCTCACAGAGACAGAAAAGGGAGCGAGAGAAGGGGGGCAGAGGCAGGCAAGCCAACAGACCGTCGGTGTGTGCGTGTGCGTGAGGACAGCGTGCGTGACTCCGTGTGCGTGTGCGTGTCCACCTGGACGGCTCCAGCTTAAGGGAAGCGCGAGCCGTCCCAATTCCACCTCCCCCACACACACGCGCGCGCGCACGCCCCACTGGTCCGCGGGCGCGCGCACGTCTACACACCTGGGCGCTCAAGCTCCAGGCACCTCAAAAAAAAAACCCAACACCTCCCCTCAGTCCTCAGGAGCGGTGGCGGGTGGCTCTCGCCGACTCTCCCGCGGCCGCCTCTGCCACCGTCCCGGCCCGCGCCTCCTTCCCGTCAAGGCGCCTCCGTCGCCTCCATAGCGGAGCCACGCGCTTCCCCGGGCCGGCTTTCAGGACCCTGTTTCATGTGGACAGCGGCGGCGGGGGGCTTCAGCCTCTGGAGCGGGCAGGGGGGCGGGAGGGCAGCGCGGCCCGGCGCCGCCGGGCCGGCCCGTCACTCAGCTCCGCGGCCTCCAATCAGAAAAGTAAAGTTACGGCCCGGCGCGCATTGGCTGCGGGGCTCGGGGAGCGGGCGGGGGGCGGGGGCGAGCGTGGAGGGGGCGGCCCCTGATTAGCCGGCGGCGGAGCAATCAGCGAGGACGGCGGGCGGAGCCCCCAGGGTGGGTTGGGTTCATTGACAAACTGGAGGGAGGCGGACGAGGGCGCGAGGGGGGAGGTTGCGCGCGCTCCCGTCGGCTCTGCCGCGCGCCCAGTAGCCTGTAGGTCAATAAGAAAGGGAGAGGGCTGGTGTGCGCTGGGAGTGGGGGCCAACTGTGAGAGAGAAAAAAGTGCGGAACGTGTGTCAGGTATAAATCCATAAACCCAATCGCAGCCCCCCCGCCGATCACTCGTGGCAAGCACGTTCAGGGCTGCAGCCACGAAGCCCGATCCCATGCAGGTTTAAGCAGAGATAAGTCCCACTGAATACACAGTACTCACACCCAAGGACTGCAGGCTTGGACCTCTCTGCTACCCCTCACAGGCTGGCACTTCCACACATTTTCCGTTTTTTTCCCCAGTGAAACCGGCCAAGGAAGCAACAGCCGGGAGGATAGCGTTGCATTTCTAAAAACCGAGAAAAGTTTGCGCTCCGTGGTGTGAACATTTCTGTGATCTCCACGAGCCAGTGCATTCCATTTGCCTTTTCCTTGATCAGGTCTTACCCAAGCCTTGTCCTTTGGACTCACTTAACCCTCCTCCTTCCCTGCCAGCTTCGAGGGCTTCCGTTTGCCGCTCTCTGATTGATTCACACGTTCATGTTCCTTTCTTGCTGGGTGCAATCAAGTGATGATTTCCATGACAGAAATGACCCGCCCCAGTAGAATCGTCATCGATGGGACTTTAGTTTTCCCTCGCGTCCATACTTTCCAGAGGACCTTTCTAAGCGTTCGGCTGGCAGGCGTGACGGGCAAGGGCGATCACGTGTGAGATGGATGCGCGCATCTGTGAACCGGGCCTCAGGCAGTGTCCCCTTGCTTGCTGGTGCCCTGGCACGTGTGCACAGGAATGTGTTCTGCTTGAGATAACTGTCCGTGTAATAATGCGTGTCTGCGCCTGAAAAGCCAACGCATACGATGTGGGACGTGTGTCTGAACGGAGGTGGGAGAACTGTGTGGCAGACAGCTGCCAGTCGGGGAAACAGGGAGGCATAGTTTTAACCGTATGAGTGAGAGAATGTAAGCCTATGCTGTCTGTCTGTCGGGGCCCGGCTGGGGCCTCTCCTTGTGCGTGCGTCTGTGCGTGTGTTTCACGTGTCTTTAGCTGCAAAAATGGGAGAGTCTGGGCCCAGACTGTCTCGGAAGCAAACGCCGCTTGTCTCTCAGCCTCCTGCATTCCTTCGGTTCCCTTAGATTAAAGAGACTGATGAGCGGCCTGCCCAGCGGCGGAGTGTGTGGGGAGAATGCGTGCACCCCAGTCTTTGTCCAGGGACTGGTGTCCTTTCATCGGAGGCTCAGGGAGTTCGTGATCTTCGGAGGGAGAGCCTCGGGCTCGCCCGGAGACGGCGCCGTCCGTCGTCCCCCGGCGCGACTCTTCCTGCCGTCTCTCCACCTGCCAAGTCCGACCTCATCGATTTTGCCATTGAACTCTCATCAACTGCCAGGGGAGCCCGTCTCGTCAGAGGTCTCGGGGTTGCCCTAACCGCTGAGGCCTCGTGTGTGTGTGTCTGTCTGTCTTTCGAGGTGGGGGTGGAGGGATAAGAGGATGATCTACTACCACAAACTCAGGACGCAACCGAAAGGCCCGGCGGGAGGGGGAGGCAGCGAGGAAAGGATTGGTTGAAACCGTCTTTACTATCCTCACATCCAACTTTTGCATTAACAAGGAGTTGACTTTTATGAATGATTTTCGTGCCACACGTTTTAGCAGAAACCAAGTAAGACGGATTTTTTTATTTATATATATATATATTTAAAGGAGAAGGAAAGAAAGAAAGAGAAAGAAAGAAAGGACAGCTCTTTTATTTTTAAAACGCCACGGCGGCACTTTTTTTAAAAGGCTGTCACTTTACATAGAGGAGAGGAGGAGGAGATAATAATAATAATCAAAGGAAGGGCCTCGCCCTTGACAATGCGGGCCTCAAAATGAGAGAAGCAAGATAAGGATCCTTAAACACAGGGAGGGCACCGTGGCTCCCTCGCTGCCTCTCCTTGGCCTTAGACCCAGCCTGGGAGGCGCAGCACAATAGGGCCTCGCTACCGTCCCCTTTCTGCGTCCATTCAGCTTTCCTAACCTGCACAGTTCCTACCGGATATAGTTTCCTGTGCATGGCAGAACTAGAAACTAGGCTCTTTTTTGTCTTTGTATTTTAAAAGACAAAGACAAACAAGACGCCATAACTGGAGGCGTGCACCATCCCTGGATATTTTAATTATTCTTCAATACATGAAAACGCGTATGAACACAGGGGCGTGAAATGGGAAGGAATGCAGATGAACCCTGCAGATGTACACACAGGTAAGGCGGCGATCCAGAGGAGCCTGTTCTGTGCCCGCGGGTAATTCTCCACCCAAACCATCAGGCCTTCTTTCAACAGAAACCCCCCTCCGGTTGGGATACACGACTAAAACTCTCCCGATTAATGAGACTTCTTTCTCAGTGCATTTATTTCGGGATGCTATACAGAATGAAAGGTGGAGGCTCCACTTGGACAAGGCCCAAGCGCAGGATTGTGGTGCCTCGATAAATTTAGAGGCAAATACATTCCTGTAGGTTGTATTTCAGAGGAAAGAACTGGCAAAACCACCTCCGAGAAGTATTCCTTGCCTAAGAAAACCCTATGAAATTCGCCATAAGTTGACAGGCGGCTGAGTGGCGTAAGCACACATACACCTTCCTGTGCCTTCATTACAACCATTGCTGCCCAAGAACAGGCAGTAATTGTATTTGCACCTAAGGCACTGCGGTACACAGGTTGGCCATACGATGCATGTTCTCACACAAGGATCTCCCGCCCATATAACCTTCACGTGTCTTTGCTGTCTGTCTCTCGTATGAACAAGGCCATGAGCTTGTTCACCCATGTTGTACACACCTTGTATAGGCGATGTGCCACACAAGAGACAGTGTTCATTCGCACAGAGATCGTACATATTCTTGCGCGCTCCTGGGTCAGGACTTCATAAGACACCGTGAAGTATATGTTAGTTTACACTTAGTCCATTTCTGCACTACAGTGTACAGGGCTATTATTCCACTTTCAACATCCTGTGGAATTCTGGGGTTTGTAGTTTACTGAGGCCAAAGAGCTCTTTGGCTGAGAATTCTAAATGCCCCTCCCTAAACTGTACAGTCCAGGATTCCATAGGATGCTGAAAGTGGAATAGTACCACTGTAACCCTGTAGTGTGGAAATGGCCTTAGTGACTCACCGATGTTAGTGTTAGGACGTCCTTGCCCTCCTAAGCAGAGAGACTGGCCTATGCATTTACCTCCCTGTTTTGTTCCAAGTACTAATGCCGAATTCCAGGATCGATGGGTAAAACATGATTCCTAAAAGACGACCTAATGCAATCCACACCTTGCTGAGGTCAAGAGCAAAACCTCCACTCCAATTTAACGGTGATAGATCTGTCCCTCCACTGCATTCATCCGCCCTTTTTCCTGAAGTCCTTTTGAACATACGCACATTTCTCCGAGAATCTATTTCTCTCTCCACCAGCAGTTCCTGGTGGGGCTCTCTCAGAAGGGCTTGCGCTGCAAAGATCGCCTCTGCCTAAGTCCTAAGCCTCCCCGCCTGAACACCGAGTGGCCGTCAGCCGCCTTCACACCGGGTCTTGGAAGCCTCCTCCTGAATGTCTACAATCTCTGTGACAAAACCTAAGCCTCGCAACACACGTAGGCAAGCAAGACAGAAGGGCAGCGACAAGGGTTTCTTTCGAGGGATCAAAGAAAGTGTCTGAGAAGGGGAAACACTTTTCTTTCTTTCCCCCGTTTTTGTGTTATCTGCGTGTCTGTGCGTGTTTCTAGGGGGATACTGTATTTTTATGGACATGGGTTTGGACTTCAGTATATGGTGGTTTTGGTTTAAATAGATGGCGACACTCAGTGCGTGGCTCTCAGCAATTTCGTGTGGGGGAGAAAAAAAAACACAGGGGAACGCGGGGAAAGGACATTGCCCAGATTGGTTCCTTTGATTTAAACCCGCCGGACTTCACTTGCCGGGGAGGCCTCAGCCGTTAACGAATCGTGGTGTTTGGTCGGTGGCACCCCAGGAAAGGCTGTCTCACTCCGCGGGCCCCACGATCCTTCTCTCCCCCTGGCTGACCAAGAAGACGACGACGCCCCCTTCCCCGTGCTTTCAGGTTCCTGCTGGTAGGAGTCAGACCGCAAAGCACCCCTCTCTAGGAGCCTGAGGAGCACGGAGTGTGCCTAAGGTGAGTCTGCTATGGAGACATGGACGCCATCTTTCCCTATTAACAGAGACTCCATGTTGGGAATCAGTGAAAGAAAGGAGGGGGAGGGAGAGACTGAATACCTCCCTTCCCTTCCCTTCCCTTCCCTTCCCTTCCCTTCCCTTCCCTTCAGACCACCTCTCTCCGCCTTCCCTGCTGGTCAATTTCTGGTAGCTCCATGTCCCAATGTCCCCCGATAAGAGACTGTGTTTTAGAGGAAGGCACTGGAAAAACCACCTCTGAGTATTCCTTGCCTAAGAAAACCCTGTGAAACTCATGGGGGTCACTCAGAACCATTCTAGGAAGGCCTGCCTTATGAGATGCCGGAGGGGCAGACCAGGTGGTACTACTGCGCATGTCTGCTCAGAGGTTAGCCCCCCCACTAAATTCCTGGAGAGTGTGGGCTTAGCTGAGCAGTTTGAGATTATTGGAGTTTGGGAATACTTTAGAAGCAGCTGTAGGGACTGCTCTTTCCAGCTCGTCTCACCAGTGTGGCTGCAGCCACCATTTTACAAAAGGAGAAGCAAATAAGAAAACAAGAATTAAAAAAAAAGAAAAGAAAATCTTTGCAGATGAAAAGCCAGCACATCAAGGAGCAAGGCTGTACTGTGTCCTCTTCTCCATATTCAGGGAGCTTCTCATGTGAGGTTTTAAAGGAAACAGGACTCACGCTGTCTAAAAGGATCAGGAACACCCGGGACAGGCTCCAACCTCAAGACTAGGCAAAGGGGCTCAGTTCTTCCCACCTCAAAATGATCTGACAAAATGGGACCAGCAAGGCTCCTGTGTAGCTGAAGCCTCTTCAAACCAAAAGCGCGCTAAATGATCAAGCACTGATGGATATTAAAACAGGGGTTGTGGCTCAGCCCTCCCAAGAATAATATAGGTTGCCTGAAATCCACCTTATACTGTATACACTTACTTGGAAGTAAGCTACAATGAACACATGGAGGGCATTTCCAGGAACACATTGGGCTTCTACATAAGCATAAAGGATGGGGGAAATAATTTGCCCTCCCCCTGCAAGTACACCAAATTAATAACTACTTGCCTGCCAGGGCTAAGCCCCTCATCTTAAAAACAGAGACCCCTGAAAAGAACTGTGAAGGTGCCCCTTTATTGACAAGAATAAATTGGCTGTCTAATAATCCTGATGAAGCGCCCTGCACCAGTGCCTCTGACCACAGTTCCTGACTGGTTTTTCATCCATTGAGCAGTAAAACGGTCCCTCTCTGAGGTGGGGGAGAAAGTGTTTGGGTATCCAAGCTTCCTTAAAGTAAGTGTTGCTTATTTTTTCAGAGCCATGTCAGTGGGTGAAATTGCCCATGGGGGGCTGGGGTCAGGGCCAGAGATGCTTGCATTGGGGGGTGGGGGGAATGGTGAAGCTCCTATTGTGAATGTTTGCTCCAAGTATGCCAGACCAATGTTTGCAAAGTGCAGGTCTCTCCATCTCTGTCTCTCTCTCAGACTCTCTCTCTCTCCAGAGAGATACAAGCCAAGCCATTCTGTAAGTAAGAGCACCATCTCTGGTTTTAGTGATGCTAGTGGGATTATTTATTTATTTATCTATCTATCCAACCATTTATTTTTGATGACGGGAATGAAATGCAGAACAAACATGTATTCTTGGAAATATGAGAGAAAGGGAGAGATTGTATTTCTTAAGACCTGTTTGTGGGCTCTGTAAATAAATCTAAAGTCTAATCCTACCTCCTCTAAAACACAAGAAAGAAATCACTTTCCTCCCTAACAGGCCCTTGACTGTGTTTTATCTGGGTGTCCTTGTTATTTTCTATATGCAGTCTTTGCTGCATGTAGAATTTGATTTTTTTTTCATTCCTGTGGTCAATGGAAAAATACTATTTTCAGAAGCAAACACACATCTACTCAGACACACACTTCACCTTAGCTGAGACTACTCCTGTAAATCCCCTCTGTTTTTGGCCAACCTCTTCACTGCTCCTACCAAGGTTAGTCTTATGAGTTAGCTCCCATTTGCTTAAAGCAATTGAACCCACCAAAACAAGGGAAAATTCCTTCCTCCTCCCTTTTCTCCCCAACACAGTATAGATGTATGACCAACTGACATTAATCATGGTTCTTTATAGTCAAGGGTGATTTGCTTTATAGTGTATTTAAACAGTGACCCCCAAAAATCATATTCTCAAATAGTCAAACGCCCTACAGCTGACACCTCTGTCTACTGCACCTTTGTTATTGTTAGGTACCTTCAAGTCACCTCTGACTTATGGCAATCCTATTTTGGGATTTTCTCTACAAGATTTGTTCAGAGAAGGTTTGCCTTTCTCTGAGGCAGAGGGAGGAAGACTTGCCCAAGGTTACCCAGGGGTTCCCTATGGCTGAGTGGGGCCTGGAGGCCTGCTCTCCCGGGGTCATAGTTCCATCCTCAAAGCACTGCACCAGGCTGGCATTCAAAAGTGAAAACCTGTGATGTTCAAGGGGATTTACTTCTGAGTGGACAAGCCTAAGATTAGGCTATCAAATTTCAATATTACACTAAATTAGGTTGTTGGGGTTTTTTAAAAAATCGTGCAAGGCAGGGCAGTTTTAAGGCCAAGGTAAAGGGATTGTTGCTGCGGTTGGCTGGCTAGCTTGTTTTTGAGGAAGGACAAAGGCACGGTGTTGGATAAACTGCTAACCCCGTGTGTTGTAAGCTCTCTGGTGTAGTCACTTCTTCCTAACTACTGTTGTTAATACATACTTAGGAGTTCGTCTTTGGTTTCTCTGACACAGATAAAGTCTCCTCGGTCTTCCTTGCATGCTGCCCCCGCAGGGACTCTTCCCTTTCCCCCTTCCGATAAAATCCAACGCGAACCTCGTGGGTGGATATAAAACTCAGAGGCGCCTGCTTTTAAAGAGGGTGAAGAAGGAAGCCTCTAGAAAAGAGAGGCAAACCTCTCCGGAACGCGATCTTTCGGCTCCACAGAAGCCCCCAAGGAGCCTTGAAGGGCGCGAGGGTGGTCACAGTGGAGATCACTGCTCTCCCGGCCTCCATTTTTCCACACTCAGCCCAGGCAGATCGACACTGGATTCCAGTTCCAGGGCGGTTTCCCTGTGGGCGTCTTGGGGACCAGGCCCCGAATCCCCTGCACCCACCCGAGACGGGGAAGCAGGAGGCGAAAGAGGACAAAGATTCCTGGGGGCGGGCCAAGCCAGGCTTTGGGTTGTCCCTTCCTCCCCCCTCCCCCCTCCCCCCTCCCCCCCTTTGTCCTGGCTGAGCAGCCTTTGAAGACGGCTTCCTTTTGTCAGCGCGCTTGAGCGTTTTCTTCCGGTCATTGATGAAGTCTCTCTCTCTCCCCCTCTCCTCCCCCCGGACAAGCTCACACCACACCGACATCTTCCCACCAGCCTCACTTTGAGCCATTTCATTTGATAATTTCCAGCTCTTTTTTTAAAAAAAAAAATGAAAATCTTCTTGGAGGAATCACGTTGCTGTAAATCCATCCCTCTGATCAATGTTATGATTCGCCTTTCCATCACCAGAGAGCCCATGACGGTTGGTTGCATTTCTCTCGAAAGAGAAGACACTTCAAAAACTCAGAGCGCTGCTCATTTCTACTTAAAACTTAAGGCCCCTTCGTCCACCTGTGGGCTTAGTGTACATCCATAAGTACATCCATAGTGTACATCCTTGAGTGCTGTAGACCTTTGTCACTTGTAACACATGTCAAGAGCATCTTCGGACCTTTGGAAACTGTATTTTCCTGTTAACAAAGTCAGAAGGCGTCCGGATCTTCTTTGTCTTCCCATAATTTTTCCCTCTGTCCCTGCAAGGAATGGATACGTTCCGGGGGTTCTGTTTCGAACTGTAGGTTAGTTCTTCTGCCTGAGACTCTCTTCTTCCAAACAGTTGAACAAGAACTCCTTGCCTTGAAATCCTCCATAGGCCGGTTTAGTGCTCCTGCAAGCAATCTCTCTTGCAGACCCGGATAGGGAGCGACTCAAAGAGCCCCCTGCATCTCTTACCCAGCAACAAACCAAAGTTTGCCACTTTGTCTAAAATCGGGAGTAACCACACGCAAAAAGGGCAAGGCTCCCCTGCCTTCTTTACCAGTTCCAAAGAAGAAGGGAAGTCACCCGATACAGTCTGCAGGGCAAGCCAAGGACAAATACTGTAGGCTGCAATCCTTTTTTTTCCTACCCAAATATTCAGCGTGTAGATGCCCAGTCTTCTTTTAAACCTTGTTACCCCAGAGCCATGGGTACCCACAGCTGCATGATACCAGTCTTCTAACGAACAACAGTTGTTTGTTTTTGCGTTTTACTTTTTTTCAAGTAGTATTCCTTTTTGTATAATGAAAAGCCATGCAGGTATACCTAAAGCAGAAAGAGTCTCGTTTCAAACTACCAGAAGCGACATTTTGAAAAATTAGGGTTCCCTCAGAACGCAGAGACTCTCCTTCTTTCAACTTCACACACGAGAATGGGATTTATCTAGATATGAAACCGTTAACCTCAATGGACTGAACCTTGGTCTGTAGTAGACTTCAATCCAGGGGCTTAAGTAGTTTGTGAGCCGAAATTTCCTTAGGCCCTGGCCTCTTTCCCCTCCCGCAGGACTTTTCTTTTACAGTTGCCGCCTTCTCCGGATCTTCCTCCACGAATGTCCACTTGAAAACCCTGCCAGTGGTCGAAGAAGACGCCTGGATCTGCCTAGGACAACGGCCAAGCCCCAGTGCAGCCTTAGGGGGCTAACCGCAGGGAGATTTTCCCACTGGCAAGACTTTCCTGACTCGGTCCTCACCACCAGGGTTTGGATTCGTGTCCGGGGTCAGCCCGCCGGCATCCTGCTTGCAAGTCCAGGAGGTAAACAAATGTTTATCGGTTACCTATTGAACTTGAACCTGGATGTTCAATCGAGTGTGCGGGGGCGTGGGGAGAAGGGAAGGGTAGACATGCTCTTCCATTTCTGCCTCCTTGGCTGATCTGAGCGGGAATGCAGTGCCCCAGCATTACAAGCTCCACGTTCCGTTATTCCTTTCCATGTGTCTTCCTGAAGCTGCAATCCCACTAGCCAGATCTATGGAGCACTGCAAGATCCTCTTCTGAATAGCATGCGTGGGACTGCACCACATTGCCGGAGTTACACTTAGGCCATTTCCACACTAGACTATTATAGTGCTATTCTTCCACTTTCCACATCCTCTGGAATCCTGGGGTTTGCACTTTAGGGAGGGGCCTTTAGACTTCTCAGCCAGAGAGCTCTTTGGCCTCAGTAAACTGCAAACCCCAGAATTCCACAGGACGTTGAAAGTGGAATAATAGCACTGAACAGTGTAGTGCGGAAATGGCCTTACTGTTGGTCAAGTATGCTTCCGTTGCCTCACTTCAGTAGTTAGATCAACCAGAGTAATTCCATTCAATTAATAAAACCTGCATAACTATTGCCTCAGCAAATTCCCATTGATTCAGTGTGTCTAACTCTCCATGTGGGCTTCACTGAGTCTATGCTCCATAGAAGCCTGCCTGTGTTTTGAGGTCCACAGGAGGCTAGGCTCCACCTGGATCCCACCGCTCTTGACAGACAGAAAGGTGGAATGTCAAACAAACCACCACTCTGGGTGGGAGTGGGCCAAGCCTTCGCGTTCCAGCTATGCATTTAAGTCATCTCCCCTTTAAGGAAGAGGATTTCTAACCAAGGACCCTAGCCAGGGAGACCAAAGTTCTTTACAGAGGCCAAAAAGGAAAGTATTTCAAGAAAGGAACCTCCTCACCAGAAGGCCAAGTCAAGAGGTTTGTGTGTGCATAGGACATGCCTGTCAATTTGTGGCGACCCCATGAATTTCGTACGGTTTTTTTAGGCAAGGAATCTCAGGGATAGTTTTGTCAGTTCCTCCTTCTAAAATATAGCCTACAGCACCTGGAATTCATTGACAGTGTTCTATCCAAGTAGTAACCACGGCTGACCTTGCTTGGCTTCCACGATCAGATCTGATACCTTTAGGGGTTAATTTAGACAGTTTCAAGAGTCTGTCATTTGGACTGAGCGAGAACCACGATTGTGCGGGTGTCTAGAAAGGGAAAGTGCTGACTTCAAGGCAGGCTGTAGATAATCACACCCTCGCCTCCCAGATCTCTTCTTGTCATCTGAATTCAGAGGACCAAGAGTGGGATGTGGTGTGAGGAGGAAAACCGGGCGTCTTCAGATGTTCCTCTTCCTTTAACTTTTAAACCTAGACCTTTAAAAAAAAATGTTCAGAGGCCAAACCCTGATAAGACTTGTCTCAGTTAGGCAGCCCTGTTCTACGCAGGCAAGGTAGAGGGCCGTAGGAAAAGAGGAGGGTCCCCTTACAGGTGGATGGACTCAAGGAAGCAATGGCCCTGAATCCGCAAGACCTGAGCAGGGCTGTTCAGGACCCGGTGAGGTGGAAGTCTCCCATTCATGGGAAGTCGACTTGACCGCAGTTAGCAATAACAACAACAAATTCTATGTCCTGTTTCTCAGAGGAAAGCCAATGTAGCTCACTCCCAGGTATGCTCTGCAAGGCTGCAGCCTTAATGCTGCAACAAGAGACCAAAGTCCACCAAAGAACCTGATTGCTCATATGTGTGCGCCTTTCCTGGAAAGACTGCAATATCTGGCATGGGGCAATCAAACAGAAGCCGTTTGTCCTTTTCTTAGGTACCTTCAAGTTGACTCTGCTTTATGGAGATCCTGTTTCCTAGGGTTTTCTTGGTATGATTTATGGTGTGGGGGGGTGCCATTGCTTTCCCTTGAGAGAAAGTGCGACTCACCCAGGGTCACCCAGAGGGTTCCATGAACCCTGGTCTCCCAGAATCTTAGTCCAAAAAACAAACCACTATACCAGGCCGGCTTTACAGAAACAATGCCTACAGCGGGCTGTTGAACATTTTTGGCAGGGGGTTGGCCATTCCCTCACGGACCTCACCACTTCATGCCATCGTGCTTGAATATGCGAACCTTTCCTTATTGCGTTTTTTCACATACGTGTGTTTTGGGTGGCTGCATTCAGAACCATTTCTGAGCCTGGCCCCGCTAGTATGGCAAGAGCCTAGCAAGGGCGAGGTAGATGGATCCTCCTTCGGTCCTGCTTACTGTCCAAACCTAGAAGCGAGCTCTGTTGGTTGTCTTTACCTTCCTGGACTTCCTTGTGAGTAAGCATAGTTAGCGTGACCGGGCTGCACAACCAGAGTAGCACCTCAGCCTTTCACCCTTTGCACACCCACGTTCATACTCTTCCCTCCATCCCGCCGCCCCAGACTTGCCCCAACGGGCTTGTCATACGCAGATGAGATTTGGTGAGCGCGGTGGAGTTTGCTCTCAAGCGGCCCTGGACTTTGCTTTTGCTTAGATGCTGGGTGTACACTGGGCTCAACAGGGGCATTAAGGGCGTGATCGCGGGGTGGGGAGGTTCCTCACTCCATGTTTATGACCCTTTTTCTTTGCAAAATAATACTCAGGGCGGTGGGCCTCTATAAGACTCAGGGAAAAGAGCGCGTCATACCTTCTCAGAGTCGGGTTAATTGTCTGCGGCGTTTGTGCCTCTTAAGAGGCGAGCTGCCTCTGAGAAAAGGCAGTGTCCCATTGCTGCAGCCCGGATTCACCATCTGGGAAAAACTGGGGGAATGGCTTGCTTTCCTCCCACAACCTGAGCAACGGAGGATGCTGTCCTTGCAGCAGCTGCCTTTCTTCTCCGAGGTTCTCTCGGTTTTGGACCTTGTGAAGTACAGAAGACTCTCGGTCCTTGTCACCGTTGGAAGAATGCAGTTAAAAGAGGGAAAGGCTTCGGTGTTTGCAGCAAGGGGTGAGGGGCAGCAGGAGGGAGAAAAAAGAGGTCCCTAAACAAATAAACAAACCAGGATGACGACGGCCTAAACGCACTAACTTGGAAAGCTAGCGCAAAACAACGGAGCCTTAGACCCTAAAAGTAACGATCGGCGACCATTGTGAAAGACATTCCTCTCCCAGTGATTTCAGTAGGAGAGATGTGGTTTTTTTCGTGCAAACGGATCCGCTTTTTGTTCGAAATTGGATCCTCCTTAAGTTCAGGTCCTAGGAACTACTCCCAGCCCCGGTTAAAAGGGCCTCAGACCGCCGCCTTCAGCTCATGCTTCTTATGCCTTGGACTGAAGGGGACTTTGGAGCTCCGCGGGGGCTCCAGCTGACCACACCGGGCTAATCTCGGTGGTCCACGATCTCCTTGAGCTGTTCGTTTCGCCACCTCCACCCCAAGCAGCACAGTTTGTCGAGTTTCCACACCTCTTTCTCACCTCCTCTTATGTTTTCATAAGAATCTCTCTTCCTCTCCCCCCATCCCTTTCTCACATGGCGGGAAAAGTGAGGAAACAAGTTGAAGGGGCTTTGATTTCTGCTTCACATAAAGAGTCGTTTTCACTTTCTTTGTCAGTTTGTCTGTTTGTGCCTTCCAGTTGCCGGTCGACTTATGGCAACTCCATGTATTTCATAGGCAAGGACCACTCAGAAGTGATTTTGCAAGTCCCTTCCTTTGAAATGTAGCCTACAGAACCTGGTATTAATTGGTCTCCCATCCAAATACTAACCAGGGCTGACCCTGCTTAACTTCCAAGATTCGAGGACATCTAGTGCCTTTGAGGTATTTAGGAAGGCCAGACAGTATACTGTAAAACACTGGTTATCTCGTGCACCCGAACCTGGGGCCAAATCCTCCACCGAACACCAGTGGGATTATATGAAGAAAGATTGAAGGACCTGGTGGTGAAAAGAAAACTGAGGGGCGACATGACTGCACTCTTTAAATATCTCAAGGGCTGTCACAGAGAGGAGGGGGCAGGTTTGTTCTCTTCTGCCCCAGAAGGTAGGACCAGGTCTAATGGTTTTAAGTTTATAGGAGGACAGATTTCAATTAGAGCCAGCGTGGTGGAGGCCAGCGTTCCTTTCCGCGCTCAGCCACTGAAACCCACTGGGTGGGTGACCTTGGGCGCATCACACACACTCTGAGCCCCCAGAAAACCCCGTGATAGGTTCACCTTAGCTTCGCCATAAGTCAGAGAGGACTTGAAGCCGCACAGCAAACAACAGCAATTGAACATTATAAGGAACTTCTTGACAATAAGAGCGGTTTGACAATGAAACCAAGTACCTAGAGAAGTGGTGCGGTCTTTTTCTCTGGGTATCTTTAAAAAGAGGCTGGATTGCTATCTTCTGGGGACACTCTAGCGGGATTTCTTGCATTGAGGTTGGACTCGATGGCCTCTGACATCCCTTCCAATTCTATGTTTCTATGATTTTATTCAAATTCTGAGTATCTAGCAAGGGGTTTGTGCCTTATACCGGAAAGCAGCAGCAACACAGAAATTCAGTTCAAACCGAGTCGGACAACTGAGTCAACAAGATCCTTAATTCCTCAAATGTCTTTACAAACAAATTAGTGCTAACCCTGAGAGGAAAGGCCAGTCGCTAAGGAACAGGGCGAGTCTCCCGAGAGAGAGAATTTCTGCAGCCTGGAGCCATCGCCTTAAAAGTCCTGCTTTAATTTTTGTTGTTCTGAGGCAACCTGGCTCGCACACGGTCGCTCAGTACGTGCCAACGATAACAAGGCTTCCGAGGCGCTCCGTGAGGTTTCCTCCTTCCAGACTTTGACAGCCACAGGTTACTGAGGGATTAGTACCAGGAAATACAGTCTTCCTTCCTCTGACGTCCTTGCCAAACTTTAGAATTCATGGATTGAAATTCCAACCTTAAGCTGTTTCCACTAGTAACATAAAAATCGGACTGTGGTAGACATTTCTTTAAAAAAAAAATTCTTGTATGAGTTCAAGAGACGTTTCCTCCCCTTTCCTCCTCTCCCCACACTCTCCTCTGGCAAAAAACGTGTTCTTCAATAATACGGGTCATGCTTTTCAAAGTAAGAATAGCCAAAAGATCCTCGGCTGTTCCGATCCCCCCCCCAAAAAAAGGATCAGGCACAGTCCAGTGGGTAGTTTTCTTCCTCTGTCCCCTTTTGAAAATGAATGGCAAGGCGCTCCGGAATGCTCTTTCCATTCATTTCCGTGGGGGTGACGTGGGAGATGCCGCCACCTCTGTTGGGTTTTTCCCTTTTTCCACGTCTTGTCTTTTCTTTTCTTTTCTTTTCTTTTCTTTTCTTTTCTTTTCTTTTCTTTTCTTTTCTCTTATATAAATTAAAGCAGCCTGAACAAAGGGGGCGCGGGTGGGGGAATCTGTTTGCAGACGCGTTGTATTTGTACGGAAAGCAAGACTAATTGGATTATATGCAGATCACCTCTCTGAAGTTAAGGAAGGGTGCGCGTGCCTCCTCGAGATTTACTCTCCCCACCAGGGAGGAAAGCCGGAAGGAGGAACGATCCAGTGAAAGGACAGAAAAAGCTCGGTGGTTGTGTTATTTCAACAGTCCCTATTTTCACAAATAAAATTCTGGTATCATTTCAAAGTTCACTTTACAAATTCTTTGAATTTCATCATGTATCCCCTTCCAAAATCTTCCTGCCCTCCTGCAAGTCCACCACATAGGAAAAAAGGACCCAATCTTTTCGTCACACTTCCAACACTTCACACTCCCATTTTTGGTTATTTTTTGTAGTCTTTCTGGGAACCGTCCCTATTTTCAGACAGAGGAAGAACCCTGGACCAAAGGTGGCTTTGCCTTCGCTTTTTGCGTTGCGACCTCCTTTATTTTGGGAGCCGTCTTGCATTAATTCTGAGCATGTAAAGCTCACCACGCAGCCCGAACCTACATGTGTTCCCTCGGAAGTAAAGTCAGCGTGCAATGATTGTGGCCCAAGGCCTATACCACAGGAGCTGCTGTAGGAAGGGAAAAGGAAATCGCGATGAACCTCTGCGTGTTTGTGTGCAAGCGAGAGAAAGAATCGCTGAACTCCCTGTTAAACTAAACGGAGGCCATTAGTGTATTGAGGGGGTTATCAGTTACGTTTAATCTTATTAAACTATTAGTGCACAGGTCACAAGAGCGAAAGCCAGTGCGCGGAGACTTTGTCACCCGGGCTGGTGTTGCCGCGAACTTTAAGCCTGGCGAACGTTGCCGCTTAGAGCTCCGTCCTAACGCGCAATAATAGGTGGAGGGGGAGAGGGAGGGGCCTCCCTCTCGTCCGGCACGGTGGATTTGTATTTAGCACCAAGATCTTAAACACACTTCCCTGGAAGTAAGTTCCATGTAAATCCTCAATTGCAAATAAATATGTTTAGGAGGTCGAGCTGGCAATCTTCTTTCACACGTTCGCCCCGCGTGACTCGCAATCCAATTAAACCTAAATATGAGGATTGTAAACCTATTGGTTATTCCCCCCGCAGCCATGTGCTTAAAACCCAGCGCTGAAGTCTCAGGGTGGGCTGCAGATCGGGTTGTCGCTCACGATTTCTGGATTGTCGGGGGGGGCCGGGGAGGGCCACCATTTCAGGCCACCGTTGCTTCCCTCCAGGCAAGGGAAAAATCGCGGCACAAAGAGAAGGAGAAACACGCTGCCAATCACCTTTTCAGCTCTGGCCGGCCGCGTTTTCTCTCAGGACAACTCATCTGCCCTTCCCCTGTTAGGCCCGGGCTAGCGGGGGAGAATGGGAGTTGTAATCAACACATCTGGAGGACATCAGGTTGACGAAGGCTGCATGAATGACATTCCTCTTTCCCCCACGCCAACTAAACTGATTAAATTATAGGCTCCTCCCTCTGAGAAACATTTTGCTTAGTTTATGCCAGTGGTTCTTAACCTGTGGTCCGTGGGGGGGGGGGGCGCAATATCCTCAAGTCCGTGAAGGGCTTGATTAATGTTAGTAGCTTTTACACTTGAAACAGAAAAAAAGATGAAGGGAAGGAAGGAAAGAAGACACATTTGAATGGAATAATTCCAATAAAAATATCATAATAGGACTGTGTGCATTTACTTCTTTCTTTCCAAAAAAGATCCCTGTTGTGCCCCTTTAAATAAATATCTGATGCACTTTACATCTTGAGTTTACTTTTGCGGGTCTGTGGCAACGAAAGACATTTAAAGGGTCCGTGGTAAAGGAAAGGTTAAAGAACTGTTGTTTGATACCATGAAGCCTCATGCACAGTGATTATAATTATTACTGCTGCTACTGTTACTGCTACAAACTATATACTACTGTCACCCTTATCAGCCTATGCTTTTAAGTCAAAGCCTCCAGTCCCCTCGCCACCAAAATTGACAACGACCACCCTTGCCCGTTGGCTACAGCGCTGCTTCAGTCAATGCTTCCGCGCAGCAACGGGGGTAAATGCCAAGTCCTGAACAAGTCCCTTCACCACCGACGTTCACACAAGGGTTGGTGGGATGGTTCCCTTCCCAATTTCGCTTGGACTTAAGACGTAGCCTTGGAAGCAGTCTTGGGTAGTTCGCTTCCCAGCTTTGCTTGGGTCTAGGATGGGGCTGCGTCATTCCTTGGTGGATGTCTTCCCCAGCCGCCGTCACCCCTTCCCCGTGGCCAGACTCAGTTCCCCATCCGGATCACCCACAAGGCTTCAGACCTTCTTAGGCTCCTGGTTGTGATGGATGCCCACCATCGTTCTCAAGCAGGCCAGCCAGTGTCCTTCACGCCGAGCCAGACACAAACTGTATCACACGCCTTAACCAGACACAAACTGTATCACACTAAGCAACGAGGAGTAAGGAGGTACCCACCCAGGACGGCAAAAGCCGAGAGTGGAAGCGTGGGTCCCACGTGCTCTGGACCAAGGCCCGTGTTTGACAGTGAGATCAGAGCTGAAAGTAAACAATTCTATAGATTATTTCACGGGTCACGGAGGGGAAAGCGCCTCCCTTAACAGGCTGCCTGGAGTCAGTGGCACGAGAGAGGCCCCGGGACGCAGGACTGTCCATCAAGGGCCGCGGGGAAGTCCGGGTCAATGGAGGAGGCAGCAAGGGGGAGCTGCGGAGCAGAGGATGAGGCGGGAGGCGGGGGAGGCGGCAGGCGGAGTTCCGCCATTCTAAAAAGGGCAGGGAGGTGCAGCTTTGCCCCGGCCGGCTCGGAACGCGGTTGGGTTTCTGCCCGGACCTTTGCACGTGCCTACGCTGCCCCCCGATCCGGGAATAGCGAGACGCTCGCCTTTGGAAAGGGGACTTTGGAAAGCAGAAGAAAACCTACCCGTTGCCTCGTTCTGCAGAGACAAGGGCCCTCTGAATGCCCCAGCAGTAAGGCAACCCAACATCCGGGGGGGTTGTAGGTCCCCAGACCATATTTACTCGGAAGTCAGTCCCTTTTTGAATCCAGCCTTCACCACATCATCAAGGGATAACTCCACAAACACGGAGGAACACCCCTGACCATAGAGGGGGGCCATTTCCTCATTGACTGTTATAGTGCTATTGTTCCACTTTCAACATCCTATGGAATCCTGGGGGTTGCAGTTTAACCCTTCCCTAAACTGCAAACCCCAGGATTCCATAGGATGTTGAAAGTGGAATAATAGCCCTGTAACAGTCTAGTGCAGAAATGGCCGATGTCTTGTTTGCAATGCAGGAAACATTCTGAGGCTGTGTGATTTGGGGTGCGCCTAGTCACAGGATTGCGGTCCTCTCTCGGGGCCACGCTTCACGGAGATCCATACGCCTGGACTCCAGGAAATATATTTAGAATTGGAGTCTATAAGAGGGATCTTGGATCCCCTGCGGGCTCTGTAGAATCATGCTTCTCTCCTCTTCCCCTGTTTGTAATGCCTGATGGGACTGGCAAGGTACATCAGCCTCATCGTGATGACACCAATAAAGGTTTCGAAACAGCCAAAAGAGTATTAGTATTAGTGGCACGATTTTAGGGATTAACTCTGTGGGCCTCAGTAGACAGCAGTAAAGAAGGGCTGCATGCTAACAAACGTGCCACAAGGAAACCCAAAAACCACCTTAGCTAAAAGAAAAGGCGAAGCTGGAAAATGATTGTCACTGGACCCAATCCACCGACAATCAGGCAAGTAAATGCCCTTGATCTTGAATGGGGTTTGCACAGAACTGTGCGCCTTCCATTCTCCAGGTAGACCTGCCCTTTTTCCTGAGCCGGATCTTGCCTCCGACTAATTTAGGAGGATCAACTCGAGAGTAGGCGATCTGGTGGAGAATTGCTATCCAGCACCAGTGGGTGCAGTTTGGCAAAAGCATGGAAGGAAGAGGAGAGGTGTCTGATTCTAGAGGCTTCTTCTGCCGGCAAGGTCTATCTAGGGCGCCCTGGCGAAAATACGGTTGCGCGGAGAAGAAACAATAACGGACAACGAAGGGTCTTACATCCGGGTAGGGGCTGAGGCGAATTGCTCCCTCGCCTGTGTCCACCCAGCGTCCCAAATTAATTGGGCAGCTCCTCCAGGCCCAAGCCTGTCTGGCTTTCCCTTCCTTCCTCCATTTCTCCACCTTACCGAGGTCGGTGCATTCTCTTTGTGTGGCACTTGAAGTAATCATTTCATTTGTTTAACATCTGGGGTTGAGATGATCTTTTTTGTTTTTTAACTCAAAGTGCTCTGCCCTCATCTCACCTTTCCACGACCTTTGCTCTCTCCCTTCCCGCCTTACTTCGCCTTTTTTTCGAGAGTGACACATCTTGAAATCCAGAGACCCCGAACTCGGCCTGCCCTGTGCCTGGTGAGGCAGCGGAGCCCTTTACACTGATATAACCCCCGGGGACGCTACGGCCAACCAGATATGTGCTCCCCCCATAAATGGAATTACTTCTTCTAACGAAATGTGACTGGAGCCCCCCCCCCCAAACTACCATCGTCGTCTTTATTTACATCCCCCTTTCCGCCAACACTGGGGCCATTTCCGCACTAGACTGTTACAGTGCTATTGTTCCACTTTCATCATCCTATGGAATCCTGGGGTTTGCCTTTGAGGCTCCGCCCTAAACTGCAAAGCCCAGGATTCCATTGGATGTTGAAAGTGTAATAATAGCACTATAACAATGCAGTGCAGAAATGGCCTGGAACACAAGGCTAACAAACCAGCAGGCTTCTACCGTCATCCTCCCAACCACCACCTCCGAAGCGGGAAAAGGGCCAAGAATGCCTCCCTTCCGGCGGGTTGGGGGGTGTTGCTCGTCTCCCTTTCCCTTAATTCCCCCCATCACCCGGTGGGCCTGGGATCTCTCTATCGCAGGTCCGCGTTGGGTGCCCCCAGGCCTGATGGCGCGGCTGGAACCAGCCGCCACCCGCTTCCTGTCCGCGCCTTCTGTCCTAGAGCTCGAAACGGGTTGGGGGGGGGCATCAGCGATCGACGACCAAGGCGGGAAAGGGGGCCGAGAGCGGCGCCGGCGGCGGCGGCGGCGTCTGCTCCTATAGATACGCCTCCCTCCTCTCTCGCCCAGTCCAGTGCCACCCCTCCAAGACGGAACAGGAGCAAGCCAGGAAAATGCAAACGACTAGCCGTTTACGGCGGCAGGCGAGTGCACCTCGCATGTGCAGCTGAATCTGATTCTCAGTATACCAGTCATCTTGGTGAAAGAAGAGGGGACTTGCACCCACAAACACATCTCTCCCTCACACACACAAACCCGTGTGTGTGTGTGTGTGTGTGTGTGTGTCCCTCTTCCTCCCCCTCCCCTCCTTGTGGGCCTTCCCCAACCCCACCCCACCCACTCCCCGGCCCGGCCCAGCCCGCCGCCAAGAGCAATGAAAGCCTTTATCGATGGAACGATTATTCAGACGATTTAACTAATAAAAGGGCTCATCGATCGCCTGGAAATCACATTATTTATAGACAGCTTGTCAGGGCGCGCTCTCTTCCCGACACGCGTTCACATGCACCCCTCAGTCCCCACCCCAGAACTAGCGCTTTTCGGGGGGGGATCTTTTCCCCTGAGAGAATGGAACAAAACCTCTAGAACCCAAGGAAAACAGAGGGAGATGTCCCTCGATCCAGGAGCCCTCAAATTCCTGGACTCCGGGTGCTTTCCCTCTGGCTCTGAGATCCCTTTGAAAAACATTGGGCGCTTTGATCTCCCCACCCCTTTGCCGCCTGCTCTCCTGAAGACATCAGCACGAGGGCTCTGGGTTTAGTGTGCAAGCGCCCTGGCTGTAAAGCGGTGGCCGCAGCTCCCGCCGCTGGCAGCCAGCGAGAGCAGGAGCACAGGCAGGCGGCCAGACGCGCCGCCCGCGCCCGGGTGTGGGTTGTGTCTGAGAGCCCGCGGCCACTTTGCAAGGGGTGATCGGACCAGCGCCCACCCCCGCCAGTCCCCGCGACGAACAGTCGATCAGTCGATGTGGGACCACGCCGGAGTCTCCGGCCGCCGGATCCTCCCCACCCAATGAACGCGAAGTCCTGCGGCTTCCATTGGCTTCATTAATTAGGAAAGTCGGGCATTTCCGGTCATCTGAGTGGCAACTTGGGCCGCGGAAGAAGGGTTCTCAAGCAGGAGGCAACTGGCAGCCTTGCCCGGGGCCGGTCCCCCCTCCAAAAACCTCTCGAAAGAAATCCCCGCGGCGGCAATGGGGATGGCTTCTACATTGTAAATATGCTTAGGATCGTTGCCCAGCGATTTTTTTTAATTTATTTTTTGCTGAGGAATGGCTGATCCGCATCGCGGGAGGGAGAGAGAGAATGTGCTCACGAGAGACATAATAGGCGGCCTCTAGCATTAAATCGCGATTTCGTCTCGATACTAGAAATAATATTTCCTTCCAATTCAGTAGTCCTATTTCTGGTCAGAACCAAACACAACCTGCCACAAAATAAAGTTCACTCCAGACTACCCACGTTGGGACTTGGTGGGGCTGCTTAAGAGTAAAGCAATTTCTGTGCGGAAAGGCTTCCCACATAAATCCATACATATACATATTCTATAACCCTATGTGGTAGATACATGCACACAAGCGCACACGGACGGCATATTTTAAAGCGTAAGGTATTTTTAAGCCCTTGATTTCCACTGCCTCCTTCAAAAGCGGCCCATCTCAATCCTTACCTGATCTGCCAGTCCTGGGAGTCGTGTAGTTTTTCTCTAATTCCATTCTGATTTTTTCGAGACTTGGCGAAATGGACAGAGAGGGGTAAAAAAAAAAGGAAAAAAGTTTCCACTCCTTTTTTTTTTTTTTTTTGAGGGACTGCTTGCAGGTTGGAATAATTCAACTCTTCCGCTCCCCGTCGTGCCTTTGCAGCTGATCACTGAGCTGAAACTAAACGTTTTAGGTGGGAAGAAAGCCTCCGAAGGAACCGTGAAATGATTAAGGAACTAAAGAGCTTCTCGCCATGTGAGATCATGTCCTGTTCTCTAAAAACATCACAAGATGTCCCCAGACGCAGCCAAAACTCAAGAAACTCTGACATCTGTTGTAGCAGGAATCAAAGTTTGTTTGCAGCCTTTAAACTGTTAACTGGAGCTGTTTACCGGAACAAGGTGAGGAAGGAAAGGCGGAGGCAGGGAAGGCAAAACCCGGTCTGGCTTTAACTGAAACATGCAAAATTCGGAGAAAAGAAAGTTCGCCGGTCATTAACACCCACATTCATGAGCATTAAATGGGAAAATAAATATTGAAAGGGAGGGGAAATGTATGGCTTGGGCGAAACTCTCTGTGTTTGTATTCTTCCCTTACATCCTCTTTCTTCCAGTTATTTCAGATATAGAGTAACACCTTCAAGAAGAGATTTGCTTAAATATGGAGAAAATCCTATATTGCCAAATAGGATCTCAAACTATTATAACAACACCCTCCTACCCGCCCAGCTGTTGCGAGTCTTTAACTGCAGAGGAAAGGGCGTTTCAAAATAACCAGAACGGTCTTCGCTAACCGAGCCATTCTCATTCAAACAGGTACAGTAGGACGGTCGTTTTCCTTTGTTTTGGAGGTTTTCTGAAAGGACAGCAAACAAACCAAGGTTTACTTAAAAAAAAAGAAAGATTGAGACCAATGTCTTTGCAATTAGAGCCAGCGCCGGGCGGGGAGAAGGATCAGGAAGAGGAAAAAACAACAAATGTTTGAAAATGTATCTCTCCATCTGGTACATATACCAGTATACACACACGTGTGTGTGTGCGCGCGCGAGCGCGCGCGCGTATTTACAGTCTTGTATTTTTTATTTGGAATTTCAAATATAAATTTCCCCGGGGGAAAAAAAAACATTGTTGGTGCCTCTGTTCACAAAATGTTTCAGAACTGGGCAAGGTCTGCTTTTAAATGTTTTAACCCTGCTCTTGACAGCCCTGTACAATAAAACTCATGTTTGATGCAGTACATAAGAATAAGAATCTCCTTATCTCAGTTCCCTCTTCTCCATTAATCAATTTGGGTTTTTTTAAGTATATACGTTGGTGCAGTTACGTACTAGCACCAAAATTCAAAAATGCCAGTAAAACTGGATATGAGGTCTGGCCTCATATCCCAGGCTTATAACGTTAAGGCGCTTGCTTTGCCCGTGGCTGGAGTCAGGGAAAATAAATGTATTATCCAACGTATTCATGGCCGGTTTGTGGAGTCCCGCAGAAGGGACGTGATTCTCACGGAGGCTGGAAGAACGGGTGTGCGTGCACGCGCGCGCGCCCCCGTACCCACACAGGCCTGCCGTTATAATAATGAAGGGGTGGGGGGACATTTTTTAAAGAGAAAATTAAATATCAGCCACGACACTGCGGGGCGGGGTAAACGGGGTGGGGTGAGTGAAGAGGGGCTTTGCACTTTAATTTCCTTGCCTGCAATAGCCAGCCTGATTAATTTTGAAATATTCATGCCTGTCTAAAATAAATCTACTTGTTCCACCAGACGGCTAAGCCACCCAACTCTTTTGCTATCTGGCATTGCAGCTGAACTGGGTATCAAAAAATAGTTTCTTAATCTAGACCTCCATATACGTGGGGGGGGGTAGGGTGTGGGTGTGACGGTGTGTGTATATAAATGTACACACACACACACACGAGGTCCCCACCTCCCGCCCTCAGCCCGGTGGAGAATGGGGGATGCTTCAGTGAATCCAGTTTTAGGAGAGCGAAGGGAGACCGGGCGCATGAAGAGCAGTGGCGGTGAGAGAGACCCCGTATCGGTGGAATGGCAAACGGCACGTATTTATGCAAAACGTTTCTCTCCGCCATTCAGAAGGAGGCAAAAAACATCTCTCCTGCCTGCTTCCCCCGCCACCATCTCTCTCCTGTAGCGGAGCTAAACTACCTGTCTCCGTTACACATTGAAAGGCAGAAGACCGGGGGTCTTTCGGCTCTACCGTAAATTTTAATTTAGCCGGCAACGGGGCTAGCTCCCTTCAGTTTCTGGCCTCGCCAGCGAAGTGAAGGAGAGCGCGACCCAAGCAGGAAAGAGCCTGGAAAAACCTCAACGATTACGTGTCTTCTGAGGAAAAGAAACAACTGAGAAGGGATTCCCACATTCCCCAGGATTTAGTCACGTGTACACGTCCACACGGCAAATTGTTTTGATCCTGTTCTCAAATATTTATCTGTGGGGTAAAAAAATCGCTTAGCAGCTCTCCTGCGTGTGTTCGGTCCTGGGTTTCACAAGATAGTAGAAAGGGAACGTCAGTGGAAACCACACGTACCCAGTTAGTTTACCAGAACTTAGCTGCCACTGAGGACAACCAGACTGATTTCCAAACAAAACTGCAGTTTTATAGCCCCTGAGCTGGGACGAAGTCCCACTGAAGTCCATAGAGCTTACTTCCGAGTAGACACGCACAAAGTCTCGCAATATTGGTGTGCTGCACAAGGCTGCAGCTGAGCAGTCTAATAAACACGCTTGCTTAGTTGGAAGTAAGCTCGGCTGAGTTCAGTAGAGCTTCCTCTCCGGTTTAAAACGGCAGTCCATTGGTGTAAATAAAAGAATTTTGTACACTGTATTCAACTCTCCCGCTGAAAAATATGGGCCTTTAATAAGCTTAAGGTTAAACAGAGCCTGCCAGCATTTTTTCTTAAAGCTTTGGCAAATAAGAGATTGTGCTTTTGAGGAGCTGAGGAATATTGACTAGAAATTCGAACCTAAAAACTTCCATGATCCCATTAAATCATTGTTTTTCAACAGCAAAGCTGAAAAACCACTAACCTGAAGATACCAATCCCTCCAAGTAGGCCTGCTTGAAAATCAACGCTCATTTACACCAACTGGATGTAGTCTGCCTTCTCTGGAGCAAACACTCTGTAGAAATAATGCTAAGTCTTGTTCAGGTATAAAACTCGACTTTAATTCAATGGTGTCATCTAGATGTTTTTTTTAAAAAATCCAAATGTAAATGTGAGACCTTTTTTTGGCAGAGTTGGCGAGGTTCAGATTTTTAGGCAAATGTTACTTAACATGATGACAATGTTGGATGAGGAGAATTCTCTGAAAATTGTTAGAATAGTCTGATGACTTGAGGAAGAATTGCTCACCGAGGAATTTTCAAAGAAGTAGCCCCCTTTTAGTCTCTTGCAACAGAAAACAAGGAGTACCGGAGCGGGAGGGGAGGGGAAGTGGAATGTAGGGGCACCTTTAAGACTAACTAGTTTTTTATGTTTGTACGAGCTTTCGTGGACATAAACCTACTTCTTCGGACGCAGTAGGGAGGGGTAATAAACGCTCAGGTAAAAGCAGAGTTACCCAGTGACAGTACAACTGTAAATATGTTTTATACTTGAGTATTGTCACTTTGTAGTCTATCCGAAGAAGTGGGTTTATGGCCATGAAAGCTCATGCTAAAGCAAAAACTACTTGGTCTTAACGGTGCTGCTGCGTTTCTTTTTGCCGTTCACCCTCCCTCCCTCCTTTTGAGGCAGCATATTTTCTCTGCAATCATAGGAACATTTAGGTTAAAGTATCCTCCCCTACAACGCAGTAGATCCCTGACCCGAGCAACTGTAGGCAGAACTGGGGCAGCTAAGCAGCGGGGCGCTGTTCAAAATATTGGCACCTTCATTCTTCAGGTACTCTTTTCCAGGCACCTGTGTTCAGGGTGTGATGTTTGTGCCCATATTTCATTAAAAAGTCCAAGAATTACCCCCGCTACACCGCTGAGAAAGCGCGCCTATGTGCCCTCCAGCCCTCTGGACTTACTTTGGCCGTGTGAATTTCACAGGGTTTCCTTAGATAAGGAAGACGCAGAGGTGGCTTGGCATTGCTTTCCTCTGAAATATAGCCTACAGTGCCTTGTGTGATCCCCTATCCAAGTACCCTACTTAGCTTCCAATGTCAGGTGGAATCTAATGCCTTCAGGGTAATTTGTTGGGTGTCTTCAAGTTGCCCGTTGACATAGGGTGATCCCATTAATTTCACAGGGTTTTCTTAGGCAAGGAATACTCAGGAGACGGTTTTGCCAGTTCCGTTGTTGTCGCTTCCGACTAATGGCGACCCTGACGGGACCCTGAGGGGATATTTTGGGGCTGAGAGTGTGTGACGCGCCCAAGGTCACCCAGTGAGTTTCCATGGCCGATTAGCCCTCTCCTATTTCCGTCAGAATAAAACATTCGGAGGGGTCGTGACTTTTATGAGCTGCCATAGGACTCAGAGAGCTTAGCCTTCTGGAGAAATGTGCCGACCGGGTCACAGAGGAAGTATCAAATGTTTAGAGAGGCAGCCATTTGCGTTTTTTAACGCCCGAATTAGTTGTCTGTGCATTTGCTGTCTGCTTTCAGCTGCCTTACTTCCTCTTTTTCTAACGTCTCAATGCCAGAATGGTTCATACAGAAATAAAATACAGTTTGACTACCCAAAATAAAACAAGCGCTTGTAAGAGAAAGTGGTCCTTTCCAAATGATCTTCTAGTGAAAGGACTACAAGAAGACTGGTGCTTTTTTTAACGAGAATCCATACATTCAAATGTTAAATTGTTGAAATGTTGAGATGGGTACTTCTCTCTCTTGATCTTATTTCACAAGACAGAGAGGAAAGCTGGTTTTCCTGTATAACAGTTAAACCTGACTTTGTCCCATCTGCTGGTACAACTGTTACACGGGTATCCTTGTTGCGTATGATCGGATGGATAGAGGAATTTGCCCCGTGTATTTCCCCATCCGGAAACTGCAGAGGGAGGGATGCAGAATAATGAAAGCGTCGCAGCGTTTGGGGGCCCTATTCGGGACTAACCCATATAATTCATTTTAAGGATCCACTCGTCCGCAGGGCTGGACAAGGTTGCATCTCTGGCCCTACCTGCTCCGTGTTTGTGCATATGTGCATATGGACTCAAAGAAAAGGGAATTCTCTGCTACCCCGCTCTTGAAACATTTGTATGCAGCCGGATCTTGTCCATACTTACCTGGAACTAAAGCTCCCAAAGTTAAATAGGACCTACTTCCGAGTAAACATATCTAGAATCAGGATGTCAAATGGAAGGGGTGTTTTTTTTCACTGATTGCTTCCAAATAAATCTGGTTAAGATTTGGAAGGTGTTGAGGGGAGAGAGATAACGGCACAGGAGTATGTTTCTCCATGCCAATGCAGTAACCTTCCCGTGTGCCAAGGAACATTTCTTCAAACGGCTTAAGCCGCAGCTTTTGGCTTTAGGGCGGTACAGACTGCCTGAAGCACAGCTTGGGTGGAAGGCAGAATACAATGGAACCGACTGGAGTAAACTGAAGAATGTGTAGTGAGCGACAGAGATCCAAGTCCAGCTGGAGTCAAACATTTAGGCTTGACTAGTTTGTGGATTGTAAGACTTGCCCATTTGCAGAAAGCGACCACGTGTTTTATCTACTGTGCCCGCCTTAAGCGGTAACTAAGTCCTTATCACAGAAAAAAGCGCGGTATAAATAAAAATAATGATGGTGATGTACCTGAGTGTAAAATGCTTGGTCCACACATCTAGAATTATGGAAGATATGTATGTAACTGTATGACAGGACTGGAGACCTGCTTTTGGTGTACGTTCTGTCGGACATATGTGTGCAGACAGTCCAGCTGTACCTTTTTATAATTGCATGGATAGATGTATAGGCCAAGCCACAAGGTACTAGTCTTGGTATATAAGTATATACCTATCTTCCTGAATTATTTTTCCACTCGATGCCTAGATACCGAAATTATGCGTGTATCCTTGACACCCTACATCCGTGGTAGTCAGTAGCAAAATTCTTAGTGACAAGACCCTAATAAAGGGTGTTGCCAGATACTAAATGATGTGTGTGTGTGTATATATTTCTTCAATTTTCTCCGCTGAGGGTTTGTGTTTAATATATGAACTCAGGTCAAGAGGATCCCTCGTAAAAAAAGAAGTACATGCTGTCCCTCCGTCCTTTTTCGGAGGCCAGATTCACAAGAAGAGGGTGCAGGCTGGGTTGTGTAGCTCTTTCATGCGGCTGCGGGTGGTTTGGAACGATCCTATATTTCCTCTTGGACGGCATTCAGCACTACGGATTCCAGACCTGAGAAACTGCTCAGCAGAAGCTCAAGTTAGCTATGTTTACTGTGAACAATGGAACCTGTGTCAGGCGACGTTTCACTAAGTACTTCCCGATGATTTTAGTGAAATCTTCCGAATAATCATGCACAGATAGGATCGCATTGCACAAGGCTGTTATAGAGGTTTAGTAGCGATCAGCTTCAGAGGCATGGTTGGAAATTAGGATGTGAATTTAATTCAGTACAAAAGGTAGCGGATCGCTAGGTGAATAAATCCGCTCTGAAGCAGCTTACATCTTAAGAGTTCCCTTTCTGGTGCTGTCCTAAAAGTGACCTGGACTTTCACTTGCGGGCGGCTCATTTATGGGTTTCATGTTTATCTGTCATAGTCCTCCTTTCCTTCATGTTAGGCGGCAATGCAGCTGCTCAGAGAGCGAGAGAAGGAGTGGGGCAAGGAATGTAGGAGCACCATTAAGACTAAATAGTTTTTATTTTACCACTAGTTTTCGTGGTTATAAGCCTACTTTTTCTGAAAACCAGTTAGTCTCAAAGGTGCTCCTACAATCCTTTTCCCCCCTTCGCCTTCCTCCCTCCTTTTTATAGGGCAAAGGGAACTAACAGAGCTACTTCTTCGAAAACCACACAGACAGACACACACACCTTTTCTTGGTCCTCGTAGTAGCCTTGTAAGACGAACAGATCATGACCGTCCCAAGGGCACCTCGATGTGGATTTGAACCTGAGCTTTCCTGGGCCATTTGCGCCCTGGTCTGTTATAGCGCTATGATTCCACTTTCAACATCCTATGGAATCCTGGGGTTTGCAGGCCGGCCCCTCCCGAAACTGCAAACCCCAGGAATTCATAGGATGTTGAAAGTGGAATCATAGCGCTATAACAGGCCAGGGCGCAAATGGCCCCGGTCTCAGAACAAGAAGGAGTCTGCCTCGAACAGGTAATAACCCTGTAGTAATTCCCTCCTCTGATCTCCACTGAAAAAAAGTAGGCCGGGAAAGGGATGCCCATCTGCTGCCGCTGCTGAGGAGAATGTTCAACATCCAGATATTACAAGGGGCTTGGACAGGGACGGTAGTTCTGAAAACCTAAAAAGAACCATAGAACCAAACAACCAACGGTTCCCGGTGCCTCTGGACACCCACAGCGCACCCTGGACTCCACACTTCCAGGCTCTGAAGCTGCGCCAGGCACTGTGGGCCTTACTTGTGATTAAACACGCACAGACTTGCCCTGCCTCTTAGCTCTCCTGAGTGGCCTTGGCGGGTGTAATTCAAGGCCAAGGCCACTGTGGAGCTGAGCTTGGACGGCGGGACAATTACCCGGTAGGTTTAGCCCTGGCTCGCCTGGCCTTTCACCTGCGTATTCCTCTCTCCTCCCCTCCGCTGCCCTCGTTTCAAAAAATCGGGTCTATCCAGGGCATGAATGTCAGCAGTTCCCAGCCCACGGCCTCGTTTCCCCCTTCCCAAGGTCTACCGAGAACACACACATGCCAAACAATCCCCTCCCTGTTTTAGCAGTGGAACTAACACTTTCCCCGCAAAAGAAGAAGAAGAAAAGAAAAAGAAAATGCCGCTGATGAATGGCCTTTGGCGGCACGGGCTTTGTTAAGTGCTTCCTCGAGGGATCCCCTCCCCCTTCCTCGGCTAATACCCTGCCGGAGTCAAAAATCAGGGCCCACCAAAGAAATCCCCGCGCATTGTTGTTGGAAGAAAGGAGAGGGTTGCGACGGGGGGGGGGAAGGGGGCTCCTGGAGACTCTCTGCTCCTTTCAGCCTCTCCGGGCGGCGTCCGGACCAGGAGGAGGGAAATGGGTGCCTTAGGGCCGGCTGGCCAGTCCGCCTGGCGCTGCTCCACCCGTCCCGCTCCCACCGCCGCCGCGCATCGAGGCGCCCAGGTGAGGCGCGCTGAGTACAGGTAAGGCTGGCCCGAGAGAAGGGGAGGCTTGAGAGAGGCAGGCAGGCAGGCTAGGCGAGGAACTCCGAAACGGTTTCGAAATCGTCCGCCAGAACTGCTTTCCCCCTTCTTGCACCTGGAGAAGTGGGCTATACTCCTCCCAAGCTTTTGCTGAAATAAATTGGTCTCTTTGAAAAGGTGGTCCGAGACTCTCTTTTCCTTTATGATTCCATAAACAGGCGGGGGAGGAGGACGGGCACTCAACGTGACTCAAGCATCAAAGAACAGCCTATTTATATGTGAAAAAGTTTTAAAGTCCGGCTGACTTTACAAAATATTGCTGCTCCGCCACCAGCAGCACCGCCACCATCAGGGTCGTTGTCATCGGTTTCATAGCCTACCAGATGTTTTGTAGAGGCTATTAAATACTTATAATAACATAACAAAGCAAAGGAAACTGCTTCTGTATTATTTTCACAGTTTAACTGATGTTACTGACTGCATTGCCGTCCTCCTCATCCACGTTACTGTTTTATTTGCCCTCAAGTCGACTTCCACTTATACCGGCCCTATGAATTAGCTTATGAGCTGAGATAAGCTGTGAATTAGTGAATTAGCTCATCTTCAAGTCATCCTATCGTCTACTACCCTGCTCAGGTCCTGCAAACTTGACCGAATCCATCCACCTGCAGTGCAATCTCCCTGTTTTCCTACCGCCTTCCACTTTACCAAGCATCACCCTCTTGTTCAGTGAGTCAAGTCATTCCACGATCTGTCCAAAATAGGACAGCCTCAGTTTAGCCTGCCCATTCATTTGTCTTTCTAGCAGTTCGTCGACCGGTAAGACAGCCGGAGCAGTGTAGCGGTTTGAGCGCTGGACTACAGCTCCGGAATCCAAGCTTGGAATTTCCACTCGGCCATGAAAACCCTGGGCAAGTCACACTTTCTCAGCCGCAGAAGAAGGCAAAGGCAACCCCCTTCTGCACAAACATTAACAAGAAAACCCCGTGCTAGGTTCGCCTCAGGGCTGGCATAAGTCTGAAGGCACACAACAGCAAGGAGGTATTTGCAGAACTCTGATCCCGCACAACCTTTCAAACCAGTTGATTTTCTTTCTTTCAGCTTTCTTCACTGTCCAGCTTTTAAAACCATACACAGATATCATCAACAATAGGAAACCGCTTTTCACTGAGTCGGGGCTTAGCGTATATAGCTCATTGTCCTTTTAGCCCATCTAGCTCTTCCCCAGAAGGTATCCGGGACTGAATCTTGGACCTCACCACAACTCACCAAACCCTACCCTACCCTCATCCATGCAGGTCGGGGCTGTATAGATAGTGTTGGGGAAAAGACCGACGAGGGAACACTCGGGAAGTCTCATGCCCCCGAGATCCGACAGGCCCCGAGTTCGATCCTCCTCAAGATAAATGCGACCGCGCTCGTCAACTGCTGGAGAAGACAAAACTGACTCCGCTCCCCGGCACCCCAAAATTGTGCTTTTAGACTTAGGTTGGACCCGGTGGTCTTTGTGGTCTCTTACAGCACTATGATGCTACGTGAACAACTACTAGCTGCTCCCAACTTGTGCCAAAATGCTTTTTAGAACTGTTCCGGTCTTGAAAGTGATACTAAACCCATTGTGGCGGATTGCTTGGTTTGTGGCATATCGCCTCGGCCACTACTTCGGAGGAAAGGAAATTAACATAAACCTTGCGAATAGGCCTTGTAAAGACACCGAGGCGCCCGAGTAGAATGTCCTTTTGAGTCCTCTTCCTGCTATCACACCATTTGGCGTCACAATTATTTGCTGCCTCCCACAAAGGGTTACGGAGCTCAAGTCTGTGAGACCTTGAAAGAAATGAGTTGGCAGCGGTGCCGTTGTGGACCGAACCGTGGGGCAATACAGCTCAATGGTGGAGTTTCCTTCTCTCTCTCTCTCTCCTCCTCTTTCTTCTTCTTTTGGATGTGTGTGTGTGTGTGTGTGTGTGATGTGTGTGAGCGCTGTAATGTTCTGAGGTTTTAAAGTTCTCAGTTGTAAAGCCTAGATCCCCTAAAAAGAGAGGAGGGTATGATAAATAAATAACTGAAATCCGCTTCCCAAGGCTGAGATCCGCCAGAGGCAAGGCCAGCGGAATTTGCTCTTCCAGGTTAAAGGCTGTCCAAAAGCAACATTCCCCAAAGAGTGGGGGGCGGGAAGGCCGGTGAGGGGTGAGGGGAGAGGGCAGGGCGAAAGGGGCGGCTCGGAAAGCGCGTGGCGTCCGGGGCAAGGGAGGCAAGTGGGAGGAGCGCACTGCTGGCCGCTTGCTTCCCCTCGGAAGGACTGGCAACATCTGGACGCGGCGGTCCCCTCTGGGGTGTTCCCTGCGGCCAAGCCCATTTCCGCACTAGACTATTATAGTGGTATTATTCCACTTTCAACATCCTCTGGAATCCTGGGGTTTGCAGTTTAGGGAGGGGCCTGAGGCACTAACAGCACTATAACAGTCCAGTGTGGAAATGGCCCAAGTCACTGGAGGGAGCTTCAGAGAGGGAAAAAAGAAAGCGGGGGCAGGAGGGGAGAGGAGGGGGGAGGGGAGGCTGATTCAAGCCGCAGAAGCCACGCCGCGAAGACAACCGCGACTTTGTGACTTTAATTAAAAGCGACTCTGCAGGACAGGAGGAGGAGGAGGAGGAGGAAGGGGGGGCACCCTTCAATCGGCCCTCCCTTCTTGCCGCGGCCGAGGATTTCCCTTCCGCTAAAACTCTTCTCCACCTGCCTCGCTCCATTTTTCTATAGAGACACACAGATGCGTTTGTATATCTATAACGCACACAAGCACAATAAAGGCAATATATCCAGTTTAGGATATATTTGTTTGTAAACCCTAGGGCGACCTAGCATGAGGTTTCCATGGCAAGGTTGTTCAGAGGAAGTTTGGCACTATCTTCCTCCGAGGCAGAACCCAAAATCACCCCGTGGGTTCCCATAGCCAAAGGGGGATTCGAACCTTGGTCTCCCACAGTCTAACATTCAGGATATCTATGTTTCTCTATCTGTCTATCCATAAACTGGATATACACCTCCAACATAAATCTAGGCATAAAATATGACCCATCTCCACTCCGTCTCTCTCTCTCTCTCTGCCCTGAGGTAGCGATGGGTAACGTTTTATGCCTGCATTTCAGAAAGCACACTTGGGTGTACCGGGGGGGGGGGCATCGCATTAACAATCTTTCTTCCTCCGCCCTCCGCTCCTTGGTGTGTCTGCGTTGAGAGAAGCCTCTCTCTAAACTCACATGACTGCGCCGTGGCCCGCACTTGCAAGAGGATAGAGTAAAAATGGCACTGAATTTGGCATGGCTTCCTTCTGAGCCAACATGACTCCACAGCTTCGTGTGGCGGGCTGGGCGCCTCCAGGAGCTGGTTGGATGCAGGGGCTTTGGTGCATTTGCACAAGGGCGCCAATGCCCAGCAGCCAGAGAATCGGGGCTTGAGGGTCGCACTCTCACGATTTGCAGAGTGGCTCCCGGATCAGCGAGTGTGCCTTCTGTCTACACCTGGCTATTAAAACTAAGAGTTAAGTCAGGAAGTCACACCAGCGGCGGAAGCTGCTCTTTCCTTGTGATCTGTTACTATGTGAAACCCTTGGCGGGGGCTGCCTTTCCTTGGAGAGAGAAACAGCCTTCCATGCCTCGAGACACTCCATTCCTGCCGAATCTCATCCTTCTTATCTTCTAGGGTCGTCTTTCGCAGCAGTTTCTCTATACATCGTCCCGCAGAGGAATCCGGCCGCTTCATTTGCTGAATCTCGTTTAAAAAGGGGGATATACCGCCCCCGTGCTGCAGTAGTCGGAGCGTTGGACTAGAACTCTGGAGACCAGGATCCGAATCCCCCCTTAGCCACGGAAGCCCAGTGAGTGATTCTGGGCGCGGTCACACACTCTCAGCCTGACAGGAAGGCACAGGCAAAGCCCTTCTGAGTAAATCTTGCCAAGAAAACCCCGTGAGAGGTTCCCTTTGCGTGCTTTCAAGTCCTTTCCAACTCACCGCGCCCGAAGGCGAACCCATGGCACGGTTTTCTGGGGCCGAGAGCGCTGACGCGCCAAAGGTCGCCCAGCGAGTTTCCATGGCCGAGCCGGGAATCGAGCCGTGGTCTCCTGGGGCGCAACGGCTTAAACCACTACTGGCTTTCAGGTTCCCCTTAGGTCGCCATAAGTAGGAAAGGACTTGAAGGCCAACCAATCTCTCCTTTTTAGGGGAACCTTTCACGGGATGGAGTATGACAACATTTTAAGAACACCAAATACAATAAAAGCACAAATTTAAAAACAAACACTTTTATCTCACATTCAGCGACCCGGCGCCCTGCAGAGGCATTGGACTACAGACCCTGCGAAGGGCTTGTCCTCGACCATTTCCACACCGGATGGTTATAGCGCTATATTCCACTTTCAGCCTCCTATGGAATCCTGGGGTTTGCAGTTTGAGGCCCCTCCCTAAACTCAAACCCCAGGATTCCATAGGAGGTTGAAGGTGGAATAACAGCGCTGTAACATAACCGTCCAGTGTGGAAATGGCCCTGCCTGAGGAGGACAGGGCCATTTGGGGAATGCCGAGGAAACCCCAGAAGGCAACGGGAGCCGCCGAGATAGGCCTGCTTTTGGAAGGTCGTGCGGGGAAGGCTGCTGCGAGCTCTGAAACCAAGCGGGGGCTCCCCGCGCGGGGAGAGCGACGCCGCGGGAGCAGCAGCCGCTCTACCTCAGAAGGGAGGAAAAGGCGCGGCGAGCTGAGGCGGCGGCGGCGGCGGCGGCGCGCGGGCGGGCGGGCGGCCGGGCGCGCGGGAGCGCGTGGGGCGGCGGCGGCGGCGGCGGCGGCGGGGGGGGGATGGCGAGCCGCGGGAAGAGCGAGTCACCTTCACGCCCCGTTTGTGAACTGGAACCAGGATGCTGCGCTAGATGGACCTTGGTGTGATCCAGCAGGGCAGTTCTAATGCTTAATTTGTCACGTCTTTAAGGTGCCGCGAGATGTCTTCATCGTTTCTCCCTCCTTCCCGGCCGTGTGGCGGCCTTCAGGAACGGGTTCTGGGGCTGACGGAAGGGCCTCCCGCCTCCTTTTTCTCCTCCAGCCTGAGGGAGAAGCAGCAGCAGAGCGGGGGAGCTGAGGAGGACCGTTTGTAGTCCTGGCAGTTCCGGTTTGGTCCACCCCCGGCTAGGGAGAGAAGGAGATGCCAGTGACTAAAATAAAATTTGAGTGACTAAAATAAAATTTTATATTACGGGCGTGTACTTATGGCTTTAAAAAACTTCCGTTGCGTTCAAGGGCTGCCAGAGGCCTTGCGCCAAGAAAGCCTCCGCCCCGGGCCCAGCGCGCCCTCCTTCCAAACATGGAGGACGCACAGACTTCCCGGCCGTCAGCGGCAGGGCCGGCGCGCGCGCGCATGCGCACCAGCGCCAGAGTGGGCTCCCGCAAGTCCAGGCGGCGTGAGGGCAACTCAGGCGCGGCAGAGCAACTTCCGGCGGCCTCCCGGTGCCCCCCCCCGGCCTCCGCGGTCGAGGCGGCTGTCTTCTGCCTCTGAGGGAGAAAGGAAGCCCCCTCCCCTGCCCAGCTCCCCCAGCGGCGTCCCCTCTTGCAGCCCCAACCACTCCGGGCGGGCGTGGAAGATCAAACTGTTTAGACCGGAGTCACGCTTTCCGCTTCTTGGAAGGGGATTCCACCAAGAGGAGGAAAGGGAGGCTATTGCCATACTAGACTGTTACAGTGCTATCATTCCGCTTTCAACATCCTGTGGAATTCTGGGATTTGTAGTTTACTGAGGCCCAAGAGCTCTCTGGCTGAGAATTCTAAATGGGCCCCTCCCTAAACTGCAGACCCCAGGATTCCGTAAAGTGTTGAAAGTGGAACAGCAGCGCTGTAACAGTCTAGCGCGGCAATGGTCAAAGAGATTTCGGGAACAGGGCGGAAGCGTCTGGGATACGCCCCTTGGAATGGGTTCGTCGAGGGACGTCCCGGCCACGGAGTAACTCCGCCATTATTTGGCTTCTTCGATGCCAGGAGCCGCAGGAGAAATCCCAGGGACCTCAAGTGTCGTTCTCCCGCTGATTCCGAGGGCACATCTGGCATGTGTTTTTCAGCGGCGTCCGTGAAGTCCGTAAGACTTAAAAAGGAAGGGGGAAAAAGGAAAGTTGACTGTTGATTGGATCGCGCTCTTCATATTTATTCCCCCACCGCATCTCCGGCGTTCAGAGCATTTTCACATTTCCTGACCTGCTCCCTCTTTTTGTGTGTGTGTGTATCTTTCTGCCCGCAAATTAGAGAATCAATTCAAGGTCTGGAAGTCAACTGTCCACACCTAACAATCTACTACACCTCTCACAAGAGCGATAATAAATAAAGAAAAAAGGTTAGATGGGTACTGCTTTTGAAAGAAAGAAAAAATTTTTTTTGAAATGATTGTGGTGGGATGAGGATGATGAGAGGTTTTTAAACCACGATTTATTTTATTGTCGCTTTGCTATTGCCAACCATAACCTAAATAGCTTCAGTTCTGGATTGAAATAATTGAAATCTCTAGGATTATTCCAAAGTAAGTTGGTTGAGAGATTATTTTTAATGAGTTACAACAGAACACTAAAACACATTAGCAGCACATGCCAGAATTAATTTCAGCAGGATTCAAATACTCGATGTGTGTTGGATAGGGTTATAAAACAGCAGCATTATAATTTACTCTAGGTGAACTCAGAAACAGATTTAGTGAGAGTTTTCCCATTTAGGTAGATGGGTGTCACCTTCTGGAGACAGTGGGAACTTAACCCCGTTTACCTAGAACCAAGTTCCGTGTATTGCTGCAGGATTTATTAACTTATAAAATCTTTTAGACTATCAGCCCGATCCTATAAGTCCCACCCGCACTTCCGGGCATATTTGGATAGACCTTCAGAAGGATTTCGTGGAACTAAATCTTTTTCAGTCACATACCTCAAAGTAGGCATACTGGCAAATACACACAGATTTATTGAGATGCTACTGAGAGGAGTCAGCTCAGTATAAAAGCAATCTGCCAAAGAAAGCTCTGGTATTAAAAAGCTTTAAAATTAAATCCAGTTTAAAACACCCTCCTTTGCTTTTGCCAATGTCTGCAATCCTACGCGCTCTTCCCCCTGAATAAGCCCGAGTGTACTCAGTGGCCATACTGCATAGGATTGCGTTGCCCTTGTTTTTAGGCGAAGGTAGCCAAGGCGATACGGGGAAGGACACTAAGCCCAAAGAAACACCAGTTAAAAGCTTCTCTCTATCATAGTGTTCACTGGGTGGCTCTCAGCCCAACCTCCCTCGCAGGGTTGTTGTGAAGAAAGGGCAGCAGGGTTCATGAATGCCATAAACCACAATGCTTGTGGCATCTAATAACTTGTACTGAGCGCACGCTTTCGTGGATCGCAGCCCGCTTCATGAAATGCCCAAAAAATAAATAGTACGGACTTCGGAGAGAAGGCAGGGCGACTCCTTCGCTTCTTTGCTTTCAGTTCAAGAGCAATGCTAGCTGTGTCTACTCAGAAGTAAATTCTACCGATTCCGTGACCATTTCCGCACTAGACTGTTATAGTGCTATTATTCCACTTTCAACATCCTATGTGGGGCGTTTGCAGTTTAGGGCAGGACCTAAACAGCAAGCCCCAGGATTCCATAGGATGTAGAAAGTGGAATAATAGCACCGTAACAGTCTAGTGCGGAAGTGGCCCCTGCTAGCCTCCTCTGCGGAGGGAAGCGTTTGAAAAACGTTATCATCCAGGCAAAACTCCCAACTGCCCCAGGGAAATTTATAGCCTGAGGACAGGACTAAGGAGCTGGTACAGATTCACTATTTATACTCCGATTCAGCTTGCGCACGAATGAGACCCATTCGTTTCCCTGACACAGAACGGAAGGCTTGTGGATCGTTTTATACGAACTTGAAACGGAATGAGTGGATAGTTAAACGACGGGAGGGGAGGATTTTATATTTCAACTATTCCTTGGGGCCCGAAAACTCACTGAAGTCGGTGGGGGTAATGACTCCCTGGGGGAGCCTAGACTGCTATGTTAAACTCAGAGGCGCTGCCTCTAGTCACTGCGGGGATCAGTTCCACAGAAAGCTCCCGAAGGAAAAGTGGGGTCCTGTAGGCGTTTTTTTAGGGGTGCCTCCTTCTCGCCACAGATCTGCCTTTCACATCTTACATGCTAGTTGCCCGGTGTTTTAACGTCCTTTGCTCCAAATCCCATTCAGTTCAGTAGGAAATCACTGAAAGAAAGCCTGACTGGGAGCGCGGCCACCGACGTTCCTAAATTAAGGGATTTAGGTAAAAAGGTCTTTACACCTGAGCCTTTAACACTGATCTTCTTGAGAAACCAGATACTCCCGGCTGGCCATCAATTTAAAATAACAAGTGAATTTCGTTTTTCGGGAATCCCTTTTCTTTCGAGGTCACAACGGCTTGCAGAAAAAATTGCAAGGAATTGATCTTATAAAGCTGAAGATTGTATACTGTTGTTAGGACGAGCTGATATTTGACATAGAGGGGTGGGGGTTTTTTTAATTCACAGTGGTGGCAAGGGAGGGAAAAAAAAAACCCTGCAGATGTCTTCCGGACTAGTTTTTGTTCTGCAAACCCAATCCTGTTTACTCAGAAGTAAACCTCATAGAATATCTCAGTAGAATTTCTTTCTTTTTTTTTCAAAGAACTCAACCTTGAGAAATCTCCAGTTTAACAGGCGATGTACACAACCCCCAACCTGTTAGAAATCTCTATAGAATTTATACAGCCTGGCCTTATACGTGTTTACACAGAAAAAAAAAACTTCAGTCGGGCTAAGAAGGACTTGCTCTGGGCTAAATATCCTTGAGGGCAACCTGGACGCCCAACTGATCCAACGGCATTCGGTGGTGGTGGTGGTGGGGATGTACTGAGAAATCAGTTTGGAAGAAAATGCTATAGGAACCAACAATCAGCTAGTCTTCTTTTATTTTCAGGATTGAACAATTCGTTGTGAAAAGAGCTTCCCTGGACTAGAATATATAGCATTGTTTAGAAGAAACTGAACTATCTCCAAGACGGAACATTTTTAAGAAAGCTACTAACTCCCGCGAAACCTCCGAAGTCCCATTGGAATCCATGGGATAATCCCAGCTGCTGTTTTCAATGAGAGTAAATTCAGTGAATCTATGGGATTTACATCGGGGTTGATCTACCAAGTGTCCATTGACTCAATGGGTCTAGTCTAGTTGGGATGAAAAACTGGAGTTAACTCTATAAACACCAGTTGTGCCCAAAGGCGACACAATCCGCCTGAATCTTTTCCAGCACTAAGTCCCACTGAAGTAAATGAGAGCAGTACTGTGTTTCCCAGCTCGAATACCTAGTACTGGGGAATATGGGAGCCAGCGGTTTAATTGTGCGAAGGAACTCAGGCTAAGTTGGGTTTAATTCAAGGAGTGTATTTTACTTTTCAAGGGATGGGGGACTTTGGGCAGAAACATTGGGCAAGAAATAGAAGGCAGTCAAATTCAGAGTAAAAAAGATTGGAATATCATAAAAACTAACAAGGAATTCCATTTACCACTTTGTCAACAATCCATGCTACTATAGTTTGAGGGGAGGGCAAAATGACTGGAGTGGGCCCAGAAAGAGTGAGGGAACATTGTCTTATTTAATCTAAATATAGCTGGAAGCAAAGCCAACAACATAAAAGAGATGTACTTCTGAGTAAATGTGCGTTGGATCCGGCTGAAGTCGGGGAGACAGCCAGGCTTTAAATGGGAACTTTCCTAACAATGATCACACTTCTGCAGCAGCGATCTTGGCCATTTGGGCCCCAGGCTGTTAGAGTGCTATCATTTCACTGTCAACCTCCTATGGAATCCTGGGGTTTGTAGTTTAGGGAGAGGCCTTTAGAATTCTCAGCCAGAGAGCTTTTTGGCCTCAGTGAACTACAAACCCCAGAATTCCACAGGATGTTGAAGGTGGAATAATAGCACCACAACAATGGGGGACAGAAATGACCACAGTTAAGGCTGAATATGGATTGTTCAAGGCACTGTCATGGACTGAGAAGGAAGAGCACTCAAAGCAGGAGACTTGGCACCAGCAAGAGGAATGAATGCATTTGCAGAGGAAGAAAAATTCATTTGACACATCAAAAATATAGAATACAAACAAATTCACATTTATTTATTTATTTTGAGATAACTTCTCTATGTTGTGAACCCCAGTTGCCTTACAAAGTGAGCTGGAAGCAGGCAGAAGGCTAGTACTGATCTGGAAGTGGCAGGTGTTTTGCACTCACCATTTTGCTACTACTAGGTCATGAATTGTCTGGTGTCTTTTGTATTCCTTCTGAATATTAGGAAAGCCACATATACAGATGGATTTCTGTTTCATCATACTTTTGTAAATGGAAATATGGGCCTAAATCCAGTTGTTAGTCCTAATGTGAGTTGAGCTACTGGGTTTACATAAGTGTTGGTTTACCTTTCAGCAAAATTCACTGGGTCTACTCTGGTTGAGATTAGCTGTTGGATTAAGGCCTGCTGTGGGAATTGTGTGGCTCTCTCTCCATGTCAGTAGATTGCAACTCCTAGCATCCCTCACTTTGCTGGTTAAGACTGGGGAGCCTTGTAATCCTACAGTATCTGGAGGGCCATGGAATCCCCCTCCCCATCAATGCGACAGAGATGATAATGTTAAGACCAAAGCTTCACAAAGCAGGTTACAAAATTACAATAAAAACAATGCTGTTAAAATGAAAACAGTACATAATACAGTGTCAGATTAAAACAGAACAATAGTATGTGATTAAAATTAAATCAGCAATAAAAACAGTGGAAGACTTGTATTAAAATACTGTCAGGATTCTATGATTTTAAAGAGGTGGGTTCACTCCTTAAAAGGTCTTATAGGACAGAAATTAAAATGTAGTGCTAAATCATTAACATGATGCTTATTTACTTCAATTTCCCTCATATTAGGGCACGAAATCTGTAGAGGGGTTGGGATGGAGTTCCCAGAAGTATGTATTTCTGAGCTAAAATTGTAGCTGTTCTCAACTCTGCTTCACTAGAAAAAAGTTTAAAATCTGTGGTACAAAATTAAGCCCTTTCAGACAAAGTGAATCACAACAGTTGTGTTCCCTGAAACTGTGCTGGATTCCTCTGATCCTGTAATTATACTACCAGGTCAGGATACTTAAAGCTAAATTCAACTGTGAGTTCCAACTAGAGCAGACACAGGGAACCAGAAGGCCTATCATAAGCTAACACTTACATTAACAGTTGAACAGGAACAGCCAACAAGTCCCATTCATTCAATGAATCTGCTCTAATTAGGGCTAACAATTGAATTTAGACAGTAGATCATTGGCAATCTCATTTTCTCTCCAACTGAATTGAAGGACTATTAGCAGAAAGGTAGGAAAAAAAGACATATAGGGCACAAACACCTTATTCTAAACTTACAACTTGCAAATAAGGGGTGTGTAGTTGTTAGAATGGATGTTTCCATTTAAAGGGCTTAAACAATTAGGTTTTAAGCATAATGGGGCTGGAATCAATTTTAGCTGTATCTGGAGCAGGTCCATTGAAATCAGTGGATTAAATCCAACTGTTAGTACCAATGTAGATTTATTGAACCAGTGGAATTTAGGCCATTTCTGCCCTACACTGTTATAGTGCTATTATTCCACTTTCAACATCCTGTGGAATTCTGGGCTTTGTATTTTACTGAGGCCAAAGAGCCCCTCCCTAAATGCCCCTCCCTAAACTGAAAACCTCAGGATTCCATAGGATGTTGAAAGTGGAATAATACCACTAAAATAGTGTAGTGCAGAAATGATCTTAGATAAATGTTGATTTATCAAATTCCCATTGATTCAATGGGTCTGCTCTAATTTGGACTAACAGTTGGATCTAAAGGGACTTAAATTAGTAATGACTGACTTAAGTCTGATCAGTTTTGGTATGTGTGCTTTAAGTATGATTAAGTCTGAATCTAGCCCATTTTAAGCCCCGTTGATTTCAGTGGAAAAGTTATGTTTGTCAACCCTTTCACTCAGAGCTGGTGATCAATTTTTACAATCCAGTGCAAAACTAGATATTGTTTATAGTGGGATTTAAGTTGCTGAACTGTATGCAGGTTTATAGCCTTAGGAAATAACACTAGGGAAGGTGTGTGATCCAAAATCTTGTTGACTTTAGCAGGATTTAGTAGTCTGTTGGAGAGATTTGAGGGGATGGACACAATCTAGTCAAAGTTAAGCATTTTTAGTCCCTTGGATTTTAGTGAGGGATTTATTTCACACAAAAGAAGTATACTTGAAACTAAGCTGTGTTTAGTTCTAAGGGAATTACTTCCTAATAGGTGTGTTTAGAATTGCAGCCTGAAGAATGTGATTAACTCTCTTGCATAAATCAATAGAATCCAACTGTGGCCCTTTGTCTTTAGATCAAGGGCTGACTGATTTATTGTGAAATTACTTATCTAATGTAGTCAAAATGTAGTCAAAATGCTGGCCTTCTTTTATTGACTTGTTTTTATGGACTTCAGCAGAATTCACAGCCCAGTTCTCAATAGTTACTTAGAACCATATCCCACGGATCTGAATGGAACCTGAAAAGACTATGTTTATATGATACAAGTACATTTGTTTCAGACCTGGAAAACTGATAGTTTCCATCTGAAGAACACTCGGAATTCTAAGGAAGGGGCTACAAACTGTGACAAAGAAGATAGTTTTAGGGCTGTTCACACCACACATTTATAGCACTGTGATTTAACATTAGCAGCCAGGCAGTGGCGGAGCTTGGAGTGTGTGGAGGAGGGGCGGTAGGGGTTGGTGCTACAGTGCAGGGGCCGTGGCCGTGGTGCATGGGGCGTAGCCAGGGCACACGGGGGCATGTCTACAAGTTTCGCCACCCCCAAAACATTGTCACCTGGGATAAATCACCCCCATTGCTCCCCCCGTCCCTACATGACTGCTGCCAGAGGAACATCCTAAGGAATCCTGCAATGTGCAGTTTAGAAAGGAACACATAGGACTCTTAGCCAAAGAGTTCCTCTACTGCCAACAAACTACAGATTTCAGGATTCCTTAGCATGTAGCCATGGCAGGTAAAGAGGAATATAGTACTATAAGAGTATAGCATTAATGGGTCCTGTAAGCATTAGAGAGAGAGGCAGTGTGATATAGCGGTTTGAGTATTGGACGATTACTCTGGAGACCAAGGTCTCAATCCCCACTCTGCCATGGAAACCCACTGGGTGACCTTGGGCAAGTCATACTCTCTCATCTTCAGAAGAAAGCAAGGGCAAACCCCTTCTGAACAAATCTGGCCAAGCAAAACCTGGGACAGGGTGGCCATAACTCAGAAATTACTTTAAGGTATATGACAAGCGCTACAGGTTACAAAGTTCTCTCAGTGAAGCAATGGATACAAAAATGTTTTAGGCAGCAGAATTCTTATATATCTTTACTGGAAAACAAGTTCCACTGATTTCAGAAGGCTTGATTCTGAAGGACTACAGCCTAAGAGATGTAAAATCTGTAGTACATCAAATCAACTTCACATACTTGGAAGCCAATCGGCTGAACAGACTTTCAAATAATATAGATATCAGGGAATCGGTGTCAGGTTATAGCAGGTCAGAGGGCCAGATTCCTCTACTAGTTTGAGCTGGAATATGACTCTGGAGACCAGGATTCAAATCTCTGCTCAGCCATGGAAGCCCATTGAGTGACCCTGGACAAATCACATTCTCTCAGTCACAGAGGAAAGCAAAGGCAAACCCCCTCTGAACAAGTTTGCCAAGAAAACACTGTGATAGTTTAAAAGTTTAAACAGCTTAAAAGGCATACAACAACAACAACAACATAACAGGTAAGTGAACCAGACTGGCTAGAATTAATTTATTTGGGGGAATATTTACATGTAATACAATCACAGGGAATATATTCTAAAATTGTTTTTGTCTTCCACTTAAAAAGAACTGAGCAGATTTTCAACTTGCCTTGGGGCTTTTCACATTAGGTAATTACAGCACTATGACTTTATTTTAACTGCTGTGGTTCTTTCTGGGACTGGCAGTTTAGGGAGGGGCGTGTAACATTTTCAGCCAGCTCTATGGCCTCATCAAACTACAAAACCCAGGATTTCATAGGATTCAACCATGGCAGTTAACATAGATTCGTAGCAATTGTTAAGTGGGAAAGGGGCTTCATTTCCTATTTTTCTCCAGGTTTGCCTCACAATACTTCCAGCATCAAAAGCAAGTGTCTGAAGTTGCTTTGTCCTTAATATAACATGATGGGGTGTGAGGATGGGTGGCAGAGGAATGAGAAGAAAAAATCCTACCATATGAAAAATCCCATGATGTTTACAGATTCAGGGACACTATTCTCATAGTCTTACTAATAGCAGGCTGTTTAGATGGCTCTTAAACCAAGCCTGACCTTTTATCTTTTGATTTCCCATGCATGAAATTAGGTAGCAAAAGAAAATGTGGAGGAAAGGATAAAAAGACATGTGGAAAAGCACAAATACTCAGAAATGCTCATTGTATCAGTTCACAGCTATATGGCTTGCAACATCCAGAATTGTTTTGTTTCTCAAACATTTGACTCTCCAACTATATGCTTTCTTTCAGGCGTAGGAAATCTGTATTCATTAGGAAGGATTATTTTCCTTAAAGGAACAAGCAGCCATACTAGATGGATGCATCTCTAGTTAAATGCCATTTTCAAAGCCTTTGACTTGACTGATTTTCTTGGCTACGTCCCAGTGCTGATTCTGTGGGAAAGTTAAACTAGTTAGGCTCACGGGTAGTTGCAAGGTCATAGGGAATCACTGAAATGTAGAGTTGGAAGAGACCACATGGGCCATCCAGTCCAACCTCCTGCTTCAAAGCACTCCCGACAGATGGCCATCTAGCCTCTGCTTAAAAACTTCCAAGGAAGGAGACTCCATTACACTCTGAGGCAGCATGTTCCACTGCCAGACAGCCTTGACTGTCAGGAAGTTCTTCCTGAGGTTCAGGTGGAATCTCCTTTCCTGCAGCTTGAATCCATTGCTCCTTGTCCTGGTCTCTGGAGCAGCAGAAAACAAGCCCTCTCCTTCCTCTACATGGCATCCCTTCAAATATTTAAACATGGCTATCATATCCCCTCTTAACCTTCTCTTTTGCAGACTAAACATCCCCAGCTCTCTAAGTCTATCCTCATAGGGCATGGCTTCCATGCCTCTTACCATTTTGGTCGCCCTTCTCTGGACTTGCTCCAGCCTGACCATGTCCTTCTTGAATAAGTTGGATCTGTCGCATCCTGTCACTGGTTCCAGCTGCTTCTCTTTGCAAAGTTGTACTGATATCTGGTGATGGCAATTTCCTTTAAGAATTGGTACAATATTCTTTGAACTTCCTGGTCCTGGAAGTCAACTGAAGATGCAGCAACACAGTGGTGAGAGTCATTGCAAGCTCTGCTGTGGAAGATAGGAAAAACCTACTCTTTCTATCTTGCTTGTGCCCAAAAATGTCTCTGAGTCTTGTCAGCAACTAGTCATTGGAAGATGCGGTGAAAACCATGGCTATTCTACCAGCCCTGTTGAAAGAACGACTCCTAGGTATCCCAACAGACTGGACACAGGAGGAAATGCAATAGGAAGTAGGGTCATTGCAGAAGCCCTGCTGAATGACTATTCGTGTTTTTCTCTCTTTCTTCCTCAGGAGCCTGGGAAAGTAGTATGGGAAAATAATTTATTTTGCAAATAGTTAGAACATCCACCAGAATAATTTGTGACTTGACAACAAGAAGCACCTAGGGAGGGTGCAGTTTGCTGTGTTACTTCCCTCCCCCCGCCCCGTTATTGTTGGCTGGGTTAGAGGAAAGTGGCATAAAATGTCTGCTCAAAATGAACATTGGAAATGTCTGCTCAAAATATTTCTAAAATGCTCTTAGAAAGCAACAAAAAACACTGACTGGATCTAGCTGCTAGTCTCAACTGGAGCAAATCCTCCAAATCAGTTCCTGAGCAGTATTCAAAATATAGCTGTATCATCATAAAAAGATATAAAGGTATCTTGTAGTGTTTCTGAGTCTAACTGAGAAAAAGTTATTTCCAGCATAGAGTAAAGGGGAGGAAGGCTTAATTAATACTGAGGCTGTAAAGGGTATATCTGGGTTCTGCTATTTCACAGCATGGTGGGAGCTCACTTGCCTAGATGCTTGTTGAGTTAAATATCCACACACAGAAAAGCACATATCTAGGAGAAAGGCTTAAGTTTTAGGCTAGCCTTTTCTCCAGCATGTCAACTTATTATGGGTGGTCATTTCTTTCTGTGGAAGATAATGCAAGCTTCTACCTGGGTTCGTTTCACGCTACACAGTTAAGGCACTATGATTCCACTTTACCTGACATCAATGCTATTGCAGTTATTGATTCTGCGGGGGATGTTGTGGTTTGGTGAGTGGTACTTAAATGCCTTTGCCAGAGAACCCTACTGCCTCATCAACTTACAACTTCCCAGGATTTGATAGGCTGTTGCCATAGCATTAAAGAGGAATCATAGTGCTATAATTGTATAGTGTGAAAGGGCCTCAGATTTCTCATGTGGTAACAGCATAGATGTTTTGAATCTCAAGGAAGAACTCTGTCTCTCCCCCCCAAACACACACACACATTTCAGATAGTGCCTGTTTTGAAACAACTGGATACAGGCAGGGACCATCTCTGAACTATGTGTGCTTGTTTGTTTATATTATTTTTGTTTTTCCTCTCAGTCTACAAGGGCTCATGAAGTGAAGAACAAATAAAAACCATTTAAAACAACACCAAGATGAAAACATTTTAAAACACATTAAAATACTCTCTAAAAACTTCTAAAAGCAGTTATAAATAGTCCTAGAATCAAATCCTAGATTTGAAATAATTAAAATAGCTATTTCAAACATTGAATACCATGCTTCAGCAGCCTGACAGAAGCTTAAAACGGAAGGGGCCAACCTAACTTCCTTGGGTAGGGAGTTCAACAATTGAGGTGCTGCTACAGCGAAAGAGTTTTTCTGCGCTACCACCAATCTAACTTCATGGGGTGTTGGGGCATACAACAGGGCCAGACTCTGAAGATCTCAAATTTCCGGCAGGCTTATATGGGAGGAGGTGGTCTTTCAGCTATCCTGGCCCCAAGTTATTTAGAGCCTTGCAGTTCAGCACCAGCATGGTGAATTGTGCTCAGAAGCAAATTGGAAGCCAGTGTAGTTCTTCCAGGACCATGGTCTGTTACATGGTCCCTAAATTGCAGGGACCAGTCTGGCTACTGCATTTTGCACTAGGCACAGCTTCCAAACACTTTTCAAGTACAGCTGCACATAGAGCACCTTGAGAGGTAACTAAGGCATGAATCACTGTGGTCAGAACTACCTTCCCCCAAAAAACAGGGGGCAAAGCTGGCACACCAACCAAAGCTGGGCAAAGGTGGTTCTAGCCATTGGAGTAACCTGGAAAGCTAGGTTGGGTCCAAGAGCACCCCCAAGTTATGAACCTGAAATGATATCTGTATATATCCTTCTCTCAGACTACGAAATTAATGGGTTAAAATCTCCCCTATGTTTCAATTTGCGCTGATGTATATTTACACTGATACACATTCAATTTTAGAATAGCTTTCTTTAGTTTTCTATCCCAAGTTAGAAAATGATGCAAAAGAAGCTAAAAGGCCTTTCTAGGATATAATCCTTGTACTAAATCCAATTGTTAATACCAACTACAGTAGACCCATTGAATCAATAGGAAGTTGGTTAATCAATACTTATGTAAATTCCACTAATCTGATGGGTCTATTGAGATCAGGACTAACAGTTAGATATAAGTAAACTGGTGCAAAGTATCCTTAAAGAAAAAATTATCAGATTTATAGAGGAAAAAGCCCTGGTGAAGAAGAATCAGCAAGGCTTCTTCAAAATGAAATCCTATTTCCCTAACCTTGTAGAACAGGGAGGGAAACATGCTGCTCTGTTACCCTGTTTACTGGGGGTCCCGTGAGGGACACCTAAATGTGCTCAACTATAGGTGGGGAAAATTAGCTCTGAGCACTGCTTTAGCATTACGAGAGGCAGGGTAACTTAGCAGGATCTTGAACCCTATGTCTATGGGGTCAGGCCAAGTCAAGAAGCAGACTGGTTTGAAAGTGATGAATGATCTTTATTAAATACAGGCACACAATGTAAGCAACACAAGCACACAGATAACTAAGGAAAATTAAAGGTGTGAATAAGATAGCGGGATTTTCAGGAGGATAGTTGATTCGGGTGATACAAAACCTGTTCCTGAAGCCCGGAAGAAGATAGAGAGTGATGCTGGGGTTCGATGTGGCTCAGCACGTGGAGCTGAAGGGAAGCTCGCCAAGCAAAGTGGCAGCAAGGCGGTCTGGAACTCGGGAGCAATCTGAGGAAGGTCTCGGAATCAGGGGTTTTTATAGGGAGAAGTGTGACTGCAGGCTATGCCTTACTCGGGGACAACAATGAGTTTGGAGTGCGAGACAATGTCTCCAAAAGGTCACAATTTAGCATGATGGAATCAGAGCCGAATTAACAATGGTGTAGCCAGTATGTAAATGCTCAACGCTTGACAGTGGATGGTTCAGCCTTTGTCAAGTTGCCTGCTCGGGGCAGGGAGCCTTTTGTAGGTAGCGCGCATACATAATGTGGTGTTTGCCGGGGAGGTCCCTGAAGCTGCAATCTGGCTATTTCTGGCTTGCCTGTTGTTTGAGAATATTTCAGCAGTTAAATGCCGAGCCTAGTTTCGTGCTTGTCCGGGGGCCTCACAAACACGTGGAGAAGGGTGGTATGGTAAGGCCGAATTATGATATCAAAGTGATTGGGTGCCATCACCAAATAGGCCTAAACTGCAGTAACAGCTCTCCCAATGTTATTGAGCTACAAGTCTCATCAGTGCTAGCCAGCATAGCCAATGGTGAGGAATGCTGGGAACTGCAATGCAGCAATATCTGGAGGGCTGCATGATTCCCACCCCTGTTGTAGAGTTGTTTAAGTCTTGTCAAGCATGTGGATAGGAGTGATCTGGTAGATTTTGTGTACTTTGACTTTTGGGAAGCATTGATATTCATTCACCAATGCCCCAGAGTAAACACAGCAGTAATAGGAAAACAGAATGAGTCTATTACAGATTGGGAACTGGTAAAACCATTTCTCACTGTTCCTTGCTAAAGGAAGCCCTATGAAATGTATGGAGTCGCCATAAGTTGACAGGTGACTTCACCGTGCATGCACGCACACACTCTAACTAAATGAAGTTAGAGAGAGTGTGTCATGAAATCATGTAGTCTCTAACTACATGAAAAAGAGAGTTGGAATAAATGGACAGTTCTACCAGAGGAATAATGTAAGAAGTGAAATCCTTCAACGACTTGTATCAAGATTTTTATGTTTTAAATAATTCATTAATTATTTGGAGTTGGAGCTTGAGCTGAACAGTGATGGAGCCAAGTTTGCAATGACACCAAATTATTCAAGGTGGTTAAAAGGGGGAAAAGGATAGGCAGACTCCAAAAGAATCTCTTGAGACTGAGGGAGTAGGCATTTGAAAAGCAGATGAAATTCAGCGGAAGTGTAATGTGATGCACATTCCTTCCAAAAATCCTAACTTCACATATACACACTGATGGTATCTAAGCCAGCAGTGACTGACCAGAAAAAATATATGGGAGTTGTGATGATAACACAATGTGTGAAGCAAATGTGGAAAAAAAATGCAAATTGTATACTGGCTTGTTGGGAAAGGGACCAAAATAAAGCTACTAGCATAATATTGTTTCTATGCAAATTCATAGTGCAGCCACACTTGGAATATTGTGTACCATTATGATTACTGCACCTGAAAAGGGATAACAGCAACAACAACAACGTTTATTTATAACGCCCTTTACACCAAAGGATGGAACATCGACATATACAATCAGGGACAAAGACAATAAATAAAACAGAACATCACAACAATACATGGACTGAAATCCCTAACACCCCACCAGTCGCTATCCATCTCAGCACCTTAAATACATCTCAGTGACTTAAGGTGGAGAGTCAAAGAGGAAAATTTCCCACCGTTTATGAAAACAAGTGAGATCCTCCTCCAGTCAGAGGCCTAAAGCAAGACCGTTCCACAAATGCAGAGCCAGATCTTGAAAGGCTCACAGCCTTGACAGAGCTATATGTGTTGATAGTTCAGACAATAATCCTTTGCCTAAACATCTCAAATTCCTGGATGGAACGTACCACACAAGCCAAGCTGCAAGGTACTGAGGGAGGTTAGAATGCAAAGCTTTCAATACCAGGACTGAAAGCTTGAAACAGGCCCTGGCATGAACTGGTAGCCAATGAAGGAATCTACTGGGAGAACAAACAGGTGAATATTTTGGCAGATTTAAAAAAAGCTGCACAGCATTGTTCTGAATAAAAACCAGAGGAAGAAGAGAGCAGGAAGGCAAAGCTGCCAGTGAACTGTTACAATAATCCAGGCATGAGATAACAAAGGCCTGGACAAGCGGACGGGCTGTCCCTACAGTCAGGAACCTCCAGATCCCATGGATGTTCAAAAGATGGAAGCTGCATGCCTTTGCTGTAGCCCTGATAAAAAGACGTAGAGATAGGCAGTCATTCAGCAGGACTCCAAGGTTCGTGGCAACTGAGATGGAAGCCACTGTGCCACCCTGTGAATCCAGTGGAAGACATGAGAGAGGGGCTGCTGGGTGATAGGCTGAAACACCAAGATCTCTCTTTTGTCTACATTCAGCTTAAGATGGTGAGCAGTCATATAACACAGAGCTGGAAAAGTTTCAAAAGAAAAGCAACTAAAAGGGTGAGTGACAAATCTGCCCCCAAGGAAAGCTACAGCATTTGGAGCATGTTGGCTTTGAGAAAAAGGCAAGCAAGATGTGATAGAGGTTTACAAAATTATGCATGGTGTGGAGAAGGCGAAAAGGAGAAAGTTTTCTTCTTCTGTCACAGTACTAGAAACCAGAGGCATCCACCAAGGCTGAATCGTGAGGTTCCAGGTCAGACAAAAAGTGGAACACAGTGAAAAACTAGAATTTGCTTCAGTGGGATGTAGTGATGGTCACCAGCTTAGAAACGTTTGAAAGGGAATTAGAGAAATTCGGGAGGATAAGATTGTCAAAGGCTACTTGTTATGATGGCCGTATGTTGCCTCCAGGTTTCAACTGAAAACAAAAAGAAAGAAATATGTTGTTAAGAGCAGCTTTAATTATTGTTTTTAGCTGTTTTTACAATATTACCTTAAATACCTGCCTGAGAAAATCTTTGTTTTGAAAGGTAGCATATACATTTTAAAAACAATAAAGATCTAACAATTTTAGCCATTAGAACTGTGCACATATTGTCTCGTCAGTTGCAATTTGACCCATATGCTCGTGCCAAATTGACTTTATGTGAGAATCCAGATTTGAAAATTGGTAAGGAACCATTTTTATGGAAGGTGTGGGCCTGTAACTGAATTGTTACCTTAAATCAGTTACTTGGTGTTGTTGTTTTTTTTCCCCTTTTTCCATTCTGATGGAGCAGTTTAACTTACCTGTATCTGATAAATGGCAATACAGTAGAGTCTCGGTTATCCGACCTTTGTTCATCCGACATTCCAGATTATCAGATGTTGCGGCTGCCTGGGGCGTGGCTGTAGGCATTTCCACGCCCCCAGACATGCCCAGGCACGCCCCCAGGCACGCCCCCAAAATGGTGGCTGCCACGGGCCTCCGGATTATCCGACATTTTCGGATATCCGATGATCAGCCCGCCTGTTTATGTCGGATAACCGAGACTCTACTGTATTTACAACTGCAGCTTTAAGTGCATCTGAAACTCTCTTAATATTAGGGAAGTTATTTGCAGCCAACCAAGTATCCAAATCAACAATTTGTGTATACACATTTATATTACCTATAGATAAATATGACTTGAGTTTTACAGCAAGAATGGAATAGAGAATTGGAATATCCAGTTTTGACTAATCAATGGCCATCAATTTTAACATCTACGACTAGTACAGCTACAGATCTCCAACTGTGTTTTTATACAGCAGAAATTGCTCTTTCAGGTACATTAGTTGCCACCATGTATATTCAAGGAAGGGCTTTCTAAATCAACAAAGTACTGAAGATGTAATACTGCTAATGGATCCTTAACATGCATGTTTTGGTGTTGTTCCCTAGTAGCTACATTTTGGGAGGAAATAATCACATGAGTAATTTGATTTTGGAAAGTTCCTTGATATTCAGGGATGTGCATGTTCTTTTGAATTATTTGCCTGTTTTTTTGGAAATTAACAAATGATCAGTGGAAGTGGATCTTTTGTACCCTTTGACTGCTAAAAAATTAATACTTTGTTATTGTAAAGGTATCTAACAATGTTTGCAACATTTGAAAGAATAATATATAGACAACATTTATCAACAAGCTTATATTTGTACATTTGGCCAGCTTTCACAGAAATTTATGACTAATATCGTTATTGTCTTTCCTTTTACTTTTTTTTAATTTTCTCACTTTTGTTATACTAGAGCATTATTGTATGTATCTAAGGATCCCTTTTGAATGTAAATGATTTTTAATTTTATTTAAAAAAATAAAAACAATAAATATATGTATTTGCAGAAATCAGTAAACAAAGCCTGCTATTTTCTACAAATTATACTGCAGATAAAAGTTCAGGAGCCAGGAAGAAGTTAGATATTTATTAGACACGCCAATAAAAAAGGTTTTTATTATACTGCATACTTATTCTTTTAATAGTTTCAAATACATATTACCAAACAGCAAATCAATTCAAAACACAAAACCAGGTTCTGTTTTCCCCATGGCAGCATGCCAGTACAAAAGATCCTACTTAGATAAGATTCAAAAGGTATTCCATCTCCTTTATTTCAAGATCCCCTTTCTATATGACAATTGATTATCTGAGAATGTAGAATGGTTTTAGCCAATACCATGTTTATTATGCTTTCAGTTTCGAGATACCCAGTTCACCACAATTTCTCTTTAGATTCCATGTTTGGTAAAAATGATCATTTATTCATATTGAGGTGAGTATTGATTGATTTCAGTTGATAAATGTTTGTCCTATTGTCTTGCACTGAACTAAAAGCAGTGAACATGGCTCTCCTCCACCCCACTCTATCATCAGGATAACCATATGAGGTATGTCAGGTTGAGAGAGTGTGACTGGCTCAGTCTAGTAGGTTTCATGGCTCAGTAGAGACTAGGATCTTCCAAGTCCCAGTCCAGTACTCTAGCTATGATGCTATCCTGGCTCTTAAAATTCAAAGAATCCATTTTCCCATTCAGGGTTGCTGATAAATGTAGGGGAGCAGGTGGATGATTGAACACCACAGGCATCATGGTTGCTCTGGCATCTGGCTGCCAATCCTAACTATAAAGAGGGGAAATTTTCATAACTACTGTTCTGAGATTATTAAAAGGATGAAACGCAAGATTTCAGCATACTTATAGAATGACCAGATGTCCATTCTTTTTTGATTCATAGAAATATGGATGTGTTTTTAAAAGTTGTTTTCTTTTTTGTCATTTCAATATGCTCAAATTTTGGCAATGAACACAGAAAATAGGAGCTGTTGTACATACTCAGGTAAATTCAGTGTTGGCTTTACCTAAAAGCAGATTTACTGAAATGAATGGGAATTGAAGTATAGACTGACCTCAGCCACATTAATTTCAGTAGGTCCGTTCTAGGTAGGGATAACTTTGGATTTAGTAATTTGGTTTTGCAGCTGTTTTAAAACACTTTAACTTTTCTAGTCATACATGATACCAAAAATTCAAGCACACACCACCAGTTGTATTTCTTGATGGGTTTTTTCCTTTAATCCTTGGTGGTTAGATCTCAGATATGCTTAAACAATGGACCTTTTTTTCAATTTGAAACATCAGTGTGGCAACAAGTGGAAGCAGAAGTGAAAAATTTCAGCTGCAGAACATTTAATACCTGAACTTTTGTTCTGCCTGCTATTATCACTCTGAAAAGGTAAAAATAGAATCCTTTGCTGCTTGGATAAAAAAAAAAGATTGAAAGATATGAAGCTAAATCTTGAACAGCTTCCCTCTGACAAGGGTAAGCAAGGTGAAAAATACTGATGGAAAAAACAGAGTTTTGATTAAGGAAAACTTTTGTTGTGGATCAAAATAAAAAAAACCACAAAAGTGAATCTAGAAAGAAGAAGAGAAAGACAACCTGGAAATATCTTAGTGCACCATTTTATATATTTGCATGGAACATTTACATTTACTATTAGTTCCCCACTGATAAATTAGCTAATTAATCACCTTCTGCTTAACTAATTATTAATTAATTGACTGATTAAAACACATTTAAGTACATGTAACACAGTGCATACAACTGAGATCTATATCTAATTGAGAGGGCATTTGTGTATCTGGCCTGCACCACTTAGGACTGAAGTTGAGGTTGCCTTTTCCAGACAATGCTCTGTTGAAGAATAAATAAATCCATCCAGATAGAAAACCAGCTTCTCAAGGGAAAGGGTTCTAGCCTTGCCTGTTATCTGATATGCCAGTTTTCTATTTGCAAAGAAATGTTGTTATCTGATGAAGCATTCAGTCATGAGAGCAGTCCAGGCTGCACTGGATGCTTCAGCATCTGCAAGGTGGTGAATCCATTCTGGGTTTTAATCTGAACTTTTAAAAGAGCTGTCTAAGGCCATTTCTGCACTAGATTGCTATAGTGCCATGATTTCACTTTCAACATCCCCTCCCTAACCTGCCAACCCCAGGATTCCATAGGCTGTTGAAAGTGGATGAATAATACTGAATCATGAATAATACTTCTCTTGTTTACCTTCCAAGTCTTAGAATAAATACTTTTCTGTAAAAACCTCTCTGTTTCCTCTCCATTCTCAAGCGTTCCTCAGCAACACACATAGACAGGATTTCTCTCACCCAGAAGGGGGAGTGATGGAAGGAAAGGGATTTCTAAGCATAGAGATCAGCAATTCCCAGACAACATCCCACTGCACTGCTGAAGCTTTGGGTAATTTGGTGGGTGGTGGCAGCTTGTAATTAAGAGAATTTGGGGAAGTTCCTGTCTCCTGTTCAAGGGCAGAAGTCAGCACTGGGAAGGAGAGGAGCCCCCAACTCTAACCCCCCACCTCAATTTTAAGTATCACTACTAACAGCTGTTAATGAAGAACTTTTCTTTCATTCACATATTCCCTGATTCCCCATGAATTCCAGATATGGGTGTTTAAGATCTTCTTCACAGCCCTTTTCCTGAGTGCCTAAAAGATCATTTATGCCATGAGATCCTCAGTGATCATTCAGACTTCCAGTGCCCCTACTCCAGGTATCTCTGATCTTTGGAGATGAAAGTGGTTCTTTTTTCTGGTAGCAATGACACACTATGCTGGCACCTATTCTGTATAATTGTAGGTATTTTGTTTTCCTGGGGTTTGGAATGAACAGTGAAGCTGACTATAATGCTGTTTTTGTGTTGTTATTGTCATGGTCATTAACATTTCACATTGTGTTCGGTTACTGATTTTGTTGAATGTAGCAATTGCATTGCATTTTAATAACAGTATGCCATCTTATTACAAAGCCACTTAAACCAGTGCCCATTACCACATTTTTTGGCAGCAAATGCAACAAGTTAATTTTGTGTTGGAAAAAAGAAAAATTTTCCTTTCCTGTGCCTTAAATCTGGTCCCAAACTAGGGGGGTCAGAAAATTTAGGATCTACTGCTCCCTCAATCTCCCAGCTAGCATAGGCACTTAGTTTTTTGTAGTCCACAAAAAGTAAATATTTTCAAGCTTTGTATGAGATGGCATCAAGCTCTTGTGCCCAATACTTTAATGCTGGGAACCCAGATGCATATATATTATAATTTTCAGAGAGTTTAAAAAATTTTGACAATAAAAGTAGGCATTATACATAACCCAGTTGCTAGTCCCAAATAGAGCAGAAAAACTGAATCAATGGGATTTACACAAGCATTGATTTACCATTCAACAATTGGATTTAGGTCACTGTCTTATGTTTCTTTGCTCATTTAGTTTTATGAACATTTACAAAGGTTTTTCAGTCTTGTTTCTCTGTGGTTAACAAAACGCACTACAAAATCAACTGTTCAGAAGTTTGATTAATAGAGATGGTCTGTCTTGTAAACCACACATAGTCTCAGGGGTTGTACTTGTGCTACAAAAGTCAAAATGTGGAAAACCACCATGTCCCCGATTTCTAAAGAAATCAGTAGAAAAACAGACCTTCTCTGGCTTCTTATGTAATGCTCAGTAATTGTACAAAGACATAGTACATACAAGTAAATAGAATGTGGAAGATGTTTAATGACAGGATGGTAACTCTGTTACTCTTTCCAAGAAAGAAAGGTATGCATTGATAAACATTTTCATCCTAGACAACCAAGCTTGGGGGCTTTTGCTTTTTATAGTTATAATATAATTTCAGAAGGGACTTTGTGCTACACAGCTGAATACTCAGGCAAACTGTGACTGACACATTCAAATGTATTAATTTTTTTTTCTTATTGTCATGAAGCCAAATGATTAACCACACTGTTGCTTGAACGCAAATTAGGCCTTGGCAAATAAAATGACATTGTCGGTGGTAGGTCACTAAACAGTGATTTCATATGGAATTAGAGTAATTCTTTTTTTGTTTTATTTCCATGAAGTGATATCTCTCAGTGTGGTTTTGAATGCCTCCTTCTTCAGAATGCAGTCTGACCTTCTCTGTTGTTGCTTTTCATCCCCTCCTTTTTTTCCTTTTTTGTATTTTCAAATCCTATTGTTCATACAGAGGTGCTTGGAGGTTTGTGCGTCTGTGTTACACAAGTATGTGTACAAATCTGGTCACTGCAAAATGCTTTTGAAATCCTTATGGTTAAAGGCTCTCACCACTGTTACCGAGGGCTTTAAGAACAATGCAGTAAAGCAATACTTAACAGAAATCAATTCATCAATCTGAGATCCTCTTTAGCCTCATTACAGAGCAGCATGAAAATTACTAACTGTGAAATATATATTTAAAAAAACCCTGTTATTCCATAAATGAAAACTTTTTTGTTTTTACTTAAATTTTGAGATCAATAAAATTCAAATTAAAATAGAGTAATTTTCTAATTCTTATCCTGTTGGCTCAATAGACAGCCATAATTGCTGTGAAACAACCATGCTAGTTATATATTTTCCAGTCGAGGAGTCATTTTCCCCCCCATGCTGGTTTCTTAATAAACTGCCTCTCTAAAGTCTTGCTGTATAATACTAGGTGTATGTGAACTCTATACTGAGGCAAATCTGCAAATAGACGTTTCCACAAAGGGGCATCTTCAGGATGTGTTGGATCACAACTCCCATAATCCACAGCCAACAAAGCCAGCATGGCTTGAGAGTGCCATGTTAGGAAGATTGCTGTAAAACAATAAATTAATTGGATACAGCCATGCCAGAAGGGAATGTAATGAAAAGGGGATTTTGTTAAAATAGAACAGGGCAATTTAGATTTGTACAGAATAACATTATAGCTTGGGTGCAGAGTGATAGAGTGTGTGTGAAAAAAAGACAAAAAAATGTTCTCCTCTGGGTTTACAGAAAATGTTGGCTGGCATATCTCTTGGCCATATCTGCAGTACATTGTTATAGTGCTATTATTCCCCTTTCAACATCCTATGGAATCCCGGGGTTTGCAGTTTAGGGAAGGGCATTTAGAATTCTCAGCCAGAGAGCTCTTTGGCCTCAATAAACTACAAACCCCAGAATTCCACAGGATGTTGAAAGTGGAATAATAGCACTATAACAGCGTAGTGCAGAAAGGTGTGTGTACTGTATATGTGCCTTCAAGTTACTTGTTGACTTATGGCAACGCCATGAATTTCATGGAGTTTTCTTAGGCAAGGAATAAACAGAGCGGTTTTGCCAGTTCCTTCCTCTGAAACACAGCCTAGAAAACCTGGCTTTAATTGGTGATCTCCCATTCAAGTACTAAGCAGGGCTGACCCTGCTTAGCTTCCAAGATCAGACAGGATCTGGTGCCTTTAGGACATTTACGGCAGGTTTATATGTGTAGGTGTGCTCAAGGGCAATCTGTGGTCCAAGCAAAGGGGCTGAATGAGCTGCACACTCCAGTTCAAACCACAAACTGTAGTATCTATGCTTTGGTTTGAGTTGTATTAGCTTTTATAATTTGGGCATTAATCTGTGCCCAAAAAGAGTAACACATGAATCTCTCTGGCTTCTATTATTTGATAGGAAGAGTGTAATATCTCTGTTGAATCCTGCCCTAGTCTAGGAAGACCCAGGGTCAATTACCCACTTAGTCCTGTAGCTCACTGGGCAATGTTGATCCAGTTGCCACATCCCCTTCTAGCCTACCTCACAAGTTTGTCATGAAGCTTTTTTGAATATTTTTATGTGAAAGCCATACACACTGTTCTGAAGCTGTTGAGAGAAGGTCAGGCTATTAAAGAACATTACTCTAATGTAAATATATTGGTGCATGAACAATGTCCATTCCAGATGAATTGTACATATTGGTTTCTAAAAGTATATGTATAATTCATTATTTTCCAGATATATATCAGTGGATGATGTCAAACAAAATTCACTGTTATAGCTCTGAAGCTGGGACTAGACATTATGGTAACAATATGAGTGCCTCTGAGAACCTCAGGCCGACATCTCCATCTTCTCCTCTGCTAACATCCATTTGAAAAATATGATGTGATTTTGCTGTGCTGTTTAATTCTCTGCATACTTCCTTTGCTTCATGGGCTGTAATTGTGGGGACAAGTAAATTCACAGCCTGACAATGTCATTCTAGGTGTATAAGTTACTACACAGTATTGGGGTGGGGTGCGTGGAGGGAACACTTAAGGAAACAATGGACATTTCCGCACTAGACTGTTATAGCGCTATTATTCCACTTTCAACAGGGGCCAGGGCCCCTCCCAAAACTGCAAACCCCACGATTCCATAGGATGTTGAAAGTGAAATAACAGCACTGTAACAGTCTAGTGTGGAAATGGACAGCGGTGATGGTGCAGGGCTTTTTTGCTGACAGCCATGCAAATTGCATGGCATCCACTTCCACCCACAGTTTTAGACATTTGATATATTTCAGTTGGGCGATTAATGGTGATGTGAGAATCTTGTCATTCTTGTCTTTGGCCTTTGGCTTGCATCCTCAGTTTTCCACCATGAACACAACTGAGCTCACATTCCCAGACAAGATTTTCTAAACTCTCCTTTTCCTCCGCTGCCTTCTGCCAAACTGCTGCTGAGAGACCCTTGGGAATGGTGGAGGATATGGTGGGTGGATGAGGGTGGGGGTCTGGGGATGGAGAGCGAGTGAGTAACTTTTCCCCTGTCTTATGCAAGCAGATAAATAACTTTGGATCTAACTGTCCCCTGTCTAGTTGAAGCATGAATATTTTGTTATGCCTTTTAAAAAGGAAAACCTTAATTTCCTGTGACTGGACAAATATCTAACCTTCAAAAGACTAATTTTAAATTTCTTTAAAAGACAAGGAGTTTTTCTGTTTGCATCCCCTTCTAGGCAAATGATCTTAAAATAGGGTCGTATATGTATTTCAGATACCATTTGAAGTAACGCTTGCATTTGTCTAATCTTTGCAGTGTCGAACTAACAACCCATTTCCAATATCATGCATAATTAATTTGTTTTCCATATCGTAATACGATTAACAACTTCACATTTTACACGGGGTACTGAGTCATGTTCAAATAAAACAAGTTCTAATGAGAAAAATTGGATGTGGCAGCAAACCAGTGTTCCACTAAGCAATCCAGATTCATATGTGTTTGCCTATCTTTCCTGCATGTATATTTTGTAGGATTCCACTGTAAACAAGATAATTTCTTTCGTGTTGGGTTAGCCAGAGTAAATACATTTAATGAACGCCTTCATTGCAAATACTACAAAATAGTCAAAAAGGTCTTCCTGAGAAGCTAGGAACCCATACTCTGTTTTGGAAATTAAATACAGTTTGCTAAATATGAAGGCTGATGAATTCCTGAGTGTGACCCATGTTAGTTAATTATATTTCAGAACTACCAGAGGCCTTGGGCCCAAAGTTTAGTTAATTTTTTCAACTCAATATGTCAGCTTCAGCCATCCTGTGTTCTGCTGCTCATAGACATTTATATTTTGGTTTTCCATCCACCTCTCTTCTTCTTTCCATTTTGATTTCTGCCCTTCCTGTCTCTCCCTCACTTCTTTTAGAACATTTTACCCTACTTTCAAGGCCCCTGTGGTTTTTTTGACCTTCATTTTCTAGAATCTTCTTCCTAACCTTCTCCTGTATAGGATCAGATCACCTCAAGCAATCACTGTCAGAGGCTCACCCGACTGTCCAGCACTCTCTAGGACAGGCAGATCCATTGCAGTCTTCAGGCTGACCATTACTGGAGTCTTAGGGCCTTTCTGCACTACCCTGTTATAGTGCTATTATTCCACTTTCAACATCCTGTGGGGTTTGCAGTTTACTGAGGCCAAAGAGCTCTCTGGCTGTGAATTCTAGATGCTCCTCCCTAAATTGCAAACCCCAGGATTCCATAGGATGTTGAAAGTGGAACAATAGCACTATAACAGCGTAGTGTGGAAATGGCCCATAAACAAGGAGATGAGCCAATCACTTCTAGAGGCTTGTATATCACTAAGATGGCCCCAGTTGCCCCAGTGTTGGTAGACCCAAAGTGCCCCAATGTTGATAGACAACTGATTTTAGAACAAAGAATATACAAGAAAACATATGTGTATTGTTTGAAAAACTACAGCAGTGTAGTCAAGGGCAGAGGATCAGTGTCAAGAGCAGATAGCAAGTGAGTGATCTGGATGCAGAACAGGAGATAGTGAAGAGGAGGACCTATAAGACCAGGGAAATGCCAAGACAGAAGCAGAACTTAGAATTTACATTTATGGACAACACCTTCCAGAATCTCCCAGTCAGCATGGCTAATGGCCAGGTGGCCACAAAGTTCTAGGAGCTGGAATCCAAAAATTAACTTTTCCAAACTCTGAACAGAAGTTTCTTCAACAAAATGTGGAGCCTGGCTGGAATTTTATGTTTTGTCTTCATATTTTGGCAACATTTTGTCCATGTGGGGTCCTTTCACACTGCACAGTTATAGCACTATGATTCCACATCATGACTCTATTCCATGGAATCCTGGGATCTCATCTTAAGGAAGGGTATGTAGAATTCTCTGCCAGAGAAGTGCCTTTCTAAATCAGAAACCCCAGGATTCCATAGGATGCTACCAAGGCAGTTAAAGCAGAACCACAGTGCAATAATTATATGGTGTGAAAGTGCTCAGAGTCACAACAGTTCGGTTCAGGATAGGAGTTGGAGGAAGTCACTGCAGCAAAGGCTGATGTTAAGACTTTGGCTTCTCTGGGCACCTGCAGTTTTCAGGAACCCTGCTGTTGATTCCTGTGGGCCCTGGGTCCTCTTTGCCCCAATCCTTCGTTGTTGACTTGATCAGCTACCCTCTCTTCCTGGTATGTACAACTGAGCTCAGAAGGAGAAGAAAGCAAATGGTGGTGGTAGAAGTGCCCCACCAGCAAAAAAAACCCCTGACACTGTCATTGACTACCAGCTATATCTGGGTCCCCAGATTTAATGATAAATTCCTGCACTGTATGTTTCGATACCACCTGAACATTAAGAACTCTAACTCCTTACTGTCAGATGTAAACAATGCGCATGTAGCCAGCCTGCCCCCCTCTTTAACCCATCATTCTCTGTCACCCTGGATTAGATTCCCAGTTGGGTCAGAAAGAGGCAGTAATGCTGTTGGAGCTATGCCAGGGTACAGCAGCTGAAAATCTTGTACAGTGGCTTTGTTTAAAATCAAAATACTTTTAAAAAGCAAATAGCAATAAGATAAAGAAAAGCTGGTTTAATGTTCCTGCAGTTAGACAGAGGCGTAAGTTTGCATTAAACATTATGACAAATGGGGGTTTCTTTAAGCGGTGTCAGTGTGAAGGTGCAGCTGTTGCCCTTTGAGATGCCAAAACTTAATGAAGTAGGATAAACCTTGCTGGGGAGACAAACACATAAATGAGATTTATCCCAAGAAGGATTAACTTCTGTTCCTGCACATTTTCAAGGACAAATAGCGAGGGAAGCTTTCCACATGTCACCAGACTGTGAGCCTGGCAGGGGCAAGGGTGTGATTTGAGTTTCACACATGCTGAGAATTTCACAAATCCTCTGAAACATGTTAGACCCAAGGTTTCATGCTGATCCAAGTGTAACTCTCTAAGGCCACCCAGTGCAAGCGTGTCAACAACATCCTCAGCTGCCTGGTCATCCCAAAGGTGGTTTACAAACGGAGGAAGAAGGCTGCAAAGTAGTGGCAACTTAGCAAAAAAAGTAGGGAGGAAATAGTGACTTCTCTTATACAGCTGGTTGATCAGTGTGTCTCGGCATGTCACAATAGCCACAATAACACTATCCAAAAAGGAGAGCAAGACAATTTTTTTTTGGCCTGTGCATACCCTCCAGCTCTCCATAAATGAAAACTGGGATGCACGTGAATGAGCAGCTTCGGATTGTGGTCAAATGGGTGTGGCCTGAGGAAGAGTATGTAAAATTGCTATTTTAAGCAGAGATGTCCAGGATTGTATCTACTGAGTTTAGGAAAATCCTCCTCCCCAAAGAAATTAAAGCAATTGAGCCTAACAGGAAGGTAAGACTTCCCTCTGCCTCTTATTTCCTTCCTGCTGAGTTAATTAATTGAATGGAAGCTACTTTTGCACTTTGAACTCAGTTTGCAGCAACTGACAAAAGCTGAGGATGAAGGAGGAAAAAGAGAAACTGAGACATTTTAAAGCAGCTGAGAAAGTAGAAAAGCAGAGAATATACCGGAACTGATGTTAAATTGGGACAATCTAGGGTATATATAAGGCAGGATACTTCCACTCCAGAATGAGGCAAGCCTGTGTGTTAATAAATATGAATTATATATTCCAATATTAACAATATAGAAATGAATAGAAATAATCTTACTCTACTATTAACAACTATACTACATAATTGCTAACAACTGTAAACCCTAAGAGCACTGAATAAGCAATACAAAGATTTACAGTAACCCTATCAAGAGCAGAAATGATGTGTTATCCTGATTTCTGGGGTCCCGGGAGGGACACCTAAATGTGCTCCAAATTACAAAGTTGGGAATTAGCAAAGAGCACAAGCTAGCACTAAGAGAGGCAAGATCTTTTACCCAATGTCTACGGGGTCAGGCCGAGCCAAGGAGCAAACAGAAGTAAATAATAATTGTTGTTTTTATTGATATACAGTCAAACATGTGTATGCAACACACTCACACAGAGATCTATAGAAATATAGGTTGGAGCGGGATAGAGGGATTTTAAGAGGAGGTTTGGTATGGGAAATACTGCACCTGTCCTGAAGCCCGGAAAATTCTAAACAAAAGGGTCCGTTGAAGTATAGATCTCAGCCGGAGGAGCTGAGGGGAAGGCTCGCTGAGCGAAGCGACAGCAAGGCGGGATGGAAGCCAGGAGTGATCCGAGGAAGTGCTCAAAGTCTTATAGGGGAAAATGTGGCCGCAGGCTAGTCCGTTCTCAGGGATAACAATGAGTTTTGGGCCAGAGACAAAGCCTCCAAAAGGTCAGTGATTTACATAATTGAGTTAAGACCGAATTGTCAATAGAGCAGCCAGTATGCAAACATAGAGTGCTTGATGACTCAGTATTCGGCTCGTCAAGCTGCCTGCTCGGGGCATGGAGTTCTTTGTAAGTAGCGTGCATACATAACGTGGTACTTGCCTTGAGGTCTCCTGAAGCGGCAGTCTGGCTATTTCTGGACTGCCTGTATTAGTTTGGAATGTTTCGGCGATTTGCGGCTGTGCCTGTATGCGTGCCTGTCTGGGGGCCTCGCAAGCACGTGGAGAGGAATAGGTAAAGAAGGCCAAATTATTGATATCAAATGATATCTGGTATCCCACAAGTCCAGGCTAGAAAACTGCGGTAACAGGTGGTAAAAAGGCTTATTAGTATCAACAGGAACTGTTACCAAAACTGTGAGGGAATCCTGTAGAGGATCCACTGTATTGTAGGAAAAACTTAATAAGAAATGTATCAAACACTCCAACCCATTCAGAATAGTCCATAAACTTCCAGTGGTAGATGGAAATTCTTGGGTTACTGATTTTGAGAAGTATTTGGTCCAATTGTATTTATGTAGTATATATGCAGTGATAAACAGAAATTCTTAAACTGCTGGTAGCCAGAGACTCCATCCAATTTTTCTTCTCTGCCTTGAAGTTCTCCTTCTCCTTAGAGTGCTTGCTTTACTGCAACTATTCCTGAACCTGTATTTCTTTCAGATCTCATCTGATCAGCACAAACAGTCCTTAGCTGTTCATGCTCACTCTCCATCCTGCTTTAGTTGTGTCACCTAGTTTGCCTCTGATCCATAACAATTGTATTATGTGTCCTTATTACGCTGTCTCCACCCTCTGCATGTGAGTAACACTGATGTGGGGAGATGGTGAAGAATGTGATATGGTCACATGAAGCACACAAGAAAATAAAGAAATGAACCCATAAAAAAACTTCTTACCTTGAGCAAAATATATTTGAATATTCAGGGTTGATTTCTAACCATACCCCTTGTATCTATCTACTCGTTAAAAGGAAGCTATGATACAACCATAGTTATTGTGCACCAGACAGATTATTATTATATTTACACATACAGACACCACCCTTTTCTCAAAACCGGGACTTAGTTATGCTTACAAATTAAAATGAATATAATAGAGATCAATATTAAAATAAGATTAAACTACTAACAGTATTAAAAAACAATTTAAAATATACAATTAAGAATAAGAAGAAGCAGTTTAAAAACCACACCAAAAATACAGTAGCCTCTGAAAAGTCCTTTCTTTGAAAACCGTCAGTACTAAAAGACTATTAGAATTAAAAAGTCTTTGGCCACTCAGGGAAGGTCAGCAAGGCAGGGCCATTCTGGCCTCTCTGAAAAGGAAGTTTCAAAATCTAGGGGCCGCCACTGAAAAGGCCCTGTTTTGTGCCCCGCTCCAGCCATGATGTCAAGGTGCCGGACATGAGAAAAGTTCCTGTTTGGGGTATGTCAGGGCTAAGGCAGTCTCATATGGGGAGATAGAGTCAGTCAGGTAGTCTGGCCTTGGCCATATATAAATCCCATGTACTGTATACCTTTACATGTTATCCTAACCATGTGGGAGCCCCTGTCTTTGAGTGGCTTGCACACAATTGGAAGAGGCTTTAAAGGATACCGTTTTAACCGTTATTACTGTAGGAGATTAATAGAGAAAGATATATTTTTAAATTGAACACTTGCGTTCTCATCAGTATAGTTGTTCCATTCAATTGACATATACAGAAAACACACATGCCAACTTAAGTTTCATAAAAATATTTCTTTTTGCTCAAAAGGAACGCAACCTAAATTGGATTCCTAAATGGAAACATTTTCATACCATTTCTTCTCTACCCTAACCCAAGGCAAACATTATTTTTTAAGGAAATTCCAACTCTTCCCTAAGGTCTATTCGTTCAAGGTCACTGACACAGAATAGCACACATGTACACTATGAACACATTTGATTTGGAACATGCAGATAAACTGGGCACCAGAAAATGGGTCACTGATTGTATTTCCAATTTGCATCTGGCTCTTGTTCACTTTTTGCTAGCGTGCCAAAAACACAGGTGCTAAAAGAGAATGCTGAAGCCTTGGATTTATATGGTCTATCTTGCACTCATCATCAACTGTGCCTTACAGTTAGCTTCGGCTGTTTTTTGCTGGAGCTATTAATTTAAATTCTTTCACCAAGGTTTGTCTCTCTAAAAGAGAAAGAAAGAAAGAAATCACCCAACAGATTTGTGCATATGAATAGACAGAAACAAAGAATATAATCTTAACCCCAGTGAATGGTTTTCAGACTGACATCTGTACATTAAGAATATGTAAAAATACCAATTTCATGCTCTGACAGCTTATTCTGCAGTGATGGGGTGGGATAATACCATGGGAATGCCAAATGTCAAAGCATTACATAAGTCAGCCATTCATACGTTCTTTTGGCGAATGTTCCATAAGGGATGTTTTTCTAAAAAATGAGAAGAAAGAGAATGAGAATAGGGGAGGCAAAGCACAAAACAAAACAAAAAAATTTAGGCTCGTATGAAGAATTAGGATTAATGTGAAAATAAGCAACAGAACTGAATGTGAAATTTTCTTAGGATTTGTCCACTTACCCCAGAGCTTGTTAAGTTGCTTTTAAAAAAGCAGTGTTAACTATTACAGTTTCAAGGTCCCGTATTTAATTAGTTACCATTATGGGTACAGTGTTAAAAATGAACATTTTACTTTCACATACCTCAGAAGTAATTAAAATACAGTAGTCCCTGCACATTCACGACACCCCTCCCATTCCCCTCGGAAGCTTCCTCCCATACCTTTGCCTCTAGCCCTGGCAGTGCGGGGGGCGGGCGGGAAGACAACCTAAAAGGCTTACCAGTACTTTCCCCTCAGACAGAGAAGAGGGGAGTTCTAATTACTTTCAGTGACCATCCTAAGAAAGGAGCACCTGACCAATCAGCAGCCAATACACAGCAGAATGTGCAACCACATGGCAGAGAGGCCACACCTTCAGCAGTGGGAGGAGGCTTTGCTTACCCAAAAGGAAAAAAATGTCCATTTTAAACACAAGTCTGGCAAGCCTGAGGTGAGGAATGCAAGGGAGGAGAGAAGGAAAATGTGGGGGAGGGCAAGCATGTGCCTCACAAATAGTCAAATTCATGAAAGTCAAATCTGCAATTGTGCAGGGAGGTCTGCAGTTATTTCTAGTTAGCTAAAAAATTCTGAATGCCTTTAGCAGCTGGCCTGTGGTACAGCAAACCTCTCTTCCCCAGAGGCCAGAGTGAAAGTTGGAGAGGGCACCTGTACCATTAATGGTTGTGTAGACGAGGGAATTCCAGCAGATATTGTTCAGTGTGTCTGAAATACTACTCCACCCGTTTCCCAGGTAGAATCACAGACCTGAAATTGGACCCTGAATCAGGTTGGGAAGGAGTCTCACTCACCCACACACAATTACTCTTGGCCAGTGGGAACATCTTGTCAGCCCCATTTTTCACTCTGTCAACCCTATTCCTGTCATAGTTCAGCAGCTTTCCTATGACTTCTCCAGGCTCTTTAGCCCTCCCAGCCAATTCCACTTTGCCTTGCTTTGTGTGCTCAGCCTGCATTCTTAGAACTGGCCTTGTCTTGACTTCATGACAAGGTTCTGCCTTATCCCCCAACTAGTTGCTTTAGTCTTGCTCCCTCATTTCAAAAGATCCTTCCATGTAAATCCGATTGCTCTCTCATCACAGGGGACCCTGACCTATGGGGGAAGTGCTGAGTCTCTCCAAACTGTGAATGAATTTTTTAAAAATATGGCAACTATATTCCTTCAAACTGCAGGCATGCCAAGTTACTGTTTTCTACTTTGCTCCACTTTGTTTTAAATTAGAAGCAAGGAGAGGTTTTACACTTAGTGGCTCACAAGTACCCTTCTCCCCACAGCAATTCCAACCGGGACTGCTGGGATGGTGGTGAAATTAAAAACATTCTCCCTTCATGAGTGCAGCACATGTACAAGCATTCACAACTTCCAGGGCCCTTACCAACACATGGTGCAGCCTTTAGAAGCCAGAAGATTGTGCATTCCTTTTATAAGCAGGAACAGTTCATTGAGTGAGGTGTTAACAGAATGCCATTTTTTAAAAAAAGAAGAAGAAGAAGATAGTATTTGAAGAGCTTTGTATTTTCAAAAACCCATAAGTCTTCACATATACAGTACTACTGATTGGGAACTGAGATCAACGTCAGGGTAACTCCTATGAGTATCAGTTTGACCCGGTGTGTGGGGAATTGTAAGGAAGGGGCCGCACTTGCTGGCTGAGTTCAGAAGAAAAGGGATTGCTGGAGAGTGGCTGCAGTTGCCAAGGATAATAAGGATTAGGCCCTTTTCACATTGGCCTTTTCCACACAGGGTAAATAAAATGGGGCAGCATGAGCTCTGACGGACATTGCCCACACGTTCGACTGCGCTAGCTCGTAGATAATTGGCAATCTCCAGACGTTAATCTGCCTGGTTAAGTCGCCAACAGTCAGCGCGCGGGCTTTTTGAAAAACCGAGAAAAGGTGGGTTTTCCCCCTCATACCGTGCTGATTCATGCATGATGTAATCGGAGGGCGGGCTGTGGGCGTGGACAGCTTCAGTGGTTGGAACACGCTGTGAGAAGCCTCCAAGCAGCGGCACAGAAAAGCTTAAATCCTCTGCAGCATTACCAATAAAAGGCCAATCGCCGGCGCCTCCTCGCGCGGTCTTTAGCCCATAGATATTCCAGTTCAGCCAGCACAACTCCAAGAAGCCAGAATACAGCTAAAATGGGCCGTTCAACTTCAGGAAACACCCCTTCTTCCATCGCTCACAGGGAAAGATAAAAGCAGAAAATGGGCACGAGAACCCACCAGAGATAGGGAGAAAAGCTGCACTCCACCCAGCTATGGCGCGGAAAACCATTTCCCCGAGATAGGGCACGAAAATAAAAAATCAACAGGGTTTATTTTACAGCTAGCAGGAGGAATGGGAGGAGGGAGTCATCGTGGGAGGAACTGTAGGGCATGACGTGAGCACGCACGTCATGACGCTTGGGGCCATTTTTTTAAAAAAGAGCTGCCAATCACATCCGCTGCGTGAATACCACGGAACGTGTGGAAATGGCAATAGACCATTGTAAAATATGTCCATGGTAGCACGGACAAAAAACAACAACAACCGGAAACGTTGCAGCCCAAATTCCACAGAACGTGTGGAAAAGGTCTTTGAATGAAAAGGCAGGATTTTTACCTGCATATTAAGAGGACAAAAGGGTAAATTCTTTATAGTGGAATTTTTATTATGCATTTGCACTTTCCTTCTTTTACTTAGGGCTTTAATATTCACATCCAAATGTTGCACTATAACTGAGCACCACAGACAAAAAGAGTCCTGCAATCAAGTCCTGCACTGGCACCTTATTGGATGCACATAACTTATGGGACAGGGCATATGTGTCAAATTTAATATATAATTTGTTGTATTGTTGCTAAAATATATATATTTGGACTTAAGTTGTGATTGCGTTTGCCATATTCAATTATAGCTGGCCTCATAGAACCTAAAATGAGGGACATCGGCAACTTTTCTCTTGTTCTCATGTTAGCCCAGTGAATGAGTACAAGAGGGCCCTCTTATCTGGTGATGTCACGACTCTCAAAGTGTCTTCCTACTGAAATTCATCAGGCTCCTCCGTTTTTTGTCGGAAACTGAGGAATCCCTTGTTTTGACCAGTATAATTTTAATGTGTAGTATCTTTTAGCCTTGCTGTATTTGTTTGTTTAGTTAAACTACTATTCCTTTCTGCATACATAAAGTGTGCTATAAAACACTCCTCTCCTCTTCCTCCTATAGAAAACATGGCATTAACCTCAACCTAGTTCCTAATATTTCCTACAGAGGAAAGTATAGGTCAACAACTGGTACAAACTGGCAGTAATGTTAATGGCCAATACTAAGTTTAAATTACTAAGAATTATACTCCAATAGGTTCCTAAGGGCCTAAAATTGACAGTCATCACAGTATAGTCCAGCAGAATGTCATGCACATTGTTCTGTGGAGGCAGTCAGGTGCTCTGTGAAGTATCATTTCATATAAAGAAATATTCCAGTAAATTAGAGGCAAAACCCGTGTCGTCATTCAGTATTCAGGTAGAAGGCTTATCCCCATAAATAAACTTGACACAACAATCACTGGATAAAGGAGAGATTTTCAAATGTTAGCACATGGGAAGACCCTCCATATATATGTGTGCATGTGCATATGCACATGCATACATGTTCGTGTATACACACATTCCACAACAGTGCAATTATCAAAACATTCTACCAATTTTCAGCAATAATTGTAGTACATACAACTGCATACTAGAAGAGTTACTGCTGAGGTTTTTAATTCCATCTAATCTATAAAAGTCAAAGTTTGTCTGTGTCAGGCGAAGACCTCATATGATTGGCTATGTCATCTGAGGACCTCATATGATTGACCGCGTAAGAAGATTTTATGGAATCCTGGGGTTTGCATTTAGAGAGGGGCCTTTAGAATTCTCAGCCAGATTACTCTTAGGCCTGTTTTGAATAGGCCAGTTGCTATGGAGATATGGCCTAGCAGCAAGGAGGAAGGCAATGTATTTCCCTCAGGTACCCAATCTATGAATGTTAATAACTCTGAATACAGACTGGATTAGGGAATATGGGGAACAATTACAGGCACTGGACAAGACAGTTTGGGGAATTAGAGACACAGGATCTCAAATTTTCTAACAAGTATTACCTATGAGAAAATAAAATCTTGGGCAATGTCAGGTAAATACACTAGTTAGTAATACATTTGAGCTTACACCAGGCAAACAAAGCTTTCATATACGATGGATTTAGATCCCTCCACAAGCATAAAACACAGAATTTGAGCTAAACCACTACCAGAAATTATGCTGAATGACAAAAGTTACACACCAGACCTTTCAATTTACAGGAACCTTTGCACTCTTAGTTCTGGGATAAAGTCAGAGCATACAATCTAAAGCAGGAGTGGGAAATATACAGTGCACCACATGTTGTTGGACTGCAACTCACAGCATCCTGCATTGCTAGCTGTGCCTAGAGCTGCTTGAAGTTGTGGTTCGACATCATCTGGTAGGTTGCACAATTCCTACCCCTGATCTAGAAGAAGTTATGGCTGCCCAGGTCCCATTGAAATTTATGGGATTTTGACTCATCAGATTTTTTTTCTCAACTACACCCAGCATATAAACATGGAATATTACAAAGAAAACTGGCTCAGACAGTTTCCACAAAATATTTCTTATACAAAATTCTATAATCTATTCACACGGGCATATAATACTGGAATTGTAAATTTATACATATGTTGCAAGTCCTCTTCCATGAGCTGGGAGAAATACTGGTGTCAGACATGGGAAGAAGGGATAGTTTTATTCACTCTCGTCTTCACCAACTTTTCTGACACATCTAAAATCATGTCTTACTAACTGCAAAATGCATGATAAGATGGACTATACAGAATCTTACAGAGCTGATGTAGCAGAATATAGATATAACCACTTGTACAGGAAACACATTACTGGATTTTAGCTTGTGTAGGAATATGACACGAAGACAGAACTCCATCAGAAAGCTTCATCATTGCACCCTTTCTAATCCATTCATTATTTAGATTTATTTTAGTAACAGTGAGGCTCCATCCTTGGTTTTGAAATGAAAATTGCCTTCGTTGCCCTGTGAGATTACTGATGCAAGGGTGGGCACAGGGTCTGCAACTCTGTTGATTTGCTTGGGTCTTTCAGTAGCTTTTGGTCAGCAACAGCAGTAACCTTCCAGACAGGCTGTCTGAGATGGATTTTGAGTGCAGTGGCTATGCTCCTACATGAATGGGGGAGGTGGAATTTACTGTTCTATCACTCTGCAGTTATGCTATGGGATTCCATAGGGCTCTATCTTTCACACTGTTCAATTTCTACTTAAAGAATGGAGAACCTTTGGTCCTCCAAATGATTTAGCCTACCACTTCCACAGTCTATTACCATGGGCCAGGCTGGCTGGGGTGTCTGGGAATTGAAGCACAAACCTCCCAGAATGCTAAAGGTTGTTGAGCTACATGGAATGCAGAAGAAAATACATATTCTGTTAACCTTTATCTATCAAATGAAATGTTTTAGTATCCCAGAGTCATGTTTGGTTGCAGAATTCACACAGAACTAGATCTACAAGATAGGCATTTGCATCAATGGTTGCATCAATAGGAGTATGGTGTCTACATCAAGGGAGGTAATGGTACCACTCTATTCTGCATTAGTTAGACCTCATTTGGAATACTGTATCCAATTCTGGGCACCTCAATTCAAGAAGGATATTGACAAGCTGGAGCGTGTCCAGAGGAGGGCAACCAAAATGGTGAAGGTCTGGAAGCCATGCCTTACGAGGAGCAGCTTAGGGAGCGGGGTATGCTTAGTCTGCAGAAGAGAAAGTTAAGACGGGACATGATAGCCATGTTTAAATATCTGAAGGGATGCCACGTAGAGGAGGGAGAGGGCTTGTTTTCTGCTGCTCCAGAGACCAGGACAAGGAGCAATGGATTCAAGCTGCAGGAAAAGAGATTCCACCTGAACCTCAGGAAGAACTTCCTGACAGTCAGGGCTGTCTGGCAGTGGAATCTGCTGCCTCGGAGTGTAGTGGAGTCTCCTTCTTTGGAGGTTTTTAAGCAGAGGCTAGATGGCCATCTGTCGGAAGTGCTTTGAGGGTGTTCCTGCGTGGCAGGGGGTTGGACTGGATGGCCCGTGTGGTCTCTTCCAACTCTACATTTCTATGACTCTATGGTTCTGTGAATAATAGTCAACCATGTTGTCAAGTCTGAAATGCCTGGTATGTAATTTTTCTTTTTGATGGGCAAAAAACCCAGCTAGGATAAAAATCTATTACAATTTGCCATTGGGGTACTTTTTTGTCTCACACAATGTAATATATTAGGACATTCTGTGTCATTTTATAGTTGAAACATGGTACAGAAAATCAGGTGTGAGAGCTCAAATGACAAACAAACCTCTCACAAGTAAGAGATCAGCAAGTGCACACTAACTTGATCCTGCCCAGGAAGGACCAAGTGGAGATACTGATTAAAAGATAGGCTAGAAGGAAGTGGTACAGACATTTACACACAGTTCAACACAGAGCAATCAAGAGCATCATTTGAGGATGGCCAGAGCTTAAGATACAATGAAAGAAACAACACTAGAAATCTTTGAACTGCTTCTCAAAGAAAGTGTTCTTTATTACATTAGGGTTGGAGAGAGTGCAAAGGGCTAAAGAATAGCTCCCTGTACCCCATCCAAAAGCAGACATACATGTGCATATGTTAGTAAGAGAGTGCCACCAAATGTATGTTGGCACCACTCAACAGAATAAGCCTAACTTCTGCAGCAGAACAGCAGATATGGCAACTAGCAGAATTTGGAAAATCTGAAAGCCAGCATTTTGTGTGTGTGGCAGGGCGGGGGGGACAACACTGGAAAATCTCCCAGTGACACACTGTGCTTATCTCCAGAGGAGCTGGCCCAAAAGGAATTCCTTCATGGGAGGTTTCCCTCTAAGGGTCTCTTTTTATGGGGTAGAGAAAATTCCCATAATACCATTAGTGCTCAATTTTCCTGCAAATAAATAAAAACAGCATTTTTCCCTTTAGGTTTGTTTTGTTTTCAGCTGGAATTTTTTTTGGGAAAAAGGTTCTCTTGGTTATTCAAAACTTCACATCATGTGAACACATCTTTTTTTGACTCTGAGTGTATGGGTTCTTCATTCTACACTCCTGCACACTCCTGCAGAGAGGTGGTATTTTCATCCCCTAAAATACACTGGAATTCCTATGGGATCAGAGTATATTCCAAATACCACTCAATACAAGTTTTTAAAAATATCCATATGGACAATAATTTCCAGAATTTTCACAGTATCACCAACCAACTAACATGTTTCCTCCTCCAACTACTACATTCTTTTTGGCTACCAAACAGCATCATTTACAGCAGGCTATCAGACAGAGGGAGTATTAGTTCTTTTATCGGTGTCTGGCACTAGCCAGGGGCTACGTATATTCAAACACAGACCCGTGCATTTACTGTTCCCACAAACATAAACTCAATTTTTCCATTAGTTCTCTGAAATCTCTTTGAGTTATCCCTGTTCATGTTGCAACTAACGAAGAAAACACTCATTCAGCAATCTTAGGTCTTTATTTCTACCTGAAATGACACTGTACATCTTTTATAGGTGTGCTTTTCTCCTATTCACTTGATTGCTGGATTATTTCTCTTTTTTTCTTTATTAAAACACATAGGGATGGGGAAACCTATGTCCTTCCAGATGTTGCTTGATTACCACTCCCATCATGCTTCAGAACTGGCCAGATTGGTAAGTGCCAATGGGAACTGCAGGGACAAAGACGCCACCATTTCCAATCTGGTGCTTTTTAGATGGGCTGGAATACAAATCCCATCATCTCCTGGCAGCAAGCTGCTGGAGACTGGGCTGGTTTCTTGCACTTGGCCCAGAATAGTCCCCTCCTTGCTGTCCTTCCATAGGCAATCAAAGACTTCTCCTTTGTATTACTATTACTATTATTGTGACAGGCTTTTAGAAAGGTAGGTTGTAAAATAAAAAGGGCTTTTCAGAGGGTGCTATATTGTTTTCATTGAATTGTTAAAAACAGTTTGTCCTTTTTAGGTGCATGTTTTAAATTATTTTTAATATACTGAGCAGTTTACTGAAGTAAACACACACACACAATAACAATACATAAAACAAAAGAATACAAAAGAAAACAAACTATAAAATAACCTACACAATAAACTAACAAAAAGGAAAACAAAACTACAAATATCAAACTAGACTACTGAAAAGCACTAAACTACATGTAACTAAAAAACTGGTTCCTGCCACTGCTGCAGTAAACAGTAATCCAACAATAACTAATCATTAAATCATAAACTGAAGATATTTGTTGCCTATTATCTTCATAATAAAAAGCCTTGAAAAAAATACAGCGACAGTTTAATTCTGTTTGTATGTTTTTAGCTATACTGAACTTGTTTTAAATTGGAAGCCACTTCGAATCCCAATTTTGAGAAAAGAACAGGGGATAAAGTTTAATAATAATAACAGCAGCGATAAAAAATTGCTTGCGATGCAACCCAATCCTTGCTTCTGGTTCATCAGCAGAAAGGCCACGTGCACCTCGGGGCCGGGGGACCCGCCGCCCTCCGTAAGCAGCCTGGCTCAGCTGCCAGGGGCGGGACACAACGTGGGCAGCGGTTGAACAACATCTGGACGGCCGCAGGCTCCCCACCTCGGGCACAGGGTAGACAAGATCGGTGTGCGCAAGCAAGGCAAGCCCAAAACGCAGCTCCTGACTTTCCTTCTCTGAAGAGGCCAACGAGGTCACGGATACTTCCACGCGGCCCTCCGCCCGCAGGCTTCCACGCTCCTGTCTTCCCCTTCCAAATCCGCAAGCGGAAGTGACGTCACGGACTGGCCCCTTTCGAGCCTGAGGACGAGAGCGCAGCCCGTTTTACCCTCCCCCTCCCCGCCCGGCTTCATAAAGACCAATAATACCAACACAGACGCTCGCGCGCGCGCGCGCGCTTTGGGACTTTCCCCCGGGCGCACTTCCCCCTCCCCCTGCCAGCGCCTCATGACTTAAACCGCTCAGTGACCCCCCTCGCTACGCGCTTGCGCTCTCGCCATCCGGCTTCTGTCGACGCGCATGCGCGGCAAGAGCTACCTGTTTCCCTAGTCGCCCTGCCTTATTTTTGCGTCTCTCAGCGGGCGGAAGCCGAGTCGGGCGTGAGGGGCGGGAATAAAGAGCAGAACGGGGCGGGGGGGAGTCGCTGGCGGCGCTTGTTCCGGTCGCGAGGGGCTTCCTGGTCGCAGCAGGCAGCGCTAGTGAGTAGCGTCGGTGAGAGAGCGAGGGAGAGCGCACGAAAGAGGTTGCCACGTGTATCTATGTACGTGTGTGTGTGCGCGCGTCCCTCCCCCGCTGAGACCGCCTGTGGGGTGGCTGTCTTGCCCCCTGCGCCTCTTCAGGGCACTGCCCTCTTCCCTAAGGCTGCCGACCCTACTGGGATTCCGCCTCCTTGGCTGTCTGCCAGAGCAAAAGGATGTACAGCCAGAAACCAAGCACAGTGCTGAAGTTTTGGGCGCTTTTGGTATTTCTGTCGGGGAATTTTGGGTAGTGGTGGAGTTGTAGCGTTGTCCTGTCCTTCCTGGAAGGCAATGTCCCCTTGCATAATATTCTCTGTCTTTTAAAAAGACTACTCGCTGTCCCAAGGTGGAAGCATTGACCGGAACTTTTCTCTCTTTTTCTGTCTTCAGGCCTGTGTTTTATCATTCCGTTTCTTAAAGTTTTATATGCTGTGTCTTGAAACGAATATGGTGGCTGAGTGTTACAGGTCGAATACGAACAAGAGAGTTGCTTCCCTCATCTAAGAAAGCGCAGGATACAAAAGAAAAGGATGAGGAGGGAAATGAAAAAAAACAGGAAATCCGGGCACTGTTCTTAATTTTACCTGATTCTTACCTAATAACTTATCATTTTGATCAAGTGCTGTTATGCACCCAGTAGGAAATTGTTCTCTTGTCATAACCTGCTGGATTGAAAATCAGTGCAAGGAGAGGAAGACCGAAAAATGTCTGGTCCCTCATCGAAGCCGGTGGGTTAGCCCTGCTTCCTGTCTTCCTCTGCTGATGTTGTTGTGTGACTCCAAGTTGTTTCCAACTTATGGCGACCCTGAGGTGAAACTGCCATGGGATTTTCTGGGGCTCAGAGTGCGTGATGCACCAAAGGTCACCCAGTCGGTTTCCACGGCCAAGCAGGGAATCAAAACTCTGTTCTCAAGAGTCATAGCCCAACACTCAAACCACTACCCCATGCTGGCTCACCTCCTGTTACAGCTTGATGGAATAGTTTTTGGATGACAGTTGCGTCAAGGCATGATGAAGGCCTGGTTTTAAGGTTTTGTTCTTTTCAGGAAAAAAATGTACTTGTTAAGAGTGACACTGCTTGACATTGCAGTTTTTGAAGGCAATGCTCACTTATTTTAAATTTGAACTGTAAAAAAACTGTACCTTCTGAATTTGGCAATCCTGTCAATCCTGCAGATGGAAAAAAGGGAATACAGTAGCAAGGTTACTAATGCTATAGAGATTTATACCAAAAAATAAAGGCAGCACAAGAGTGCTATGGCATCTTACGTGTCATTCCATAAGCAATATCCAGTTTCATCTGATACAGTAGTTGTGCAAGTTCTGGATATATTTTTACTATGTCCCTGCCCACACAGAGAGAATATAGCACATGTAATAATATTAGTTTTTATAGCTGCTTTAGAAACATGAATATACCTCCTTGTAAGTGTTCAGGCACAGGATATTGGTAGTCGTTACAAGAGCTCTGCACAGTAGGCCAGTGTTATTCCTATGTTTCAGATATCATGAAGGGTTCCTGAAAGGGTATTGTTTGCTAAAGTTACTTAGAGGTGAGAGCATGGACTTCACAACTCTTTTTGTTATGTATTTAATATAATATAAAGCCATAATATATCTGTAACACAGAAGCAATCTTCACTTTGCAGTGTGCATATTTCATAAATTAGGATCTTTTGTATAGAAACTAATGCCAAAATGCACTCATCTGTCATTAAGTGTTCATAGGACTCTTGTTGTTTTGCATACAAAAAGATAGCACAGGTAATCTGGTATTTAGCCTTATGAAGCAGTGGAAGTTTTTCTCTTCTGTCAAGATCTTTGCTTTTTTAGTTTGGCAAAATGTGTTCAGTTCAACTCTTCCCTGTGTCAGTGGGAAGGAACCAGGAAGGCATATTTGTTGTTGTTAACTGCTGTCAAGTCAGCTTCAACTTACGGCAACCATATGGATGAGAGATTTCCAAGTCGCTTTATCCTCAAATGCCCTGCTCAGGTCTTGCTGATTCAGGGACATGTCTTCCTTGATTGACTCTGTCTATCTGTAATGTGGTCTTCCTCTTTTCCTACTGTCTTTTACTTTACTAAGCATTATTGTCTTTTCTAGTGAGTCATACCTTCTCATGATATGTTCAAAGTACAAGAAGCACAATTTAGTCATCATGGCTGCTAGGAAGAGTACAGGCTTGATTTGCTCTAGGACCCGTTCATTTATCTTTTTTAGCAGCCCAGCACACTTAAAAAGAGTTGATTGTCTTCCGGTCAGCTTTCTTCACAGTCCAGCTTTCACAAACAGACATAGAAATTGGAAATACAATGGCATAGACAATCCTAACTTTAGTATTCAATGATATATCTTTATATTTGAGGATCTTGTCCCGTTCCTTCATAGCTGCTTTCCAGGTCCTTGTCGTCTTTTATTTCTTGACTTCAGTCTCCATTCTGCTTAATGTTTGAGCCAAGGTTTGGAAAATCTTGAACAATTTCAATGTCTTCATCTGCTTTAAGGCTGTGTAAATCATCTGTGGTCATTATTTTTGTTTTCATTATGTTCAACTGCAAACTTGCCTTTGCACTTTCCGTCTTGACTTTCTTCAGTAACTGATCCAAGTTTTTGCTGTTTTCTGCTAGTAGTATGGTGCCATCTGCATATCTTTAAGTTGTTGATGTTCCTTCCTCAAATTTTATGTCTTCTTCCTCTGAGTCTAATCCTGCTTTACATGTATGTTCAGCATACAAGTTAAACTAGCAGGATGATGAATCCAGGCTTGCTTGACTCCCTTGCCAATTGGAAACCATTCTGCTTCTCCGTATTCTGCATAATGGTGGCCTCTTGTCCTGCATGCAACTTATGCATCAGGACAATCAAATGTTGTGACATACCCATTTCTTTAAGCATTCTAGAATTTTGAGCATGACTTTGCTTTCATGAGAGATTAATGCAACGGTCCTATGGAAACT